>OX463854.1:20671083-21130145 GCA_949825065.1 Odontocerum albicorne | reverse complement strand
AAAGTTTTTAATTTATTTTCGTTTGCTATGTTTATTTATATTTTGAATTAACCGTTGAATTAACAACAGCTTCAAATTTAAAACGCAAATTTGTTAATTTATTTTTGATACAGTTATGCCATATTTTTGTCTGTTTTGCACACAGTATTTTCCATTTTGATCATGTGTTTAAATTCTGATGTTTTTCACTTTTGTTGTGCTTTTTTTTTCTTTTTTATCATAGAATGTGTTCGAGATTTCTTTGGTCAATGTTTTCATTTGAATTTTGTTTCTTTTATTTTTTTACAATATATTTATTTTGTTATAAAAGTCTTATTTAACAAAAACTCTAGCCATTGAAAATTGATAAATAAGTATAGAGCTACAATTAATCTGGTTCTAATCCTACCCCTTCATGTATCATTAGGGAGGAGTCAATACAGTTTCTAGAGCTAAAAATTTACAACACATTACTAACGAAAAATTTATTTTTTTATCAAAGTGACTCTTCTACAGGGAGAAAGTGGGGGGCATTTAGAGGCCTCCACAAAAGCAGATGAGTGAATTCCTGATGCGAATGTGGAGCGTATATTCACGATTTGTTGGACATTATATTGATTTGGTTGTTGTGATATGTATATGGTATTATAACTTTTAAGAATGTGAATACATGATATGAATGTGTTAACTCACTGTTTTAGTATTTAGGACATATGATATATATATATATATATATATATATATATATATATATATATATATATATATATATATATATATATATATATATATATATATATATATATATATAATATATATATATATATATATATATATATATATATATATATATATATATATATATATTATATATATATATATATATATATATATATATATATATATATATATATATATATATATATATATATATAATATATATATATATATAATATATATATATATATATATATATATATATATATAATATATATATATATATATATATATATATATTATATATATAATATATATATATATATATATATATATATATATTATATATATATATATATATATATATATATATATATATATATATATATATATATATATATATATATATATATATATATATATGGTATATATTATTAACATGTATATAACAGAATTAGAAATGAGACCATATCGTTATAAATCTTACCTATTTAACTGGTTATGTAAACCTTACCTATTTAAGTTGTTAAGTGTGTTTTTGCCTTCATGTCGAAGGTTGATATACATTCGAAACATAGACAGTTTTTAAGCGAACACATAGGAATCACTCAAAACACCTTAAGGATTATAGATTCTAGGTTTTCAGCATAAGAGATAAAAAAATACGTTAAAACGTCGGAGCGATATCACTTTAAGCGATTATTTTTATTACCCTTTCATGGATAAAAATCACAGGCAAAGCCATAAATTTTGATAGCCATTAAAATTGATTACTCAGCACTTGTAAAATTCGAGAAATCGTCTCATGAATTACCTTTATCATAGATATTTCAATATCACGGTGATCAATTTAATAAGTCATTCTCATCAGAGTGAAACCTATCCCAGGGGACGGGAGGCTGGTTGGGTGATTAAAGGGGATCTTATCCCAAACTACATAGTCATTTGGAATATCTGATAGAATAACATCACACCTCTAGAGAAATCAACGCGTTTTCTTTGTATCTGGCACTACAGATGGGCTACCGCAAAACATACAACTTTTATTCATAATTTCAATTTACTAGCAGGCAGTGTCATTACCTGGCAGTTATCGTCCTTGCTGAGAACCCAAACATTCCGCGTTCGATTCCTAGTTCTTGTAAGCCTTTTTATATGAATTCATAGTTATGCTGCCACTTACTAGCTATCTAACAATTTAGAATGCTTTTAGGGTAACAGATGTACCCTTAGCGTTCATACGGGAGGAGAAACATGCAGTTCCTGCTGTTGAAAGTGATAAGTTTTGTAATATCGTATCTTCTAATATAAACAAATATGTAATACGTGAGAAGATCTAGATATAGGCATGTGAATGAATGATTGATGCGAACAAGCTGTAATCAGAAGTCGTACTTTTCTTATCATCTAAAAGAAAACAAAATTATTTACCTCCAAGCAGGCTTAATCAATCATCTTACTTCATCGTCGAATTGCGCAAAATACCAATTCTTAAATAATTTTCCATAATTGTACCATATTTTCATTCTACATAATATCTAGATAGCTAAACGTAATTTCTTTTAACCCAAAGGTTATGTATTCGATTACCAAAGTTCAATTTATTTTAAAGGGCTTCATGCTGGTTTTTATTCAAGGCCTTTTCAATATTTTTCTCATTGATTGGTATGTTATTGTCCCATGGTAATATCCGATCCCGCATACCCGCTCAGTAGACCCGCACACAAAGTTGGTATGTGTACAAAGAAAATGTAATACAATATAATATTCTAACCATAGCAGAGGTCCTCCACATTGGTTGATATCTGTCATGGAGCGGTCACCCAAATTTAGAAGAGTATAGTGAAAGAGATAAAACATATCTATTTTTGGACATCATTGTAATGTGAATTATTTGTCTGAAGCTTTAGTATTAAGAACAAATATATGAAATGCATGATCATGGCAGGAGACCATTCCGTAGTAGGCTTTGCCTAGTGAATTGGTTACCTACGTCTACAAAATGATGGCTGCTAACATCATTTTGTAGACGTAGGTAACCAATTCATTAGGAAACTGTTATGTATTGTTACGTATAGTAATTGTACTCAACGGTTTGTCTTTCCATTAAAATTATACAAATTAATAATATTGTATTCTGGATAGTAAAAAAAATAAGTATATTTACAAAATAAGTAAATATGAAGAGACAAACATATTTTTCCATCTTTTTGACCAGTTTGGTAAGGTGCCTATCTTTTATCTCGGGGATTGCGGGCTAGATTTCGATTAGTACCCATTTAAAAAAAAAGTTATTTAGTCCGAGTTCCATTTAACACCTCTGTAATAAATTTTTGGGATGTTGTAAGAAATTTCCATATGACAATATAATAAACAGATTTATTTATTTAACACTGCATTGCAAAAATAATCTGATGGTCTTATTACCAGGCGGCAATCTCTTCCAACCAACCAGGTCGCAAGAATATTCAAATGAGTATTCATCTTTATGAAATGTATGAACATAAACATCTTAAAGTGAAAGTGAGATATCATCAATCAAAGGAAAAGGAAGGGGTGGTGGAGAGGAAAGAAAAATCAGGAATGAAACACTAGAAATTAAGATTTTTTTCAGTAGCTTCATAAAGCATACCAAGGACGGAGCGAGTCTAACATTGGTTTGAAACTGGTTCCAGAGTCTCACTTCATGGACAATAAAGGACGACGTAAAAAATAAGAGCGTTGAACTGGGAAGGCCAATAAACAATCTCTGTCTGAGCGTAGCGCTAGTCCATGATCGAAAATAGGCTGAAAATTTTCGACAATATTGTCGTAAGAGAGGGCGGCGGGCAGATAGTACGAGTATAGTATACAACGAGCGTGTAATTTCTTGCAATATTATATGAAAAATACAAGGATTTAATAATTTTATTTTATTATAAAGTAAGTTGTACTGTCAATATGCAAGGAAATAAAAACAGGACAGTACATCAATATGAGTAGTCTAATTCAAGCGACTAAAGGATCTCCGATTCCAGATTCCGACTCCCGGTATTCTTGGCAATATGTCTCATCCACGTCTGGGATTTCCCCAGGGATCTTCAACGTCTCCAGTCCACAGAATCACGTGTGTTTACTCCCTGATCGGAATCTCGATACAAACCTTTCCTCAAGTTTGGCTCGCATATAGTAACTGGTTACCCAGTACTGCGGAATGAACTCAATTCATTTCTACAACTTGAACATTATAAAACAACCCTTAAATATTTTACCTTATGCAGCATCTCTTGAAAAAAAAACATCTTGCTTCCTTCTTTGTCTCGTAACTTCATTGAAATATGGTAATTTTTATTACAAAACACTCACCAAAACCTATAAATAGAAGTTGTATTTGCATTATTATTTATTGAAAAACGAAAAGAGGGTACATGACGAAGAATTCGAAACAGGGCAATTTCAATTGACTGGTCATATAGCGTGAAATAGACTTCCTCTGAAGTGAATATATATTTATTTATTCATTGACAAAATAAACTTTACTTAAGTATTCTTTACATATCATAATAACAATTAGAAAAAAATGTCATCTTTAAAAATACTAACAACACAGGATATATATGTTATGTTAATATATATTTTAGAATATGATGCAATAAAATTCCAATATACGCGTATATTGCAACTCATGGAATGAAAAAAATTAAATATAACTAATTCAATTCAATTAACAATACAAGAACTGATTACGAAAAACTAAAATCTCTAAATCGCAACATGAATGTCATAGGGCAAATAACAAATCGCAACATGAATGCCAAGTCATAGGGCAAATAACATAAAAAATACTTACAAGTGGTTTTTTTTGTAATTTATTTATACTGTTAAATGAAATAGATAGTCTCATAGTAAAGATCTAAGATTAAGCAAATGCTGGCAAAGGACCCTCATGAACTCGACAAACTATCAAAGGTTAGGGCTCATCTCATAACATCCAGATCGAGATACACCCCCACCAATAGAGGGCGAGCCCGGCTACGTGGTCATCAGCTGTTTTTCAGCCCACACACTTTATACTGTGCATCTGTCGTTAGGAAACTGCTATTGACACATGTTTATTGTAAAGTTTCCATGTATCAAGTAGAAATGTGGAATATGCGATGGCATGGACACTTTTAAATATGTTAGATAATAACGATTGGAATAATTTCGTCGTCATTGGAATAATTTTATCGTCGAAATTAATTACTGTAAATGTAGAAGCTCAAAATACAATATGTAGTAATATTGGATTGTGCGGAAAGTAATTTAGCATTTTAGGTCAAATTGAAACGCTAAATAGTACCAAATGATCGTAGACGGTGATTTTCGATATTTTCAGTATTTTAGCAACCTCACGTGTCGTAGAAAGCTGATTTGGAAAACCTACAAAGGTTCTTTTTTGTCGATTTTCCCTTGGTATTTTTAACGGTTTTATTATCAACATTTTTTTTCTAAATATACACAAATACGAAAAAGTGCCCTATCTTATGACCACAGTCACACCACCTTCCTATCCTTACACTCAACTTATTTTATTTTTCGTAATATTTTTAATCTGTCAATATGAGTGCTCTCCAACGGCCACTGCTCTCCAATGGCGCTATATAAGTTATTTTTGTTATTCTCGATCAAAGCCTTGGTGCTGATCAGTCTTCCAGAGCAGATATCATCTTCAAGTTCCGAATCAACATTACGGATTTTTTAAATCACATTTAACACATCGCTTATTGCATCATTGTCATGCGCATTAGATATATATTTTTTCTTTGGTGTCACTTTTTTTTCATTCAAAAGCATCAAACATCGAAAAACAAATTTATTTTGTTAAATCTTCAAAAAATTCTCGCTCAATTTGGGTAAACAACAGCCGAAAAAATATGCTAAATGATTACCTTTGATGATAATATATTTCATCACTTTGGCACGTTTGGAAAAGTTGATTGCACGTTTGGAATAGTACCCACTTTGGTGTATGGGAGTGAAACGTAGATGTAAAAAAGACTGAAAGGAGATGAATAAACGCTGTAAAAACGTATGCATTAAAAATTCGAACTTACAATTATGAATGAATTCGAACTTAAGGCTGATGTATTTATTAAAAATACTCCGAGTTGATTTAGGCATGTACTATAGAACGAATGCATTAAAAAACACTAACAAAACAAATATACTATTCAAGCTTAAGTGGAAAGTGTGGTAAAAAGGAAGTCCATGGATAATGTGATTGGATCAAGTGAATAATATTTTTAAAGAAGGAAATGTTAAAAGTTATAGAAATCGTAGGAGTTTTATGAGGTGTGCAGATTTAGCGTTGGCGAAAGATGGTATGGTTTGAAAGTATGTCTCTTTGTTCTCTCGACCTATCTGGACAGTGAAATAACTTTATTATACATATATGTATATATGTATTACGAACTCCTATGCAATTAGCATCTTATTTTCCCTTTTTCTCGAGATTTGAAATTAATTTTTTTGGTTATCATTAATCTGTTACGTGTTTTCATGTCTTAGTTTTAGACATGATCGTGGATTCCAATTTTTATTAATTGCGACTTCCGTAGCTTAATTGGTTAACCATTGAATTTCCCCGGTGGTTTCGGGTTTGATTCCTGATGGAACCTAAAAAAAGACTCCCAGTTTGGTAAATTAGTTCGTCTGGTGACAATGCTCCCGACCGATAGACTGGTGCGAAAATTATTACCTTTTTACATGCGGTATTATTTTCAATTCGTTCGATAGCGAACTGCACATGACGGGGTTTTTCAGTGGTTTTAAACCCGAAGGATCGATTAATGGGACCAAAAACTATGTTTTAACCCTGCCATGTTAAAAAATATGTCCGCATTGCCAACTCGGAAAATTTATTTATATGAAACACAATATGTATAGGTCTAACATCATGTCGTTTATGCATAGGTCTAACATCATGTCGTGCCTGTATAGGTCTAACATCATGTCGTTCTTGAATATGTCTTACATCATGTCGTTCTTGAATAAGTCTAACATCATGTCGTTCTTGAATAAGTCTAACATCACTTCATTTCTGTTTAGGTCTAACATCATTTTATTCCTGCATAGGTCTAACATTATGTCTGCATAAGTTTATTTATTTTTTATTTATTTTACACATGACAAGAAATATACATAATTTGCGAAAAAACAACAGGCAATTTAATTTGCATCCACAATTTTAATGGATCTGGGTTTGTTGCCCTTCATTTGTCGTGTCTCCAGTAAACTAGACTTTTGCCTGTATCTCACTGAGGACATAAGTTGAAAACATAATGTCGTTCCTGCGTAGGTTTAAAAATTAAAACAAATCATTCTTGCATAAGTCTTAAAACATTGTCATTGTTAAACATATGATGCTGCACCTTAGTAAAAGACTACCTCAATAGCGATTGAATTTACAATTTATAATAGACAAATAACAAGCACTTATAAATAGATTCAAGTGAGAAAATATCGAGAAGTCAGTCTAAAATCGAAATACCAATAATTACTAGCAAGTATGTTATACCATCAATGGCATCAGCAATATTGCCTGACATATTTGGATAGATCTCTAAATTGTTGTGACATGACAAGAACGTAAGTTGACATGTCAATAAAGCTTATTTATCTTAAACCACAAGTCAATACAGAACAGTTACATTTAGGAATATAACTGGCTTCTATAACCCAATGGTAAGGAGAGTATAAAACGGTAACTGACTCGCATGTGAACATATTTGGTCCAACGCTATCAGAGTATGATATATGTTAGGAGGGTGGTAGCTGAATTGACGAAAGAAAATGTCATTTTTTTCTCTACATCTACTAGTACATAAGTATAGCATTTTAATTAACCTGTTGATACTACTTAATTGTGCATAAGAATAACATTGGTAATTGGGATTTTAACCGTTGTTGGTATTGTAAGAAAATTACTGATTTTGTCTCTATTGGTTGATCAATTTCCTATAAATGTTCTCTCAAATACATATATTTTTTTAAATAATCATAGAAACCGCTGCACTCGGTTGCCCTATTAGATGCGACTCTACTTTTGTATCAATATTTGATTTTGTCGATAAAAGCACCATATTTGAGAAGCTGTGCCCTGGCGTAAGGGTCAAATTGAGTGATCTTTGTTATTTGTCATCTTCCACTTCCTTTGTCTCGACATGAACTTTCCGACATCTAAAATATCACCCACGATTTGGATTCAAATTGAATTAATTCTCTGCCATCCTCTGCACCGTCTTCCGCTTCTCTACAAAAAGAAGTATTTCCAAATAAATTCTTTATTCATCAGATTTCTACTTGTTTTCCTCAATCGACTCAATATTACAGATTGGATTTTTGGCACAAAAGCAGTGTCGAACTATCAAGCATTGAATATTTTAGTAAAGTTTTTCTGTAATCTAAATTCTTCAATAGTCTAGGATGTAATACCAACTTTGATGTATGGAAAGAAACGTGAACGTGGGAAAGAAACTGAGAGGAACAGAATTATACTCGTACAATAAAATAAATTTACAAGAATGGCAATTTTAGGCAATTTAAAGTTTCAACTGATTAAACTTTAAAAAAATAACAATCGAAGGAAGAAATGTAATGTGCATTGGACGCAGCAAAGATGGCTGTCTCGTCAAGGACAACCGACAAACACGTGATCTATAATTTCATCATTTAAACCACACTAGCAGCCGAGATTCTCCACAATACCCATTTTGTAAAGGTCACTAGCTGCCACGCAGTTCTGCAAGCCACGTATGACTGACACTGACATCTTGCTCATTTTCATTATACAGGTTGCGTTTTATATTTCAGGACGATGTTTTTCTTTGAATAACTTTTAAATGGAACACAATTTTATAATTTATATTTAATTAATTGATTATATGGTCTTTGTATGAAATGTATATAAGAAATATAATGTCGGTCCAGTGACCGCCTTTGGCCGTGGCGCAAACGCGAGCCCCTCAAACATATTTTTCATAAAATTCTCGCAGACTTCTGGTGTTATTTCAGCAATTTATTTTCGAATGTTGTCCTTAAGCATCGGGATTGTGGTTGGTTTGTTGGTGTTTACCTTTCCCTTCAAGTACTCACAGAGGAAATAATCAGGAGCGGTCAAATCAGGGGATCGTAGGGGCCATTCGATATCACCACTTTTTGACGTCCGCCAGGTGTATTCGAATGAAAGTGTTAAATAAATACAAGGAATACTGTCTTAACATATATTATGTTCTAAAATATTTGACTTGGTCATTCAAATATTCTTCTATTCTTGAATTTTCAGAAAGTTGTGGAAGAACGCTACATCCTGCAGTTCCACTACACGCAGTGGCACTCCCATACGTGCCCTTTTTCCAACGCCATCCTGGAGTTCCGCCGACGGGTGCGTGCCGTGGTGGGAAACCGCCTCAGGAGCACCAACGAGAGTGGGCCCATGATTGTTCACTGCAAGTGAGTACTTGTTACTTTACAGAATGTCTTTTATGTGCAGCCTTTGTATGATATTTTATTATTTTATTTAGACACTTGAAGAATAACACAAGGGATGACCTCCGTGGTCTTGTTGACAAGACACATGTCTTCTGAATCGGGGGTTATGGGTTCGATTCGCCGTTGGCACCTGTTTAAAAAAATGGTTCCAGTCTAGTTTTAACTTAACATATTTCTGGTTGGTTGGAAGAGATAGCAAAATACAGCTGTATACAACGAAAGTGTAATATAATACATGCTAGAAGTGCAAGTGTACTCGTATGTGGAAGAGTGGCTGGTTCAAGTAGACCAGATTTTGAAAGAAGGTTAAGTGAGAAGTATGAATAATATAATATTGTGGATAACGAGATGTATGAATTCGAAGGAAGTGAAAGTTTTGTGCTTGGATAGAAAAATGTAAAGATTTCTTATCTCTTCTTAGCTCGCCAGGGATACAGCGTGATGATACTACAATATATGTACATATGTAGAAACTTTATTTAAAGTATACAAATGATGGTTTTGTTACCATACGACAATCTCTTCCAACTAACCAGACAAGAGTTATACTAATTCGTGCCAATTGTATTTCCGTATATAATAATATTAAGAATCCGGGTCTCCGATAACAAGCAACAGTTTTATGCCATATGGTTCGATCTGCTGTTGTTTGTCTGTAACATATATAATAATATTAAGAATCCGGGTCTCCGATAACAAGCAACAGTTTTATGCCATATGGTTCGATCTGATGTTGTTTGCTCCGAAGTGTTCGAAACAGCTTACTCACATTACTAAGGAAGCTAAATATATACTTTATTTAAAAACAGAAGATCTCAATATCCAAGACCCCATTCAAAGAGATAGCTCGGGATTTACACATACATACTCGTATATTCTCAAGAAAAACAACGAACACCAGTAGTTCAGCGTTGTCAGGTACAAAGTGATCGTTTTAGAATGCTGTTTACAAATATATATTGTAAAACTTGACATTTAAATAATTCACCAGCCTGTAGATGAGTTTATTGATTATTTAAAAATAATAAGTATTTTTGTCGTTTTAAAAATAACTGTTTTTTGAAAATATTTCTGTCGGTATCAAAACATATTTCAATTAAATGCTGACGATTTCTGTGCTAGTGAATAAGACCCTTTTCTTCCAGTCCGGCCCGGAAGTTCCGGATTCGATTCCCGTTACTATTCAGATATTTATAAAATGATTTTCTAGTATGGCTTTCACTCATGGCTTGTTTAACGCCTTTCTGATTGGTTTTATGAAATTGACACCCACCAGATTGTACTGTATAATATACAATGAAAGTGTAATGTAATAATATAAAACACATGACATTAATTTCTGGTTAAGGGAATAAAGCGCCCCATTTCGAAATGTAAAAGGTAAATAATGTATCCAACAATAATCTTTTCATAATTTGTCTTATCTTTCATGTCGAAGATGTGAGAATAAACATACAAAGTATACCCTTTTAATAAGCTAGTTAAAAATAAAGAACACTTAAACCTTCAGCCATATTTAACAACTGCTTAAGTACAAAATGAATTTATCAGCGGAATATCAAAGTGGCACTCATAAATAACAAACCGAGGGAGACCAGCTTGCGGTGGTACAGTCACATCGCTAGAAAACCCGAAGAGTATGGTATGTTGGCAGATCGTTACTCGGGCTGAACGTTGACGGGAGAAGTCAGAAAGGTCGTTGAAGATAGATGAATGGTGTGAAGGAAGACATTCAAATGGCGAGGGATCTTGTCCGAAGAGACAACTCTGTAGAGAACACTCGATGAGCCAATCACACACAGTGGGATGGAATTAGAAGGAACAAAAAGCACTTGGTAAAAAAAGGAAAAAAGTGAGTAAGCTGCTTGCTAGAAAAGTGTATGATACACCAGTTACTGGTACGTCCATAGAATGTTTTAACGAAGTTTATTCCGCTTCCTTGTTCGACATAAAGTCTGACATCTTTTGGGTTCTGGCATGTTGTGTGCGTTAGTACGTATGTATTTATTTTACGAATCATGTTAGTGTTTTGATATAAATTTATGTTATATTGTTGTAGCATCTTTTATTCCAGTACTCATCCGCACTTTATGTTTTATAAAAAAATGTTAATAGAGGAAATCGGCTGTAAATGAATAAATATTATCCAGCCCTGCATAGCACCGAAACTAGAAAGAAGCGAATTTAAAAATAATGTCATCGATTTTAAATCAATCTTTTTCTTAAATCGTTGAATTTCACCATTGACTGACACCGCATGCAAATTAGAGAGGAGCTCGTGTCTCGAGAATAATTTCAGCGCGGGTATTTCTTTCGAAATTAAATTTCACATCCCCTACCGATATAAGGCTTTTATTGATTCCCCTTATCACGCCTAATTCGAGGAAGCTCGCTCGCAATTTCATTATTTCCTCTCGAGAGGAGCATCACGTAACTAGAATCAAGCAGCCTTGCCAGGCCCATGAAGCATGCCTCTAACCCTTAACTGTTTACATCACCACTACCCCTAAAATACTATCTGGGGGTCAGCTTTGACCCAAAATTTACATTTATAAAATTTTATTCATGCATTAGCAGTAAAAGGTTAGGTGGATTTTTTTTACGACATTGCGTTTTATATATCTGTAAAATATTATTAAATATGTTTCAATCTCCAAAATAGTTTAAAAATAAATTTAAAAAACGCAATGCTCATTGGTGTTTTATTTTTATTATTAAACAGTGCTATAGGAATCTATTTATTTTTATTAATTAGAGAAACCAATTAGATACGAGTACATGCATTAACAGCCGTCAAAATAATCACTGAGTAAGATGGTAAATTTATTTGCAATGAAATATTGCCCGACCCCAGATGAGTAGCTGAGGGTTAAACGGAATCTGATATGCTCACTCCTCATGCTGAATTGAGGGATAATTTGAAGAGGCTTTGCTTGAAAATTAATAATCGATAATTAGTTGATCCTGTATTCACATTTGCTTTAATTATCCTATCGTTACCGTATCACGTAATCAAATTCTATTCATAAACAGTATACAGGCAATCCACGATTTTTACAAAATAGCATCAATATATATTTATAAAATAAATATATATTGATGCTTTTATTACGTTTTGAAGGTACGATATAATCGACAAATAATAAAATATTTTTCTAGATATTTTGTGAACCGTCACAAATAGATAATTATGACTGTGCAAATGAATTTAGCGGTTGAAAAAATATGTTTGCTTGGACCATTTTTTTACCTCTTTAAAAATACACATTTTTCTAACTATTCAAAATACGCGACATTGATAAGCTAGCTTATTATGTTGTCGTTGATTATTATGCTTACCTTTTTTCACAAAAAAGGTATTTAGTGCTTCATTTCCTATAAATATCTATAAACTAGCTGTTAAATATTGCCATATTGGTCCGCTTCTAATAAAAAAGACGAGGTATTATGATAGAGCTTTTGCCGTAGCTGGTTCAATAGCCAGGAATGGTTTGCCTCTTAATGTTCAAGATATGGGTGGCGTGTGTAACTTTAGGAAGTTGTTAAAATAGCTGTTTTGGGAGGTCTTGTCAAAACGTATTATATATGGCCACTTCACACATACACTACACTTAATATGTTTTTATCACATATCGGAAATGCTACAAAGGATTTTTATATTTCGACTTTCCTTGTGGGTTCGAATCCTGAGTTAAAGCGCCCTTGAGAAGAGTTTGCTATCTTAATGGCGCTATATAAATTGTCATTTTATGATTGTGTGTTTGTCAGCATAAGTGATAATTGGTCCGTGGCCAAGTTAGAACCAAGGATTAGAATTAATTTACAGTTAGATAATTACCTGATAATAATTCAAATAGTAGATATAATATTATTATTTACTGTTTTTTTTTGTAAACAATATTCGAAATTTTCCTGCAAGGAACAGTTATTTTTAATTAATTAGGCATTATATTCTATAAAGAAGATGTTTTGTGGTGGTGACAAATTAAAGGAAAGGAGGAAATGTAAAAATATTTGTGGAGTTTTGGACAAGAAATTCATATGTGCGACTATAAATTAACGGAAAATTAAGCGCTAGTAAATAAGACAGGTTAGATAGACAGGGCATATTTATAATTGAGTAAAGATCATACACGGTGCGTAGAGGAAACTTAAAGAAAACATAGTTAAGAGTTTCCTATCCCATCTTACACGCTAGTAAAGCTTTTATAAAGGTGGCTTCCTATCAGACAGTGACACATTTTTATCTTGCACGTGACAGACAAAATTCATTGGGGCAGATTTATTTTGTAGACCTAAGCCTTGGCTTAGTGGGTATTTTAACCTGGATATTTCTGTAGGCAGCCCTGCTACTAGACAGATCCCAAGCCTTTGACCAACTGGTAAGTTAACGGTTTTAGCCTGCGATGTGATATCCTGAATAGAAGTAATATAATTTAAGTGGGAAGAACCAGGTAATGTTACATCTTTTACTTGATGGTCTGCGGTTTCATTTCCATATATACCAAGGAATGCAAAAAGATTATACAAACAAATTTTGTTTAGACTAAAGCTGAGATACGTAACAAGGTAAAGCTGTCCGTGGGAAAAGCATTCTCCGCAATAGTCAATTTCTGTCATTAGTCTCTGCGTCTTGTTCACAGTCATGCCGAAGCATAGTTTTTTTTCCGGGAACAGTATACTATCACGTTTTTTTTAAACTTTAAACACGCGTAACCTTTTACAATTCATGCGAGTAAGTGTCAATAGCAATAAAAATATTAATTTTGTATCTGGATTGGAGGATATTTTTAATGTAGTTGTTATTGAGTTCAGGAAAATCCTTCTCCGACATTTCCTCACTCTTAAGTCTTGACTAGTTATTTAATGTTATGTGATTTCGTATACTCGTTGCCCTTCAATGAGACTAATTTTTCCTACTCAAATCATCTAATGTTGATTGAATGTAATTTTATTAGATTTTTTTTTTACTTTTCGTGTTGTGCGTTGATATTTTCATGCATCGTATTTTGAAAGATATTCGTAACCGGGATTGTTATTATTTTAAGATGTTGATACATTATCTTTAGTAACTATTGTTACTGTGATATCTGAAGGACACATAAGAGTTGTTTATTTTATCACTAAAGAAATAAAAATACGGAAAATAAATAAATATGTCGGTACTTTTTAACCAATAATGACTGTAAAATCAAAATGAATTTATATTTGTACCAATAATAATGACTAAACTCAGACATTGCGCTTAAATAACCATCGAATTATCATTTCGCTTGCTTTAGCTTGTCGTAGCAACTTCCGACGAAATGGAACAGTATGTTTTCATACCATCACATACAATTTTGTTGCGTTATCAGTAAGAGTTTTAACATTTATCTTCCGTTTCTATTATTATCTTCTTTAAATTATCGAAAGAGACAACATTAAAATACTAAATAGCGCTCAAACGTACAAATATAACCATGGTGTATCATAAGACAGTATTATGAAAGAAAATATATGTAATGCATTAAAATATGTTGCATACAAGCTGATCTTTCCAAAAAAATATTTCGAATGTTCACAAACGAGATTGTCTTTTTATCTTCTCTCGAATCTGAACTAAAGACGTCCGTGTTTTTGTCTTTTTATCTTATCTCGGATCTGAACTAAAGACGTCCGTGTTTTTGTCTTTTTATCTTATCTCGGATCTGAACTAAAGACGTCCGTGTTTTTAACAACAAAAAAGTGAACAACGCAGACATCTTATTATTCTCGTAAGCGGTTGCAACTTGAACAATGTCGGTAAACTATTAATCAAAGATGATTTACACTTGTCCACAGTTTTATATTTTTTTCAAAAGCTATTTTTTTAATTAAGGTTGAGAAATAAAAATCTGCACACTGGTGCTAACTTAAGGTTATTATTTTAAATAACTTTGCGTCATTTTTTCTACATGACGATCTCTTGGCCTAACGATATGATGCTTGTCTCCGACCTCGGTACCCAGATTATTTAATAAGGGTTCTAGTCTGATATTCACTTCATGCTTTATTGGCACTTTTCTGGTTGGCTGGAAGATATTACCATATGGCAATAAACCAACTAAGTTATAATTTATACAACGAAAGTGTAATACAATAATATAATACAATATGCCTAGATAAAATTGAACGTTTCAAACACAAAGTAAAGAATTTTTTTTTCATTTGTGATTGGTCACTGACTGCAAATGTGTGTTTGTTGTTGTAAATCAGAATTTAAGTAAATTTTAAAATTAAATACATATAAAACTCCATTGAAAAAAATTACTCTCTCATCAACGCTTTATAAGTCATCCTTTTATTTAAGATAATTATTATTTTACACCATCTCTCAGCTATGAAAGGACAAAGGATTATAATGATTATGACATAATCTCTGAGTAAACATCCAGGATTAAAATAGTTAGTGGCCATAAAGCTCGTCTGTAATTATTTTTTACTGCTCAATATAAGTGCAGTCAGGGCTGGTGCTTCCACGTACACAATGTGTGCTGCGTACGCAGGTTGGACATTTATTTCTAAGGGTGGCCGCAAATACTTTCTCTATCATCCGTGTATAAATAATATCACTAACTTTCTACCCAAAGTTCGTATTTTAGGTATTTGACGTTGGTTATTGTTAAATATATTTTATTTGTAAACCAATAGTTGTATAATGAAATGCCAACTGTTACAACGATAACAGGGTTGCTACTATTGATTAATATTATATTGTTTTATACTTTCGGTGTATAAAGTACGACCTAACGGGCTTATTGCCACGTGGCTATTCTTCTAATCAACCAGAAAGGTGTGCAAAAAGGTCTTAAGTGAAACTAGACTGAAATACTTAAGGAAAAAAATGGTTTCAACAAGAAATTAATCCACGATCCCCAAGCTTAAAAACAGGCGTCTTACCAACTGAGTCAGGCTATGTTGTAATATTCGTCAAGTTACAAATTAAATAATCAAAAAGAAAAAAAAACACCTCATCGCAATAAACAAAACATCGCAAAAAAATAAGTGAGACGAAAACTAATAAGTTCAACCAACCAACACAAGGTAGAAAAAAGTTAAGGGCATATCCTTTGGGATAAATATACCCGTACATTTCACAACAATTACTACACGGTAAATTGTGAGACAAAAGTTAAGGACATATCCTTTGGGATAAATATACCCGTACATTTCACAACAATTACTACACGGTAAATTGTGAGACAAAAGTTAAGGACATATCCTTTGGGATAAATATACCCGTACATTTCACAACAATTACTACACGGTAAATTGTGAGACAAAAGTTAAGGACAAATCCTTTGGGATAAATATACCCGTACATTTCACAACAATTACTACACGATAAATTGTGAGATAAAAGTTAAGGACATATCCTTTGGGATAAATATACCCGTACATTTCACAACAATTACTACACGGTAAATTGTGAGACAAAAGTTAAGGACATATCCTTTGGGTTAAATATACCCGTACATTTCACAACAATTACTACACGGTAAATTGTGAGACAAAAGTTAAGGACATATCCTTTGGGATAAATATACCCGTACATTTCACAACAATTACTACACGGTAAATTGTGAGACAAAAGTTAAGGACATATCCTTTGGGATAAATATACCCGTACATTTCACAACAATTACTACACGGTAAATTGTGAGACAAAAGTTAAGGACATATCCTTTGGGATACATATACCCGTATATTTCACAACAATTACTACACGGTAAATTGTGAGACAAAAGTTAAGGACATATCCTTTGGGTTAAATATACCCGTACATTTCACAACAATTACTACACGGTAAATTGTGAGACAAAAGTTAAGGACATATCCTTTGGGATACATATACCCGTATATTTCACAACAATTACTACACGGTAAATTGTGAGACAAAAGTTAAGGACATATCCTTTGGGATAAATATACCCGTACATTTCACAACAATTACTACACGGTAAATTGTGAGACAAAAGTTAAGGACATATCCTTTGGGATAAATATACCCGTACATTTCACAACAATTACTACACGGTAAATTATGAGACAAAAGTTAAGGACATATCCTTTGGGATAAATATACCCGTACATTTCACAACAATTACTACACGGTAAATTGTGAGACAAAAGCGTAGTAAATATCCTTGTACAATTATCTTTCGCTGGTAAAAGTTTGACGTTTCTCTGATTCTTGTACAAGTGTATTTTTAGGAAATTTCGATGAAATCACTCAAGTCTCTTTTTATTATACATTTTATATCCATAATGTGTTTCAATTTGCTTATGGTTGAAAGTTTTGTTAAAAACCCGATAAATGATTGCAAAAACTCAAAATTAAAATCTAAAACCGCCATAAACCATCGAAAAAAAACATATTTGCTGGACTAACAACCTTTCGGCAGTAACCGCACACTACATTGAACGTTATTATTTTAATTAAATAAAGATAATTGAAGTTTTAATAATGCTTAAAAATCTATGGTAAGATAACAAATTGTGTATCCTTAATTAGAGTTTTATAACGTATTAAAATATAAATAACAATTAAAAAATCACATGCTAAAATATTTTGAGGACATATTCTCACTGCAAAGTGCTAATATCACAATATCACATATAAAACATATAAAAAGATCTCTCATCGGTCGGGGAGGGGGGGGAGTGCTTGTAATAACATTTTGAATTCAATAAAATTTGTCCAAAAACTAAATATTAAAGTAATTATCAAAAACCCTTTCAAGTTTTCAATGCCTAAATTGAACTTAAAAAAAACTCCAATGCAAACAAAGATTATTTTAAATAATAGAGAAATGGAAATCGAATTTGTATTTCTAAATTCAATATCATACAAATGCAAAACAATTACACTTATCTTAGTATAAAACATTACAATAATCTTCCCGTAAATACATTATATTTTTGGTATATTTTGTGTGTAAGTTAATTTATATAAGTAACAGAGGTATGGAATGTGTGACTTGTTGGTTGTTGATGTAGAACTGTAAAGTAACTGTAATTGGTCATGGGAGAATAGTTGCGGAGTTATGTAGCTTATCATGGTGTGAGCAACTTATTCTCCACACACAAGAACTGTGTTCTTTATTGGTGAGGCATAAAAAAATTAAATCTGAAAAAAACTCTGAGACGAGAAATATAATTGGTGAAACTTCTGGTTTGACTGTCCATAAGTTTTTGGTTATTTTTGAAAACTATCAAAATTTCAATTCAATCCTGTACTCATTTAAAACGATTTTTTAATCATAGATAATTAGTGTTTGTGCCTTAATCATAAATAAATTTTGACAAATCATTTTGATAGCTGTAGTTATTATATCATCTGAAAATGGCAATAGGATGGTTTAGTTTTTAGTCCTTGAATTGAGGCGCACCGTCCCCGAGTACCGGTATCCATGTCTTAATGAGTAATCCTGCTGTGTCATGGAAAAAGGATTGTAAATAAGATTTTCATACCGTAAAACAGGAGATTTACGACACGAGTATCAAGAGTTATATAGGACTCAGATAAATAGAATATACCTTGGAGTTTTCCAAATATAATGATATATTTTTCAGAGGAAAAGAACAAATAAAGTATTTTAATGGTTTCATCGATGCTAACAGGAAACAGAAAGTAATAAATATGAATTCGTGACTTTCTTTAGTAGCGCCGTAGGACTTATAATTCTACTTCATTGCTGAGACATGCTTTGAATGTCTACCCGAAAGTATCTGGCACCATTTATGATTATATTTTCTCAGTGTTCCCGATTTCTTAAATATGTAGAAGAGATTGCGGGATGGGTACGCCAATATTTGACTCACGTGGTGAATATACTCGTACTCGTAGTTAAATCTCACAGCTTATCGAAAAAATGTCAATTTTCGACAAAGCAATTAAATAATCACTAAGAATGGTTAAAATGTGTAAACCTATTATTTTATATTCATATGTTCTCAGAAAGATGCAGCAAAAAGCCTAGTTTACTGGGGTCACAACAAATGACAGACAACAAACACATATATATTTCATTTGAAAGTGTCTACTAGAAATTACTTATTTTTTACTTTTTTATATATTATGTATACATATTGTACATAGTATGTAAATATTAAACAAGCAGGGTAACATAACAAATGCTTGCTTTACTCCTTTTGAAATATTAAACAACTCAGTCAAGGTACAGTTTACTCTACTACATACTCTATTTTTAACGTCCATATGACATAATACTATGTATTCATTTACACAACCCCATATTTAATCAATATTTTTCATAGCTTACTCCTTATCATGCGGTCATAAACTTTCTCCAAGTCCACAAACGCATTATTCACCTTTTTATTTTATGTCAATCTTTTTTCCACAAGTATATGCAAAGAGAAAAACTAATCTACGCATCCTCTTCCACTTAAAAAGCTACCCTGCGCATCCGACACTTTATTTTCAGTCTTTCTTCTCACTCTTTGTATCAGATTTTTTTCCGTACAGTTTACTTACAACTCAAGTAAACTAATGGGTCTGTTACTTCCACGTTTTATTCCTGCACTCTACCATTTGTATGTATAACGGAACTATCACTGCACTCATCCAGTTTTTCAATGTGTAGTCAGACTCTCAACATTGTTGAAAAACTTCTCAGCCACTCGATAATTCGTTCACCCCCACATATAATTAGTTCTGTACTCACTTTATCACAACCTAACGCTTTCATTTTTTCATGTCTTTTACAGCTATTCGTACTACTTCTAGAGTAATCTCATTCACAATTTCCAAACGCTCATCATTTTCAACCGTACCGGATTCATCGTTATTTCTACTCGTATCACCACTCTTGTACGCCTCTTCGAAGTATCCTTCCATATTAAGCGAACACCTTCTTCTGACGAAACCCTTTAATTTCACTCATACCACCCATATCATTTTGTTCCTCTTAAATGAGATGGACAGTGGATTTACAAATTCCAGTGAGCTCCTCGATGAGCCTAGCAGTCGCACAAAGATCATTTCGAAGAATTTCAGCCACTTTTTGACATACTGTGTATATTTCTCCAGCCATGATGCGGTTTGTACCGATAACCTTGTTAATGACCTCCATCTCATTGATGTGAAATTCTTAAATAAAATCGTATATTTTTACTTCTTCTTCTCGAGGTACCGTCTTCTATCGGAGATTGGCCACCATAATTATTTTGTTCATTGCAGCCCGAAACAACTCTTTAGAACTGTACTCAAACCACTCCCACAAGTTATTAAGCCAAAATATGCAAATTCTTCCTTGGCCTCGTTTGCTATTTATTTTTCCTTGGATGATCAGTTAATAATAAAATAATAAATAAATAAATAAATAATAGGTTTATTGATAGCAACATAGTATGTACAGATTATATTTAAATAACACTTTTAAAACACATAAATTGCAGATAATACATTAAATACAGAAGCTATCAAAAGGTCTGGGCTCATCTATTATAATAGCATCCCCTCGGCCAAGATACACCCCACCAATATAGGGCGGACCCAGCCACGGGGACACCAGATGTTTTTCAGCCCACACCCACAGTTATAGTATTATAATGTTTATTGTGTCTCCCATTATGTGACCGAGGTACTGCAACTTGCAAACTTTCACAACTCTAAGCAGTTGTGTAACACGACCTGTCCTGGAAATCTTGAGGATACATCTGTACACCCACATTTCAGAAGCTTCGATCCTACGAGATGTTTTCTGGTCGTTCGACGATTCCATTGATATTGAACATACATACATTTACCATCACGGCGTTTCTCAGTCTGAGTAGACAGAGATGACAGAGCGCCACATGTTACAATCTTGACACACATTTTGTTTTACCTCTTTTTTATCCATACACCTTCTCATACAATTCCTATAATATATCTGGCTTTTAGATTTTCTTCTATCAAAATATCATTAATCTAATCCAACCATACTTTTCTTGGTCTTCTTCTACCACGCCTTCCACTCATATTTGCAACTGTATATTTTTTTAATTCGTCTTTTGTCATTCATTCGTTCTACATGTCCAAAACCGAATCATAATATTCTTCTTCATGTAACTCAATACATTAACCTTAATTTCACATTCATCCCTTTTCACTCAATGTCGTACTATGACATATATTGTCGTCAAAGTATTATTCTCAGTAGAGTAGTTTTCTCGTTTCAACATTGTTTATTCGGCTCTTTTTTGTCTTTTCCACGTCCATATTTCACTCCCATTCATCAAAGTTGCTACTAAAATACTGTTCTTGACAAAATCTGAGCAAATATTTTAATACTGATCGGTTCGATACTGAAATTAACTGATATTTTTTTTATTGGTTATGCTTCTCGTTAAAATGGCTTATTTATTTCTTAAAAGACTTGTAAGGAGCTTAATATGTAATCTATCCATCGAGTTACGGAAAATATCGATTACCAAACATTAATTTAGTAAAGTCATATCGTGTGGGAGTGAGGATGCTTTTACTTGTTCGGTTCGTGAATACACCCTCGCAAATAACAGAAACTGTTGATAGCGTTAGTATAAAAACCTATAATTTTAAAGTACTGGTATATAAAACATCATATTTATCTGTTAGATATATAATACATAAATGACGAAACTCGAAATCAACCATTTAGCGCGTCACGTTTGAAAGACATCCATCCATGGCCCTGCTACCGTACCTCTTGTGGACCGGAACGGACCGTTCAGGTTTCAGGAGACATAAACAAAACAGTCAAACCGTTGACACAGGCGGGTGACGCCAGTTGCGGTGACGTCACCAGCCGCTTTATCCACTCGCCTTCATCTGCCCGCCCACTTCCTTCCTCTTCCTCTCTGCATCTACCATTGCTTCCGACTCTCCCCTCTCCCTGTCTATCTCTCAAAAACCTTCGACAGGTCCGGTCCGGCCAAAGCGACCAAAAACACTGATGAACTATTTTTATTGTAAATAAATAAAACACTTATTTTATATTGTTGTGTTCCCCACTGATTTATTTTGAATAAGTGTTTTATTTATTTCTTTTTACATAAAACATGGCACCACAAAGTGAAACTAAAGTATTTTCGAAGATTCAAGAAACATTTTTACTGTATTATATTACGCCTTTGTATATAGTTCAACCTAGCAAGTTTGTGGATATCTCTTACAACCTACCAGAAAGATTATAAGGAGGCTTATGGATACCAGACTGACATCTTTTTTTTAAAAAGTGGGTACCAACAAAAGTCGGAAGAAAGGTGTCACCAACTGTGCCACGAAGTCTATCTTTTTTATTTTACTTAAGTTCTCTTAATATTAGCCTAGATGTTTGCCAGATTCTGTAGGGTTGAGAAAATAGCCAATGAATTGTGAGGCTTTTTTTATTTATTTATTGTCTCAGTATTCTATTTGCAACCATTATTCTATAGGAATTTATTATTCCTATAAATATATTCTAAAAGATTCACACACAAAAAGGTTTTCAAACTGAATAAAAAAAACGAAGTTTGGAACGACTGATAAAGGTTCATTCAAATGAATAAGGTTCTTAAGGCAAAAATAGGATGATATGCATGTGTATGGTTTAGAAAGAAGCGAAATATATATGCCATTAAGTGTCGTGGAGACCTGCTCTCTATGCCTTCTCCAAAGTGGATTGTGATGATTATGGGTTTCGCAAAAGTGAGAAAAAGTGTTCAAAGAAAAATCGTAGAGAACGCTATTTCCACATATACAAAAATGCATGATCTATACAAGAATTTGGTGGAATCCACTTTTTTACTCGAGTGACTTTGCTTTCGTTGCCCTGGTCGCTCTACTTGAGACATTATAACTATCATATTATTACTAACTTACATAAACTACTTTTAGAATGCATTGCATAAATGTGTATAATACAGTAAATGTTTCGAAGAGTTTGGATATATTCAGCGATAGTTTTATCAATTCAAAACGAAATGGAATATGATATTCTTAGAAGGATAATTGCATATTGTGCTTTTTATATAATATATTAAGTTTGAACATATGTTTACATTTATTTGTTTTTATGTTGTATTTGAACGTGTTACTTGATCGCATTTTATTTGTATTATATATTTATTATATGGTATAAGTATAAGGAAATTTCATTGGTTTTTATTATAACATATTTTTTTGTGAGAATTCTTTGATAAAAATGTTACCAATGAAGTTAGAAATAAATTAAAGATAATTCGTTTTATTTTGTTTGTATTTTATCTTCATTTATCTACATCATCGATATTTTGCTTTTCACGTGTATGTCAAGAGTGACGCCCAGTTTAGCACAGTACGGGCTACCTACCTTAAGATGGCCCAGTAATGTGTTCATAACTGTGTATATTATTAAATTATTGAATTTTCGTGAGTGGCATGTGTATACTTGCATACTTACGAGTTATTTTGTGATTTTAAATATTAATTTATTTTAATGTATTATAAGTACGTTGTTTATCATTTTGTAATGAATGAAACACTCACTACTTAGATTTTAGATATAAGAAGAAGGTGCGGTGCATCAGCCATTGATAAATAAGCAAATAAACAACTAAGTTTGTTAGATTGTTTTGCCTAAACAAGATTCAGATAATATATTATAAGTGTACCACGCACTGTAGAAGGCACGTCCCTCACACACAATTATTCATATACATTTATATACCGATAAAAAAATATCAGCACATAATGATCGTATAAAAATATTTCATGCTAACAGTTTTTAACAGAAAACGGGAAAAAAAATCACCCTCAATGGTTGTCATGTAAATATAAGGAAAGATGGGCATCGCTTGAAAGTAGCCATCAACGTCCAAACTAAACCGTGAATAATGATGATCTTCATGGCCTTGTTGGTAAGACGCTTGTCTTTCAGCCCAGAGGGTGCAGGTTCGATACCCGTTAAAACCTAGATGTTTTAAAAGGATTCCAGTCGTATTTCCACTTATAGCCTCTTTAATATCTTTCTGGTTGGTTGGAAGATATTGCCACAAGGCAATAAGCCTGCCAGATTATACTGTATACAACGAAAGTGAAATACAATACAATACTTCATAAATGTTATTTTGGATACCTATAAAAATCAGTAATAGTAAATGACGAATAAAAAGTGACACCAAACTAAGTACGACATGATATATTTTTTTGTAAACCGCAAAGTGTCAAGCTAACAAAGAATGACGAGAAAACCCTAAACATCTTTAAAAGAAGAATTATGTCGAGGATCTATAGACCAATGCAAGAAGGGGAATCGTGGCACATACAATACAACCAGGACTTATATGACCTCTTCCAGGATAAACCCATCACCCTATTTGTCATGCTTTGAAGACTCTATTGGGTGGGCCACGTGGTAAGATAGATAATGGCTGACTGGCGAGTATTTCTGACAGTAGACCTGAAGGTCGTAAATCTATTGGGAATCCAAGACTTTGATGGGTAGACAGTGTTTATGAGGATGCAAGCAAAGCTAGGAGACCCAGGTTAAGAAATGTAACACAGGATATAAGTGGAAAATATTCTTGGAGGAAGCTAAGACCTACAAGGGACTATAGAACCAGTGGTGATGGCGATAAGTATCATCAATAAAATTAATAAATAAGGGATGTCAACTGTCATTCAACAATAATTAATCGACAAATTATGCCCGTGTGAATGGTACATGCTGACAAGATACATTGACCTCAAGTGAGGGCATGGAAAAAAAGCCAGGAGAGAAAAGGAAGTGAAAAAATCGTACTGGATAAAGATTCCGTTTCAAATATACGAAGAAAATATTGAGCAAATTTTAGTACCTCTCTTTCGAAATTACGGAGTAGGAAATTTTCGTAACAATATGCGTGGGTTGGCAATATTTCATTTTTTAGATCGAAACACCCTTTGTCTGGAGTTGGGTCAAAAATAAATATGGACTCTCGAGGAGATATACAATAGGTCCTTGAAAGACGAACTAAACAGTTAGAGATTAAAACTTTTTAATCGCTATGATATTTATAAAATATAATAGCGCATTCCGGCTCCCGAGATCTTGATTAAAAATAAAAGCAAGTAACTTTTTTTAACAACTGTAAAAAATAATATGCCTTTATGCGACTTTTTTTAAAACATATATTTTTATTTCGTTTAGATTTTGCTTTTATCTTTTTAGTACGAGTGGATATAACATTTGCGTGTGACATGTCTGGGTTGGTGGATACTTTAAATGTAATTTTATTGTTGAGTTCAGATTTGCCCTTTTCCGGCATTTCCTCAATATTGTATCTTGACTGGGAGAATCATTATGCCATTTTCATTTTATTTTTTGTAATTTAATTTAATTTATGTTTTCGTTGGTCGTATTTGAGAATTTTTTATTCAGTGCTGTTTTTGTTGTTTTTTATCAGTGTTTTTTTCAGTACAGTAACATTGATGATTTCATGGGTAGTATATGTTCTGAATGGTTTTGATTTTTCGAAATATTGTTATATTATATTTTGTTTTATAAATGTTGGTAATATGTATAACGGAAACTTAAGTGTTTTTTTATATTTTCAGTGAATAAAAATCAACTTTTTTCAATGTATTTTATCGTTGGTCGTAGTGTAATAGTTAGCATTCATGTTAAACAAGCGGACACCCTTAGTTCGATCCCTGGCGGATTCACTTCTAGACCGTTTGTGCTCTTAGACCATAACACATCTGAATTTATGTTTTACTACAGCCTACCTACTCATCATAAATTCTCACTGCGATATTAAGTAAAATAAAACGATTCTGTATAAATTTGTTAAACAAAAGATTACAACAGATTAAAGCTGAGGTCATAGAACTTTTATTTCCTTGCTAAAAGAACTTGAGGTGTGATCTCTCATGATCGAGCTTGCTTAAATGCAAGAATTCACACAAATTAAACAAATACACGCACAAGCGTATTTCATCAACAATCATACTCGATCATGAAGGACTGCCTATGAATTAATCAATTTAAGTTCTTTATCGCCGTTAAATAACCCTAATCTCTTTATAAATGGTTTTATTATCATTAAGTATGTCTTCTCAAAACGTCAAATTAAAACGTTTCTTGAAGAGTTCCATGTCGTGCAATTAACCGAGAGGCAGAAAACTATGAAATAACATAATTATTAAAATATTTTACAATTGTACCAATCTGTATAATTGAGTAGTTTTTTCCAAGAGTCGCCACAATAGTGGCATGTATCATTCAAAGTTTGTTAAAGTTTGGTGATAGTTGGCAGAACAGAATATTGATATATCAAATCCAGAACCTCAATAGTATAACGTAACTCAACTACTAATGAACTATCCACTCAATCTGCTGAACGATTAAGCTTCTAAATTTATTTCAATGTTTTTTCAAAATTTTATTTAATTGTGGACAGCTGAATTCTTATATCAGGAACGGTATCCAATTTACTTCTGCGTTTTGTTTTCGTTCGAAATATACAGGATTTGGCGCATTTTTCTCAGATACGAAAAGGCTTAATAAATTATTCTTGCACAATTAAAACTATCATACTTATCATACCTCTAAAACTAAATTTATTGCAGAACCCCAAATTTTATCGGCGGAGTCCTAGGGTTCCGTAGAACACAAGTTAGGAAACCCTGCATTAGACCATTGATCTAAGCGTAACTAAAGATTTTTGGGCAGATATCGAGACATAAAACCCAAGTAATGATGCGGTATAATGAGTCATTTTAAACGGTAATACAGAAAATTCTAACCAAAGGCCGTAATTAAAATCCGCTACATTTAGCTATAGACAATATGTTCCTTTAGAATATATGAGTTGTATCGCTGATTCCGCTTACTTTCTATGTTTCCATAAACGCTAACAGAAAAGAGCGACTACTTAAAACTACCTCGGGGGGGGGGGGTTTTATACCAACCTCGAAGGATTTTTTAACCTCTTTATTTGTACAAAGTACTTCTTAAGGATGTTTGTCCAAACATCTCGGACAGCGTTTCCGGTATCACCATCCTGATTTGTACGACTAAATAATATTATTTATATTTGTTTTACATTTGTTAATTTATATTATATTTTGATATTTCAAAAGAATGAGCAAAATGGCTGACAAAATTAATTTAAAAAAAAAAACAAAATTAATTCAAAAGGGCTGACCAAAACAATTAAAAAAATGGTTGACAAAACAAATATATAATCCGAACGGAACTAGATATGCTGGATCCAGTTAAAGATATTTTGTGTAAAGAAAAGTCAAGGAGGAAGATAAATCTAAGGAGTTTCTTTGATATAAAGACGATGGAAGTATGTCACGATAGAAAACCTTGGCACTCTGTCAAATATGTCTAATAGTACTCGTACATACAAAATTACGATATGTATATTATATATTTACATATATGATATGTATATTATATATTTCTTGGAGAACTTGATCGTGAATGCGGGGTTTAGTTAATTGTACGCCACTTGTAGACTCTTAGTAAACTTCGTTTATGTGGTTCATTTCAAAATGTTACAGTTTGAAGCTCCCTGCTTTAGTATATTCATTCATTGTATCCTTCAATGTTGCTAAAGAGGATATTAAGTTTGCCAAAGTAAAGCTTGACAGGGTACAAAATGCTCTCAATGCAGCAGTACAATTAATTTCTAACGCTTGTAAATTTTGTTGGATAACTTCGCTGTTGGAGCAACTTAACCGGTTGAAATGCCTTGAAAGAGTTAAGTTCGTGCTAGAGTTAATTCTTTTTAACACGTTTATTGGTTTTAATAAACATTACCCGAGGACTTAATTCGGGATTAGTTATCTTCATAGTAACAAACTAAAATAATCATATTCTTACGGATATTTTTTTTCTGATCCGTTGCGTAAATCGTTGTATTTTAAAATAGTTCTAGTGAACAGACTTTGGTATCATTTTTTCACAATACGCATTAACGTATTTATTTCTATAAAGCTAGAAAAAACTGTATGAGAAAACTTGGCATTTAGTAAAAGAACGCAACGTATAAATGTTTCAACTGAATTTTTTTTAGTATTTAAGACAACCCTGTGATATTTGTGATAAACTAACATCATGCTCGTGTATATGGTTCAAACAAGGCATGTTCATACTTTTACATAAGAGGGGCAAATTCTGTCTAACAGATAACATCGTGGACCACAGGATAAAAAAAAATACTAAAACTAAATTACACTATCGGCATATTTATTGAAAATCAATAACTTTAGTTCCAATTATAATTATATAAATCAATTACAATTATTTCAAAACTTATCAATAAGACAAATGAAGCTGTTTTGTACCATCCATCTATTTTTTCACGTCAGGTCTCGTGTTTGTTGTTGGCGCCCTTAAAATCGCTTCCGCTTAGATCATAATTTTCAGTTCCCTTGCAAAGAGATAGTTAGTTTATCAGCCCTGAGAAATTTTAATGTAAATAAAATTTTAGAGGCGTTTCCAGAAAGAGATAAAACATACTAATTTTAAAGCTAAAGAAGAGTACTAAGAAGCATGTGCTGCGAGTATTGTAGGAATTTTGCTCACTACATTTACGCTAATGCAGTTTTTTTTATGTGACATCACGTTGCATACTTCCGCGGACCACATTAATGGACCTCGCGGGTCCGATCTGGCCCTCGTAGTTTGACCATATCTGAGCCAGACTATCGGTGACATCGTAGAATATCTAATATATTCATGAGAGAACTGGAGGAAATCCTTCGAGCTACTCCTGAACCTGTGACATGGTTGATAAACCTGAACATCCAATTGTGAGAGGAAAACCATACGAGAGAAAAATAAGAATCAGGTAAATACAGCATATAAAATTTTCCAATTACGCAAAAAATTATGGAAGCTAAAACAAAGAGACTGTTGGATTGGTCTAGGTTGTCAAATAAATTGTAACATGACGAAGAGATATGTATTAAAGCTTAAAATATTACCATTTACCCTTAACTATGGACGTATAATATTTGGTGAAACTTAACTACTAACGTGCGTCACTTTGTCCTCCAAAAATAATTGCTGCCTTGATTTAAAATAAGAATACACTTTAGTTTTTAATACGCGATAAAATAAAAAAATATTGATTCAATATATATTTTAATATTCAATAACTTTCCACTGATTAGCACATAAAAAATTATGCAACAGTTTAACCATTCGTCAGTAGTGGTTAACGTTCCCTTTGAAAATGTGAAATGGCGTATATATGTTTGAAGACACCCATGGGGAATGAAAAAATAAAAGTATGCATATCTTTTCTGAGGAAGACATCCATCGTGACTGTCATGCAATTAATAGGGTCTTCTCAAGAGTTGGGAGTAACTTGAACGAAGCAAAACTTTCCCACTGCACCTGCGGTACTACGGCAGGCTTCGGTTCATAACTCAATTACTCCGGCTCGAGCCCCCGGGTGACGGATGGCTCGAGAGTAGACGTCACGTCTCGAAACTATTTTCACTTCCTCTAGATGGATTACTCAAACATCGAAAAAAAGTCAATACAAAAAATATACCAGTTTATTGATGTTCATATTTCCACTTTTCTTAGATTCGATGGTTTTTCAGTCTATGGAGAATTTTCCCTGTATTTACAATATTTAGGTAAAAGTGCCGTAAGATCAATACTTTTGTTTCGAACTGAGTGTTGGGCAACAACTTAATCCCAAAAACAGATATACGATGTCAATTAAATACGCCTGCTTTTCCGTGGTATGGATATGTACAAAGGAAATCGGCTAAATATTTGAAAGACCAAACACTGGGAATGAAAGTCCCTGGAAATAGAGTAAGAGGTTGTCCATAGAAGAATGGAAGTAAAGCATTTACCAAACCATGAGTGACCTGAACCTGACACCGGACCCTAAATACGAGTAAATACGATAAATACGATAGTAAATGAAAAATGCGAGGTTGATTGATGTAGATGAAATTTAATTAATTTTTTTCATGTACAATATTCTAAGAGTAGATATATAATCGTAGACCTCATTTCATCTAAACTGACTTGAGCCGATTTGGAAGTGAAGTTCCCAAAATAGTTACCTAAAAGGATTAATATAAAGTTCCCATTCGACGCGGCACGCCGGCGGGCAGTGGGCTGGCACCGGTTTCAGTTTCAGCTCCAGTTGAAGTTTAATACACAAAGTTGTGCTGAACTGCCGACCTGCAGAGCCGCGTTCGGGACAAGGGCTGGAAGCACGCTATGGAATTTTATTCATATCTCATAAGCTCTCCTCCACGTCACAAAGCGTATTAATAACTTTCAGACGGGGATGACCACAGAAGGTTTGCGTATACAATAGAAATATCAACTCAATAAATTACACTCTATCAAAAGCCATTTAGGTTCATATCATATATCACAAGATCTTTTTCTTGTGTTACTAATAATTTAGCACAACTGAACTGTTTAAACATTGATGCTAAACTGACAAAATCTATTTTACTGAAAAGGCGGTCAATTAAAGCTTTTAGCCCACACAGTATATAAACATGTTCCTTCTTTTTTGTACACATCTCATTGTATTGTAGTATACTTTCATCGTATACAATATAGCCTGCCGAGTTTATTGCCAAGTGGCAATGTTTTCAAACCAAGCAAACATATATCAAAGATGCAAAAGAATAAAAACAGACTTAAGTTCATTAAAAAATTACCTATGGGACTAAAACCTGCAATCCCCGGGTCGAAAGATAGGCGTCTACCTAATAAGGAACGGAAAGATAGGCGTCTACCTAATAGGGAACGGATTTCGTCATGTATGAAAATTATGAGCTTGATGGAATCACATTGTTGTTTTGACACATTTTTACTATCCAGAATACTCCTGAACTATCCTGCAAGGATTCAATAGCAGAACCTATTATTAGAACACTGTGATAGGTACTCGTCCACGCGATCTGGGTCCACCACCACAACATGGTGACCAGACTATTACACTGTCATCTAGAATTAACCCAAAACTGATTTCCATGCATGTGGAATCCTCTTCAATATTCAATTCCATCTGGATGAAAACATAGGTACACATAGCTCTCAAAGTAAAGATACAACTAATCACATATTTAACAACGGCAAATCTTCGTTGATTTTGGACCCACATCTTTCTCCGTTACTTGTAAGAGAGCCTAGATATATAAACAAGTACATTATTTCAAGACGATCTAGAACATCACTTATAACCAGTTTGTTACTTTGATCAATGGTCATTAGTTTGATTTTGCTGACATTTACATCGAGTTTCAGCACTAACCTTTCCTCTTTTACCTGATAAAAAGCACTCTCGTTTCAGCATCCATTTCAACAACGAGTGCATTATCTGCATAGCGGAGGTTTGTGATATTTCTACCCTCACATTGAAGTCACATTCCACATATATGGTATATATACCTTTATATTCAAAACAGATCCAATCCACATTTAACACATAAGTCCGTCAGCTTTTGTATGTAAATTTATACTATAGTATATATATTTTAAATATGTCAATAATAGTAGGTTGGAATCCTGAGTCAGAGCACTCTTGAGGAGAGTTTGCTCTCTAAACGGAGCGATATAAATTATACTTTTATTATTATTATTAGACCGCGTAATAAATATTCGTATATAGGCTTGTTCAACTCGTTTGATTTGCGTATTCCCTCCATGTCAACATCAACTATTCCATTGCCGTTATTCGATCATAAACTACTCGTATAATTTATCAGTGGTGTGGCTGTACAGGTGGAGTAATAAGTATAAACATTGTGCGGAACCTTTTCAACTCACCCTAAGAACGTGCAAAACTTATTTGAGAGGGTTTATTTCCTTAAGTAATATTTTCACGCATATGTAGCATCGGTTTTTTGAATCGTTCAACTTTAAATATTGTGTTTATCTAAAAAAAAATCAAAAAATCGTTTATTAAAATAAAATTCTAAAATATATACGAGTATATTAAAATATAGCCAACTTATCTTTCTCTGAAAATACCTCAACTATAAAACTTTTTGTGGGAACGAGCACCAAGGCTCACTACCCCTGCCATAAGACACTCCAGTAATGCGTGGAAAATCTCAATAATTATAATGGATAATAAACGTGCCTGCGTCACGTGAGGCCCTCTTCTTAGAGTGACGACGCGAATAGGACTGAAGAAATTCTAAAATTTTAGATTTGTACTCAAGTTTTTAGATTATTTTTGTAACTAACTTCCTATGGTCTAATTTAGTCAGTTCGTATTCACAGTTCATATCTCACGATATTATAAAACAAATCAAATAATGAATTATATCGTTTCGATAAATTTCTAAAAAGAAAATACTTTTAGAGGGAACTCGCCCAGATTTGGGAAGCATTGAACTAGATGATTAATGTGCGAACATTGCTACCTGAGATATTCAGGCGTATAATCAAATACTTAACCTTACTAAGCAAGCAAAATAATGATTTATTTTAAGTGTCAAATCAACTGCATAGAGCCTTGAGATCATATTATACAGCCACTGGTTAGCTGATTGTATTTATTTCATCAACGGTACCATGTAGGTACCCAGGGGCGGAACAATAGGTGGATGAGATGGGCAGCAGCCCCGGGCACAGCCTGGATTGGGACGCATTACTGGAACTTCTACTGAAAATGTTCTATTTTCTTATGTCGACAACCAGTGACAATCTTGTTTTCAGAACCACTGACTTACGAAACGTTTTTCAGAAGAATGTGAGTTACCAAATATGCGCACATTTTTAACTATCGAAAATATCAAAGACTTTGTCGTTGTTCGGAATAGGTCATCAAAGTAATATATCTTATATTTTAATCCATTTGTATTATGTAAATTAGCTGAGAACTAGTGAACTTAATACTTATAGGAGCATTTGTAAATTCCTATATCATGAAAAATGAAAAAAACCGTTATGAAAGGTACGTAAGAGGCGAAATTATTTTGCCCAGCATGATTAAACATCATGTTTGGCCACTGAATGTACCTTACAACGATATTTAAAATATTATATCTAATGAGTGTTTCATTCATTACAAAGACAAATATTCACAATGAAAAAAAAACAGTTGAAAACAATGGCATTAAATCCAAATAAAAAGACAGGTTAGTTTCATAAAACAATAAAAAAACACATCAATGTGCAAGAAGACAAAACAATATACACAGTTGTTAATAGAATTAGGGACCGCCTCAAGATAGGCAGCCCGCACCACACCACAATGAACGTCACTCTTGACATTCATATGAAAAGAAAAGAATACGGGAGGCAAATGATGGGAAGGTTTATTTGACTATTGACTCAAATAAAATACATAGTATAAGACAAAAAGTTCAAAATTTCACATACATACCATCACGCCGTTTTCCTCTCGGGGTAGGCAGAGAGAACAGAGTACACGACTTTCCTTTATAAAAACCTTGATTCGCCTCTCCTATATCCATACACCTTCTCATACAACTCCCATAATATCTCTCACTTTTTACGATTCCTTCTTTGAAAATATCACTTGATCTAATGATTGATCTTGCCCTACTACTTCTTCTAGTAACTTTTACACTTCTTTTGTTAGTATTTCTTCATTCTTTCGTTCTACATGCTCAAATCATCTCAGAGTGCTCTTTTTCATCTTACTCAACACATTGACTTTAAGTTCACCTTCACCTCTAATCACTTTTGTCATACATTGTCACTCGATGTATTTTACTCAGCGCACGCATTTCTACAGCATTTATCCGGCTCTTTTCAGATATTCAATAAAAATAAGTGCAAGAAATAATAACATGAACAATGATACTCAGTTATGTTGAGGTTTTATCTTCAAATTATGCACCGCGTTTTAGACAATGTCAATATTGAGAAATCCATTCAACTAAGTCATTCCGTGTGCTAGTGGTATTACTCTTAGAACACTAGTTAGTGAATATGGCACTTAATTCAGGATATCGTAAATAATAATATGACGTTTAGAAATAAGCTACTACTGCGTACTTCTGAAGTTTTACAATCCAGAATTGTCTGTCCATCTTAGACGATGCCTTCTATTTTTTCAGTTATTTCCATATGATTAAAATTATTTCACACATTCAATCAATACCACACACATCAAGTCAAAATTAATAATTCCCGATAATTAAAAAAAAAAAAGTTTTTTTAATTAAATTGTTAACTACTCGTATTATACTAATTATTATTTTGAGTAAAAAGAAATTAAATAATATCGGATAATTTTAATTACTTTTCCTGACTGCTTATGTAATATAATACATTTTATCCCTACTGAGAATACAAACTAACAGAGAACAAAAGACGAACAAGGACAAAACATAGTACATTTGCCAAAGAATGGATATATTCACCCTGAGTTTTTCTCTTATTTTCTTTTGTTCATTATTCCGACGTGTCAGATACTGGATTAGTTCAAGTGTATTCCATATCTGTGTATCTTCTGCTTCTAGAGTTCTTCTATTCTCTTCTGATCCAGTGTTCCTGACACTAGTACAATATGACGAGAAGGTTAACTTTTAGTTCATCATTTCAACACCCACCCTACACTCTATTAAATGAAGGATTGCTATTTGATACGACCTAGAATATCATATTTATTTTGTCTCTTTATCGTTTTCTACTGCAGGCATGTCAAACACGCGGCCCGCCAACAACGAGTATATTCTTTAAAAAATTGATACGACCTAGTACGAGTATGTTTCGTACAATATCATGTTTATTTTGTCCCTTTATCGTTTTCTTCTACAGGCATGTCAAACACGCGGCCCGCCAACAACGAGTAAGTTCTTTAATAAAATTATACGACCTAGTATGTTTCGTATAATATCATGTTTATTTTGTCCCTTTATCGTTTTCTTCTACAGGCATGTCAAACACGCGGCCCGCCAACAACGAGTAAGTTCTTTAAAAAAATTATACGACCTAGTATGTTTCGTATAATATCATGTTTATTTTGTCCCTTTATCGTTTTCTTCTACAGGCATGTCAAACACGCGGCCCGCCAACAACGAGTAAGTTCTTTAAAAAAATTATACGACCTAGTATGTTTCGTATAATATCATGTTTATTTTGTCCCTTTATCGTTTTCTTCTACAGGCATGTCAAACACGCGGCCCGCCAATAACGAGTAAATTCTTTAAAAAATAATCAGTTTTACATATACGCGTATACTATCAAGCTGTTCCCCTGTAGGGGTAGGCAGAGGATAATATGCCAGAATTCCCTTTCGCGATACACATATTTCGTTTCCTATACATCCATACATCTTCTCATATAACTCCTACGATTTCTCATTTTCTTCTTTCAAAATACAATTGACTTAATCCACCCATATTGATCCTTGGTTTTCCACTACCACTCCTTCAACTCACTTTTGTACTGCATATTTGTTTTGTTAGTACATATTTCTTCATTCGCTCTACATACCCAACCCATATCAGAGTTCTCTTCTTCATCTTACTTAATACATGAGTTTTAAGTTCACATTCATCCCTAATCAACTTCATTTCGTATGCTGTCATACATTATTACCCTATTTGTAAATATTTCTCCAGTATTTATTCGGCTCCTCCCAGTCTTTTTCCACGTCCACGTTTAGCTCCCATACACCAAAGTTAATACCAAAATACTGTTGTAGACTATCATTTTGGCTGATTTTTATTAATTTACTTTGTTTCTTATCGCTACACACCTTTCAATATACCTCATAACCATCGTCTTCCTCCATCGTCTGAGAAACTATTGTATTGCCTTTAGAGTATAATTCCTTAACTTGCTCTAATATTTCATTGTTCAATTCTTAGTTAATTTGTTTTTTTTTTTCGTTGCATTGAAAATATGCAGTCCTCGGTCTAATGAAAAAGCGATTAAGTGGCCCGTGGTGCCAAACGAGTTGGACATTTCTGATCTACTAAATCGTATTTTCTTATTCGATTTTTTATTTTTTATTTTAAGGTACCTCACAAAGCATCACAGACTCAGAATTACTACCAACTAATATAAGACTAGCACCATCGTTGACGTGTTTCAAAAAGCTAATTAAAAACATTACATCTCTCTTCAGTGACATAGCATGTTTTTCGAGGTTTTCCATCGTCTTTCTTTTCAATCTCCTTTTCCTGACCATCGATACACTTGTTTAATTGTGTTTTTATTATTTTTATATTGTATGATTTTTCTTTTCATAAAAAATGTAAATCCTCCATCTTTGACACAAAACTTTGTGAAATAATTATAAAGACGGCTGAAAAAGATTACCACCTAACAATATATCCGCCATACTATACAATGTACAATAAAGTATTAAAATAAATAAATAAAATAAAGAGAAAAGTATCTCAAAACAAGTCAGCATTAAAATAATGAAAATAGTGGTAAATATACAAAAATAAATAATATTGCTTAATTTTATATTCAACAAACACTTACACGTACCTACATCGAATTGCAAAAGTGTAAATGAAAGTATCATATCCACAATGTCCATTACAAAAACAAAATAGACCTTCGGTTATAGTGAGCCCAACGTAGATATAGAAATCAGGAACAATACCCTTTGTGGGTGAAACAATGAGTTCTCACAGAAATCTGAATATCGAATGCCAACAACTAGCACTTTAGAATAATTGTCAACAGATTTGAAGTGAAGTGTCTGCCTGCTGCCGTCTCCCGCTGCGATATTGTTCCCAAGGTAATTGGCTTCCTTCTCGGAGCCAAGAGATTCTACAACCACACTGGTGGTTCATTACTACGAGTACTATACTAGACCATTTTCTATTTATCAGTCAAGTATTAAATAAATTCATTTTCTTCATTTATCTCATTTCGTGGAGTGTGAATGTTTGAAAGAAGGCGGAATTAATGAATGGATAAATTGATGTTTTAAGTTAGATGAAGAAAGAGGCTTTAAGATGGTTTGGACATGTGGAGAAAATAGATAATAAGAATGACTAAGCGAGTATACAAGTCAGAAGTGCAACGTGTGCTGAAAAACGTTACTGAACCCAAACTAAAAGATTGTTCATGGCTAGATGTATAAATGTGGAGGAGGCGAAAGTTGTGTGCTTGGATATAAAAGTTTGGAGATCTGTTCTATCGGCCTACCCCGCAAAGGGCACAGCATGGTGATGTGTATGTATATGTGTATTTCATAATTAATTTGTTTCGATTGTGATATTATATTATATTTTGAACTGTTATTTTTCCTATTGTGATTTTTTTGTCTCATTCCGTATTGGGCACATTTATTTCTATGATGTATTCGATTGGGATATTGTTTCCAAGGTAAATGGATTCCTTCTCGGAACCAGAATCTTTCCCATCATACCAGAAACTCATTGTTAATAATAATGATGATGACCTCTTTCCATCTACAAGAGACGATAGACTAACGCAGCTACTCCGACGCGTCTACTAATGCAGCGGTAGCGTCCAACCCTATACCAGCACCTCTTCCTAAATCTGCTGCAATCATGGACAGAATATTTATGTTCTTTGTAGAACTGTTTTCTTTATATTCACTTCCTATTTAAGTGTATCCTCTGTCATGAACAAGCGGCTCTTCATGAACAAGCGGCTCTTCATGAACAATACTCGGGTTTCGGTTTTTGGCTTGCTCCTCCCAATGAAGAATAATCTAGATCGAGTGATAATTTGCCCGGTTTGCAGGTGTTCTTAAAGCTAAGCTTAAGGCGTCCCTGGTTCCTTTTGGCGTGTGTTATTTCATCATACATCATATATGTTTTTGTTTTTTTATCCACTTTATAACATATCCGAGCTAGCATAGCCTTTTTAATTTGATGGTTTTCATTAAACTAAAAACATCTGTTTAATTGAGAACTTCATTTGTGATCTCATCCTGCCATATAATACCCAATATTCTGCACAAACACCGTGAAAGCTGTTGAATCTTCTTTTGTGATGATGATTTCTCTAATATTCTACGTTTCCTTCATTCAAAATATCATTTACTTGATCCAATCACAGTTTCCTTGATTTCCCTCTACCACGACTTCCACTCATATTTGCACCATATATTTATTTTCTTAGTCTTTCTACATGCCCAAACCATTTCACAGTGCTCTTCTTTGACTTATTCAACACATCAGAATTAACCTTACATTCATCCCTCATCACTTCATTACATATTCTGTTATAAATTGTCCCCCATGTATTCTTCCCAGAGCACAAATTTGAACAGTATTTATTTGACTCCTTTCGATATTTTTAAACGACCACATTTCACTTAAATACATCAAAGTTGGTACAAAAATACTATAGTGGAATATCACCTTAGGAAATATTGATACTCTCTGGTTTGGGTATATATGTTATAGTGCCATGTTGATTTTGTTTTCTATCGCCACTATTAACTCTTCTGTCATTTGAGAAAAGCTATCCAAATAAAAGAATTCCTCGACTTGATCCAAGCTTTCGTTCTTCACACATATGTCGCATTTTCTTTTCCTTCCACACTTTTCTATCATCATTTCTTAAGATTTCGCAACATTTATCTCAGATCTTTTTCTTTGCACCCCTCATACAATTCACTTATGAATCTCTGTAATTCATCTTCATTTTCCGCTAACACTATCCTGTCATTAACATACAGCAATCCGCATACCACAATAAATATTTTGGAACTTTTTTGGCCAAGCCACATTAAATATTTTGGAACTTTTTTTAATATTACACTTGACCATACTTCAAATGGTTCTTCAATTTTTTTTATGAAGTAATTCATCCTAGTGAAAATGTTTTGTGCCCGGTGCTCATTTACAGTACAATGTTAGAAGATTTTTCATATATACTGATATATTTGTATTTTGACGGGCATTTGAACAATTTTTTTTGTATAATAGTTGATTATACTATAGTATATATAATGATAAAAGGGCAATTTATATAAACGACGTGACATAATTTGTCGTGGTGGCTGCGACTATTAGATTGGGCACTTTCCCGCATCTGCATATGTTTAGATAAACATAGTTTATAAGAAAATCGCAAAAAATGTTGCTTGTTTAAAAAATAATGGCCGACATTAACCTTATAAAATTTCGAACGTTCTTTGCTTGGAAATATGTATTGATTTATTTACGTTTAACAGTAATAAATCTGATTTTTTTATTTATTGAGTCAGGTACTTAATTTTCATTACTTTAAAAAGTTTAAACCTTTAGAAATGGGATTTATTTTAAACATCCTGAATTTTTCAGTATTGTTTCAGATCTTGTTACACCTGAATTTGTTTAGTGAGGAGGTTTATGAAATTTCTTAGAAAAAATAAAAAGCTCGCCGCTTTTAAGGCAATATTTAATTACGAAACAAAAATAATGTATGCTTGTCTTGTGTGGAATATCTGGTATATCACAGTGTTTGGTAGAGTAAGAAATGATCAAATTAAGGAATAAATTAACTTGTAGAGTTGAATAGTAAAAAAAAATTTAAATCTTCAGATGGGTTGGCAACATTGAGAGTTGCAAAATATTTGGGAAATAAATGAAGAGCGAAGAAAAGGTAGACCGAGAAAGAGTGGAAGGAGATTTTGACCAAGTGAAAAGTAAGAATTATGAAGAAAAAAAGGGAGTATGTGTGAATATGAACGATGCGGAAAATGTTTACGTGATTAGATATACGTGGAGTTATGTCGTAGCTGCCTACTTTAAAAAAGATATAGCGTGATGGTATTTGTGTATGTTTATATTAAAGATTCAAATAAAACAAAATGTTTATTTTTGTTTCAGTGACGGAGGAGGTCGGTCTGGAGTTTACCTGGCGATAGACGCTAACATGGAACTTGCCGAAGAAGAAGACGCTTTCGATGTGTATGGTAACTTAAAGAAACTTCGACAATCAAGGAAAGGGTTGATTGAAAATGTGGTAAGTTATCGTTTCAACTTTAAAACTCACCTATGATATGCGTGCTTTAATGGTATGTTGGTAAAACGTTTTTCCTTCGCCATGAAGCGTTAAAAACATTTCCCTTTGGTTAATTCAAAATATACCTGTAACATCTTTCTGTTCGAAATGCAACAGGTCACAAAATCATTAATAATAGAATAACAGACTCGCTTTAAAATTTATCATGGAGCGATTCCCCAAATTAAAGGACTATAGAGCCATATCTCAAAGAGATTTATTCATTTATTTATTTCAATACCGGCTTAGCTCAATTACTGTAGAATTTTTAAAAAAAAATTACATATTTAAAAGTCACTTAAGTTGAACTTTCTAACGTTTTCGGTCCTAGAAGAAATTATTTTGTTTTTGATAATGTGTTACTGGTTTACAATTTTGCTTATTTTTATTAGAAATTTTATTTTATTATTAATGTAAAATAAACAGAACAAAAAAAATAATAATGATTAACCAATTTAACTTTCCCTTTTTATGACGAATTTCTCAGATTGTTCGTATCAAATATATTCAGCTAAATCTCTGTCAAATTAACAATATAAATACACATGTAGATAACGTTTTCTTGCGCAAATATAAATTCTCCAATATTACACTGACACAAGCTGTCCAAATCCCTACTTTTTGCCTCAATCTTATCTCCCAGAGGGTTACCAAACATTATATAATATAAATACAGGACTTACCACTAAGGTCCGAAAGTTTCAAGCCTGACAAGTTAGTATGTATAGCGATGTTACACTTGAAATTTGATACCTTTTCTCTCAGCAGTATGTCAATTAGAGCCACAGTATGTCAACTAGAACACAAAAATTATATAAACAATTTTTCAGAATTTGCAAGACATATAATATAAACAAATCGTAATTTTAAAGATAGAAAGGTTCAAGTTTTACATACGTCACAAAAATTATATAGGATGTTGCTACATGAACCGAAATTTTCAATTTAAATTAAGTTCTGCAATCGTGTGCAACAGCGTGATTAATTTATAGATTGTGTAGATGAAGTATGTCCATTACAAATATTATTCGTTAGACTGCTGAAAAATAGCGGCAAATTTCAAAGTGCAGTTCTTGTTCAGCCACCCTGTAAAATAATACTTTCGGTCAATGGAAATCGATATTGTGACACGATTCAAGCTTTTTTTGGCATCAATTGAACGTTTTGGACTTGGAAAACATGTGGTTCTGGCAGGATGGAGCTACTTGTCATACTGCTGATAAAACAATGGCTTTATTGCAGGAAAAGTTCTCCGACCGTGTAATTTCTCGTCATAGAAATGTGAATTGGCCGCCATGATCGTGTAATTTAACCTCTTTAGATTTTTTCTCTGGGGTTATGTTAAATCTCAAGTGTACACCAAGAATCCAAAAATTATCTATGACCTTAAATCCAATATCAGTCGTGTGATATTGGATTTAAGGTCATCGATGATTTTTGTGTACGTATCAATTTATGTGAGTCAGTTATTGAAAATTTTGCTCAAAGAGTCATCATCATCTGTAACAGAAGTCGAGGTGGCCATTTCGCCGATATCATTTTCTATCCATATTTTCTATTTGCACTCATTACATTGATACTATAGTTCGGAAATTCTAGGGTCCAGTGACAGCTCACAAATTTGCCCCAATACAACCTTATTTAATGTATTTACCTAAATAACTTGCTATTTATTAGAATTGAGGCTTATATTAAAATTGATAAAATAATTAAAATTACTGAACATTGTTACAAGGTTGTATTGGGGCCAATTTGTGAGCTGTCACAGGACTCATCCTAGAATTTCCGAACTATAATAAACATGAACATTAAAAAAACTTTTTCATTGATTTAAAATAATCCAAGAATTCAAAAGGTTTCACATCTCCGAAACGTTATCCTCTGCTTCTAAGATATATAGTATTTGTACAAAATATTTTACTTTTTTTATTAAAATTTAAATATTTCCGTAAAAATACCGCATATACTATTGTTATGGATGGTCCATAGGAAAGTAATATGACACCAGTCGGATAAAATACCGCATATACTATTGTTATGGATGGTCCATAGGAAAGTAATATGACACCAGTCGGATAAAATACCGCATATACTATTGTTATGGATGGTCCATAGGAAAGTAATATGACACCAGTCGGATAAAATACCGCATATACTATTGTTATGGATGGTCCATAGGAAAGTAATATGACACCAGTCGGATAAAATACCGCATATACTATTGTTATGGATGGTCCATAGGAAAGTAATATGACACCAGTCGGATAAAAAAGCACAGCTCTCATAAGAAACCGGGATCATTCCGCCTGAGGAAAGCCTTGAGATAGGGGTTAGAAATACGTGTTACAGGGATTAATATAATTAGTGGAATAATAGTTATTTATTATTAAATATTCTTAAATGTTTATGTGTGCTTGTATTGTAAATTTAAAAACCACGCGCGTGGCTTTTAAATTTACACTATAATAATACATATTCCCCTACCGGGGGATGTTGCTTGATCGAATGGTAATACAGTATAATAATACATATTCACCCTGCCGGGGGATGTTGCTTGATCGAATGGTAATAATAGACGCCTACAGTAGTTTGTAAGTTGGTTTTGTTACTTGATCGATTTGTTGACGCGTTGATTTGTTGAATGAATTACTTTAACTAGGATTAACTTATTTTATATTATAACTGAATTTACTTTAGTTATTCCAATAACTATGAAGTGATATAGGTACAGAAAACATATTTCTTCTTGATTTTATCCTATATGGGAGTGAGACGTGGACGTCAATAATACATTTCGATAAGCACTTGAAGACAATCCTTTTTGAGAAGTATACATACACACATTGCATCACACCGTCTTCCTTACCAAAAGAAAACAAACAGTTATATTAAAAATAACTGAATAAATTAAAAAAAGTTATTAATTAATTAATATTTTTTAATTCCCTTCATCTGGGGACCCTATTCCCAGAATGAGTTCCATACGTTATGAGCGTCATCAAGTTCCGTTGCATCATGTATCCATTTAGTCACATTCAATTTATCATCCTTCATCTTCACTATCTCCGACCATAGAAAGTGTTGCCGTATCAGTTTGCCCGCAGTGAATAATGGAGGGAATTTGTTGGCAGCTGAAAAAAATAAAACGAAGAGAAATAGCGACCCTGCGAGACGGCGGCGTTTCTTGTGACAAAAATATTTCATCAATTTCCAAGATAAAAAAGAAAATGGAGGCAAAATTGGGGATCCAATAACAATTCTGTATCGATACTTTTAACAAGAAATTGACAGCATTTTTTTCGCACAAAAATAAAAGAGCTTGCGTAGGTTCTATTAAATAAAACATTTTACCAGATCTTTCTTTCTTGAGAATATTTTTATTATTTTTTAAGCTACAGCCTCTTTAAAAAACAATATCGCTGCGTAGTAAATATAATTATAAAGCGGCTCAAGGGTTGGAATTCAAACAGTCTAACAAGACGCTAGTATTTTCACAGAAAACTTCGAATGCATCAAAACTATTTTTTACGCCACTATAGATAACATATATCGAAATAACCAATCGTCCCGAAGATATGCCGATGTAAGACTGAACGAAGATCACTTCCGAAATTATTGAATCTATTATCATTGTAGTACCACGAAATGTGATCTGCGGATTGATCCAGATGGTCAAAAAAGTATTAACAGGGGGGCAGGATAAGATTGAAGCTAAAAAGGGTTGCCATTAAAGTTCTCAGAAATTGGGTTATCCGTTAGGTTAGTTTAAATAAACCCATGGAAATCCAAGGCGCGCCCTGATGAAAGGCAAACATTTAAATGTCTTTCTTCCCACAGGATATGACAACCATCGTTGTTGTCAAGTTTGCTACTGGGCATCTAGGCAGACTTCAAGAATCACGCTAGAAGTCATTCCTGGAAAGGGATGTCACCTACTCTTGCAGGTTGACCCTTACTGAGAAGAATAATGGCTAAGCTAGAGTATAACATTTCCTAGGAGATTAAAACTCATCATTAAGGTCAGGAATAAGAAAATCTATTAGCCATCGGAAGGAAGAAGATTCGGTGCCTAATTTTACAAAGACAGTCAACTGACTGTGGAGTGCAATATTTGCAAGTGGAGCTGATTAAGTCGTCTCTCTTTGAGTGCGGGGAGATCTAATCCATAAACCAATTATCAAGATTTGTAAAATGACGATAGCATGGACGATAACGTGGTTTCCTGCGAATAAACCAGAGATGCGTCTGTTTACGTCCGATAATATATCATAATATTAAAAAATATTATTGTATAATGTTATTATATAAAATTACACTTTATTGTATAAAGTACAATTTCACTGGCTTTTTGCCGTGTGGTAATCTCTTCTAACCAACTAGAAAGATGTCAAAGAAGCCTTAAGTGTAAACCAGACTAGAATCCTTTTAAAACAATATTTGTTACGATGGGATCAAACCAACAACCCCCAAATTGTAAAACAGGCATCTTACCAACTAGGCCTTGGAGGTCGTCGATTATTTGTGTATTAAATGAAATTATAACATAAGAATTCCAACCGAAAATAAAAAATCTAACTTCACAAATCATTTTCAAAGTATTAACATAAAAGTATTTCCCAGAACACAAATATTTTTCTCTCATTACGGCGAAATTTTCACGAGTGCCAAAACAGTTTTAGTCCGGCAATTTGCTTATTCAAATACGCAAATCTTGTTAAGGCCCATTCTCTCCCGCGCCCGACTTTATCCTCAACTTAACAGTTCAATTATGCCCAATCAATGTTTGCGAAGAGTTCCAAATAACTTTTATAAGTCCAGAATCTAATTTCCCTAAAGATTTAAGGGCATTGTCAGATGTCCGATTGTCGAAACGATTCGCTTTATTTATTCGAGCGCTAAATATTCCTATTAATTAATTTCGAATCGATAGAATTTTCACAAATCTCTTTAATTAAATACGATTTTAATGAAAGTATAGAAAAGCGGTGCGCACAAATTAAAACGCTGATGAACGGGACGACAGCTTTAGATTGGTTTGCAGTAACACTCAACATTTGTATCAAGGAACCCACTGAAGCCTCAGACACATTCTTCAGAAAATTTATAAGGTTATATTTGTATCTTGTCGTTTTTTCATTAACTCTTTTACATACCTTCCCTGCCGGGGAAGCCAGAGGGGGGAGAGCACCAGACTTTCCTATTACGACACACATCTTTCGCCTCTTTTAGATCCATACACCTTCTTATATAACTCCTACGATGTATCTGGACTACATACGCTCCCAACTTAGTGAGGTAATGAAACCATGGGTCTCCCTTATTTAATAGGGGTACAACCAATTTGTAAGAAATTTAACTTTCAATATTAATTTTGTCAGTAAAAATAGTCAAAATTTAGTATTTAATGCTAAAGCTGAACTATGAATTCAGCTTTTTCTTAATAAAGATCTTAGGATTATATCTGTATCTTGAATGTTTTATAAACTCTTACACATACCATACATGAATACATTTTGAAAACAATTTGATATTCCAACATTTTAATTCTTGATTAGTTGATCTTGCATTGCAGCATTAATTTAATTTACTAATAAATATAAAGTATCAACCTGCTGAAACTGAAAACTATATTATTGAGGTATACGATTTTGATCAACGACCGCATATACGTGTATATAAGAAGAATTTTAGACAATTTAAAGCCTTAATTTCTTCTGAATATTTCTTTTTAAGACTTCATCTTTTCTAAATATTGAGGTTTCGCATCTACAATTTTAGATAAAATAATCTACATGTTTTTATTTAATGCCTTATTTTTAATTAATAAAAGTCTGTGAATGATTCGAATAATTAATTAAATCATTGATTCTGTTTCATCTATTTTAATCATCTTAATAAAATATATTTTTATAGATAAAGGTCTGTTTTTTTTTATAAATCAATGCCTTCTTATCATGATTTGTTGTAAAATTAGCTTTGTTTTTTTATATAAACCAATAAATAATTAGTTTATTGATTGTAATGTAGTATGTAAATATATCATGTATCATCTCATAACATCCTACAAATCGAGATACACCTTCTTCAATAGGAGGGCGAGTTCAGCCGCGAAGACGCCAGATATTTTTTAGCCCACAGCATAGTATACATCAGGGGTAGCCAACCTTTGCATACCATGCGCCAATTTTTTCACTGACGAGTTCAGATGCGCCATACAACTCAAGCACTTTTTTTACCTTCTTACGTTCACGTTTGGGGTATTAAAATGGGGATAGGGGTAGGATCTGCTTCGCTTAGGGGAGGAAAAAGAATAACTCAATCACGCAATTCAATTAATTAATTTACGCCATTTCAAAAGACACACGTTTATTGGAGCACCAATCTACAATAGTCAGAAATGATCTCTTGGACGAGAGGGTGATCGCTGTCGTGGACCCCACTGATGGTGCTATAGCTGCCGGAAAGTCTCGTTTGGTGAAGATAACTCTGGACCACAGTTGTTGGATGTGGTGAGAGAGAGAACGCTCTGAGCGAGATGAAGGACTGAGAGCGAGATCAGCTTAGAACTTGGAGTTGTCTGTTTTCTCTACTCACTAGGAGTCCTGGCGTATGCTTAATAATATTTTAAATAAAAGTATGCTTATAGACATAATTAACATTTTTAAATGATTTAATTATTGTATGAAAAACGATATCTATTACAGCACATAAACATTACTTACCTTTATTGAAACTTTTAAGCCTATTTTGATTTCGCTAGTCTTTTAATGTTTGGTGTTAAATTTGTTACTGAAAGCAGCAGAAAATTCTTCAAATTTGAATCAGTTGACAGCTCACAAGTTCCATTCTAAGTGCCAGACACCGTGAAGTTGAACATTACCGAAGGCTGTATGAATTGAACTGAGAGCACTTTGGTGTTGAAAATATGAATATGGATTCAGTTATGACGCCTATTTTAAAAGAATAAGTAGGCGCAAGGATGCAATGCGCCACGTGTAATCATCCAATGCGCCGCGTTTGGCGCATGCGCCACGGTTTGGCTACCCTTGGTATACATGAACCAAATTAGAATCGAAATTAAATAATAACATAAAAATAGTTAATACAATTATGATAGTTACACAATAAATTTGTACAATATTGGAATGGAATGTAACCAAAGGAAAAGTATACTTTTTTGTACTTAAAGTATGTATAAAGTTAAAATATTTATTTATTTGATTATAATTCTCAATTCTTGATTTACCACTGCGTGCTGATGGTAATCACACATGAAGGTGACAATGAGAAGGAAAACAGTACAAGATATAAGTTATTATTTAAAAAAAAAAGTTTTCACAAGTAAATGCTCATAACTTGAAACTTATATATTCTTAAAATGTCTACCTCCATTACTTTTTGAAAATAATTCTCCACTCCAAAGGAACTCGTTAGTGCATGTTCAAATATACTTCGTGTCAGCAAACTCGGTTCCTAATTTATTTTACACATTGTTTATAGTTAACATTTTGGGGTTTAAAGACATTGAAATTTGTTTAGTCAAACACTGTTTATTCCACTTTATATAACGGTATAACCCTTTCGGTTTCAAGGTTTTCCCCTCATCATCAAGCACAAACAAGACTCCTTGAAACTGGTAAGGTTATACCGTGGAATGAACAGTGTTTGACTAAACAAATTACAATGTCTTCTAGTCGTCGCAATTGACATTAGAAGAAAAAGTGTTAAAAAAACATCAATGTAACCTATCATGTCAAAACAAACCAAAAAAATATTTGCGAAAACGCTTGAGATGTCGAATATGCGCAATTGAAAATGAGTATGCAAATTGGAATTCTATTAATGGTATCTAGTGAACCACCTTGAATAATATAATTGATTCGTTAACATTTGCCTAATAAGACCAATTCATTCCCGATTTGGCTCAGACGTTTAACACATTGATCGCCAATAGGATTTTCGTAAAATGTCCAAAAAATGTTTTTACGTTTTTAGGATTTTAATTTAATATAACCTACCTATCACATTCATGAGTATATATTTTAGAACCATGAAGATATCCTAAGGCCATATCGTAGTAAGATAGAGAAGGGCCATGTCGGCCATGTTTAATAGTAGTTTAATACAGAGCGCGTAGCCGACGGACAGAATGACACTCTGAAGTTAGGTATGCCGCGTCAATCACCGGTGGCCGACACGGCCCAATTGGAATACCTCAGTGTCGGACACCGGTGGCTGACACGGCGATCAACGTGTTAAGACTTCTGCGGATAAAACGTTTAAGACAACATTGTTTCAAATTAAATTATTTTAAGAAAAAAATTCACATCTTGTAAAATGGGATTTTTCCCACAATAGGATCGTCAAGTAGTACTTGGTGAAAGTTGAATGCAGAGTGTCCCAAAAGTAGACACACTTTGAATGATTATAAACTCAGTATTTGTTTAAGTATATCTAAAATTAAAACTCCAAATTAAAAAAGATAAACGTAGATGTTTTTTTTATTATCGCAAATGCTCAAATTTATGGCTGTTCTGGTCCATGCATTTCTTATTACGTAGAATCGCAAACATCTTGAATCATTTGGTTTGGTATTTGGTATTTGAGCACATTTTCTTGCGAAAGCTGCTCTCAATTCATTAATTATTGCCGATTTTGTGCCATAAACTTTATATTTGGTGAATCTCCATAAAAAATGTTCATTGGCGTGAGGTCGGGGGAGCGGGGGGTGTTCAATTATACACCGACGTTCAATACATCTGTTAGGCAAATTTTCATCTCGATAGTAATGGGGAGGGGCACCATCTTGCTGGAAATAAAAGTCCTTCTTACTCCTAAACTCCTTACGAATGCATGATATGGCAGTTTTTTGCGGCAAGCTCAAGTCAATAGCAGTGTAAAAGTGTATTATTTTTTTTCAGACACCCTATATTGAAATTAAAAACATCTCCAGGTCAAAGAAGATTGATTAGATGTTAAAAAATATATAAATCATTAAAAGGTCTCCTCAAACAGCTCATTACCCTTGAAGCTACCAAATTGACATATTCTTCTTGGATCATGTCAAACCTCCCCGACGCGACGCCGGCTATCACTTGATCACTTGAGCACAGGCCTGTCTGCCCTGCCCCTCATGAAGCAGCTCTTGGACTCCTTATTTTTCGGTCCACTATCGAATTTTGTAGAACCAGGACCTTTGTATCCTTCCAGCATCGCGATGACTCTAATTTTTTTCTTTAAAAATGAGCTTGGTATTTGAAACCTCGTAAAATATATCCTAAGTATGACACCTTCCTGATTTTGAAGTTGGTCAGTAATTATCTTTTTGTTGTTGTTATTTTAAGGCCAATTGTGTTGCTGACCATGTCTGTCCAAAGAATTTGAAGTGTTTTCCTATGGATCAAGATTTCAAACGCTTCCAATCGGTTCATGTTGTTCACTTTGAGAGTCCATGTCTCTGTTCCAAATATACAGTTAGTTTTATATTAATTACCACTGCAGAAAAAATGTACATGATGTTAAATACAGCCCGCGCTATTTCAATTCGCATTTAACTTCGGTGTCAGGATCAAGAGTCTCCGTTATTTTGCCAAATTGGCTTAAAAGCATCAATTACAGGAAAATAAATAATCACTATCGTTGGAAATAAACAAAATAAAAAAATATTAAATTAAAATGTCAAATATTAACTATCCGTTCTTAACATAATCTTGGGAAAATCTACCATAAATCCGGAAATATCTAACTTATAATTAAAATATATAGCAAACAAAACTCCTTTGTGAGTGAAGAAACGCCATTCAATTGAAGAGTATGTGTTAAAACAACTGCATAGAAACTTTCTACGCAGAAGTATTCTATGTTTGTATTATATTACACTTTCGTTGTACGAGTATACAGTACATCCTGGCGGGTTTAGCGCCGTTTGGCGATCTCTTTTAACCAACCATAAAAATGTTTAAACAAGCCTTAAGTGAAAACCAGGCTATGGAGTATCGTTGCGAAGAAAAAATATGTCAAGGGAAATTCGATGAAAACGCGTAAAAGCGAAAGAACGTCCAGTAAAATGAATTCGTAGCAAAGAAATGACAAGAAAAAAATGTCCTTGAAAAGAAACGCCTCTATAAAAACACACTTATTTTTAAGAAACGCACTACGAAAAAACTGCTCGCTACAACACGCAATTCTCTTAGCTAACCGTCTCGAATCCTTCCCGATTTAATACATATTTTGAAGGTTGAAATGAAGACATTGCCCTTATTGCCCTCGGGGATTACCTTGATTAATTAGGATTCATTACTGAAGGTATCGGTGATTTTTTCAACTATATAATTCCATAAATTTCCCTGAGGATTACTCAAAGTTAATTAAAAATAAGGCGATACGGATTAAGTCCTTTATGCTCTTCATCAGAACTGGATTTATTTTATTAGCGCCTCTGAGTATTTAATGTCGTACTTAATTAGCTATACAAATTGAAAAAAATCAATGTTCTTGAAGATTTCTTGTTTCAAATTAATGGTGTAAATTCAATGTTTACTTCTTTCAGAAAACACGTATTTCAAAATTCACATAAAAATACGCCTTAATATCTAAGTTGGTAATCTTGATAGGATTTTGCTACTCGTATGATGTGGGTAAACTCTTTCCATCCGAAGCAATTTAATTGCAGGACCCGTAAGATCATTCAGAGTGGGGAATGTTTGTTAACACGATATGGAACAATAAACATTAAGACGGATAAATACATTTATTTTCGTCTCGTTCTTTTTCCTTGCCATTTATTAAATTTACTTGGAGTCTACTTCTATGTATCGTAAGCATAAACCATGTGATTAATTCTCTCGTGCCACTTTTTACACTTAAATGGCATGTGTGAGGTGACCTCGTTACTCTTTTACTGTGATGTTTTATTTTTAGAGAAGGTTTGATGATTAATCATCCTCGATTTCCTTCATTTGGCCGTATTATCATCTTCAGGTTGTCAGCTTCTCTGCTATCGCCATAACCCTAAATTAATTATTTCCCAGATACAGTCGGCCCTACGTATCCGCGGCTTTAGCATACGCGGATTCAACCGATCGCAGACCGAAAATATTTGAAAAAAAATGGCAAAAGGCAAAACTTGAATATACCGCAAGAAAGATGAAAACGTTTCGTTGTTGTTGCATCTGTACTGAGCATGTTCCCTATACAATACAGTATAACAACTATTATTCCATATTTTTTACATTTTGTTAGGTATTTTGAGTAATCTAGAGATGAGATGATATGTGTATTTTATATAAGTCACTAGAGCATTCACGTGAGTTCTTGGAACCAATACCCCGCCGATACCGAAGGACGACTGTATACCATATACTCGTATACTCGTCTGTTTTGTATAAGATTCAATTGAATGGTAAATTTGTTAAATTGACTTTCAGATTTAATTGTTTACCACATTTTAGATTTAATAAAACACATTCAACTCAACGATGGTGAGATATAGAATAGAATAGGTCTTGTTCGTAATATTGTAAAGAGTAAGATTTTAGTGATTTTTTAGAACTACAATAATAAAATAATAGTTTATTTTGTATTAATCAAAGGCTAACAACTTACATATTATAATTTATTTTTAAGTGCATAAGGCAATATGCAATTTTTTTTGTCTTAAAGCTATTTTCTAAAAAAATATTTCTATTTTTCAGTTATCATTTATATTTAATTCATCTTTTATTTTAAGAGAAAAGATTTTTAATAAAGTATTTCGCGCAATTTGATCACACGGTAAAATGAATTTTCATAGCAATCCTTTACCTCTTTATTAATTCTTGACAATAAAACTCGGACACTTTCTTGATGGTTCTAGGATCAATACAAATTTATTTACGACACCCTAGAGGAGCACATAGTCTGCGGCGTGTCCTGGTTTCCTGTGAAAGAGCTGTCCCAGTGTCTGAAGCAGAAGGCGCAACGGGATCCAACCACCAGACTGAACTCCTACCAGCGGGAGTACGCCCAGATCTGCAGGCAGACCCCGAGATTTACCATTGGAGACTGTGCTGGCGGACATAGAGGAGACAACAGAGAAAAGAACAGGGATGTGCTGGTTGTACCACGTAAGTTTTTACTAATCTTTTTAGCAGTACTGCTGTAGCAGGAACTTAGGCTGGGTTTTGACCGGCGTCATACAGCTAGTTTGCGTGCATGAACTTTACAACGATCAACCAATAGTCAAAAGGCCGCAAGAGTTCAATATGAATTGGCTCGCTGCCAAAAAAATATACAAACCCTGCTATTACGGTGATACTATTGTGAATTCACCTTCGACCCAACGGTAGTTCGTGAACAGCTCTCAGTACGATCGATGTCAGGTGGGAATCCTGCCTTAGCCTCCCGAAGCCGTCTCGCTCTAGCGATAGTCTACTATAAGTACCACATGAGCAGCAACAATTTAAAACTTAAACGCTATAAACTAAACTGAAGCCAAGAGGGATGTTGACCATCATTTTGTGATTTGCTCTTTTTTAATTTGCCTTGTCATTGGCTTATCGAGGTTTTTACATTTAAGCCTTTTAATATTCACAGCAAAAAATTAAACCCTCTTCCGTTCGATAGGGGCAGGGCTGGCACTCCCATATGTATAATGTGTGCCATGCAGGCATGCCACAAGTAACAGGGGCGGCTACAAACCTCTTCATGAACATACGAGTATATTTGTCACTCAAAATATTATTTTTCACATATCACAAACAAATTCACTCTCAAATCGAACAAACGCCGTCTTTACTTTTGATAAAATAAATCAAGCACTATTTTTTTCTATTGTATTCACCATTGTTTAATTTTTGTAAGTTCACAGCCGATTTCAAAAACCTCCATCTTCCTCGTCAGGTGCAAGTGAATTATATTACAATACATGTTTAAAAATGTACTTTCTTATGGCAGTACTCGTAAGTAAAGGAGGGAGGGAAAGTTAGGGATAATAAGGGAAGAAAAGTAGGTAGATGGTGTCAAAAGGGTGGATTTTGAACGGGAAACATATTAAGAAGAGGACTGTTATTAAAATTAACTTGATTTAAATTTAATAACAGTCCTAACTTGGTTTAATTTTAATAACTATTTATAATGTTGAGAGTTAATTTTACACTTTTTCTAATCTCGAGAATTTCGAAGTTATCCAATTGCAACCAAACAGCTCGTGAGCAGAATCCGCAAACCACGATCGATATCAAACGAATGTTTTTATTTTCGATTGAAAGGTTAGCGAACTATGAAAAATGATTGTTATTTAGACATCTCAAATGTTCCCTCACTCTTTTTTCAACGTTTCTTTTTGTCTTTCCTTTATGAAAAAACAGTGGTGGATACAAAAGAAAAAAAAGTGCTTAATTTATTTCATTAAAAATGAATAAACATAACACCAGAAAGTGAAAAAAACGTCTTTTTTAAAGATTCAAGATATAAAGACCGTTTTGTTTGAAATTATTGTCATTTTATCTTATTTCTGCCTTAAAAAATGTTTGTCTAATGGTCGACTTCCTATAAGGTAGCCTAGAGAAACTATAGGAGGAATCTGGTCGGATCCATTCTTCGAACGTGATTCCATCAACAACGTATTTTCTGCCTTCCCCCATCTTACGAGGTTTCAAAAAGGCTATTATGTTGAGCAAGGTGAAGAAGAGCACTTGAATGCACCTGGATCGAAAGAATGAATGAGGAAAGACTAGCTAAACAAATATATAGCACAGATCTGAATAGAAGGCTTGGTACAGGAAGACCAAGGGAAGATTAGTGGAATTGAGTGTGATATTTAAAATAAGAAGGAATGCTAGTCAGAGAATTCGTAGGAGCTGTAAGTGAAGGTATATGGATAATGAAAAGTCGGAAGATGTGTGTCGCGACAGGAAAGTCTGACACTCTCTCCTTTCTGCCTATCCCGATAAGGAAACGGCGTGATAGTATGCATGTGTATAATAGTATAGTTTTGTTAGACGTCATAAAATGGAAAAAAAAGTTTCTGATGAAGTATATGAAAACTTACATAGTAATAACGTATATTAACTCCAAGAAAGTTCTAAACTTTATAGAAAAAAACCCTTTATATTCTTTTCAATTTACCAACAAAAAGCCACCGCTGTTTCCTCCTCCCAGGAGCAATGGGAAGAAAGAGAAACTAATCTAAATTTGCAATAAAAACAAACGAGGCCCGCACGGAAAAGTTTTTATGATCATATTCGAATTATAATAACCAACAGTCACAAAAATAAGTATATTCAGAGATATAAATATTTTTATATAGCCTCCTGCTTCTGTAACATTGTTAGGGCAATAAAGAGATTAAAGATAATAGAGAACTACGATAAATATACCGATAGGGCTCCAGGAGACTGCTGCCTTTGGGATTTAACAATCATTTCGGAGATAAGCTGTAATGTTTAATTTCAGTGTGAGAATACGATGTTTTAATATTGCATATCGCACTTTCGCAAGAAAAGTGACACCTCTTAAAATTTTACACTTTCCAGTTTCATTATTATCATCAACATCAGCCCTATTGACTCCAGTGTTGGATAAATCCTTTTTCCCCACATCATTAGGAATTCGAGATTCGTGTTCCGAATCTAAATTAGAACCGTCCCCAAGATTACCCGAGACTCGGGAATTAATTTGTGACAAAATTGACACTTAATCTCGACTCATGTCCGACATGATCCCGAACTATCATTATCGATATCCCGACCCGAACAGGCAGGCTTGTAATGACGATGTTATTGATTGACGCTGTTATCAATTTTCAACATCTCTAAATGTAAGCCCATGACTTTTTCAATAGCTGGGACCCAGCAGTAATAAAGATACCTAATCGATGATCAGCCCATCGTACGTGTCGACACAAACAAAGACCTTGACATTATGTTCAACAGGAAATATACATGCGGTTATCATATTGAGAGTACGTGCTTATCTGCCAATAAAGTTCTGGGATATGTGATAAGAGTCTCTAGGACGTTTGAATGTGGCGCTGTTATGAGATATCTTTATTCACTGTTTCGCAGTCGATTAGAGTGCGGTTCTATCATTTGGAATCCGAGAGAAATTTCCATAAGAAATTTCTGCGACACCTTTATTACAAACAGTATGAATATTACCCATGGCTCTATCTTGGATATTTCTCCTTAAGCGTAAGAAAAGATCTATGCACATGTTTTTATATACGAGTATATATAGTATATACAAATTGCTAACGGGAAACATAGCAAACCCTTTATTGATTAACAATTTTTTTTTATTAACCTACCAGACAATTATCTACGCCATCATAAATTAAGATTACTTTCGGTGCCGTATTCACGAACTGTGCTGTGAAGAGCATCACCACTTGCACATGGAATGAACTTATTAAATTAAGTTTCTGATATCGACATTTTCTACATCTTAGTGGATAAATTGAGGATTAAACTCCTTAATAAACTTTGTAGGTGTAACTGAGTCACTTCACAGGGAAGCATTAATAACATTGTTCGTGTTGTACTATGTTATATTTAGAATAAATAATTGAAAAAAAACTTGTTATTTGATGTAATTGGATTAAAGGTCATTTTGTTAAGCTCCTTCAAGAGTTATGCAGGTGATCCTTGGTCTTGCATAGATTTGGTTTGGAAGCAAGTGTCGTTACTCGAAAACGCTGTATTTTATTCGCTTATCAATTTATGATCTGCATTGCAATTGTCATACTTGTCCTCATGATCATCATCAGCCAGGTTAACCCCAGTGTTGATTATAAGTCCTCTTTCTCCTCCTCCGCTAATTTATATCACACTATTTCCATTTGCTATCCAGTTGCTATACAATTGATGTTTGCTACTTCCAGTTGCTCCTAACCACTTTTTTAATGTCATCTAACCATCTTGCACGCAGTCTTCCTACACATCTTCCTGTCCTTTGTCACCGCACCAGCACTTTCTGGGTCCACCTGTTATCAGTACATCTGGCAATATTCCACCTCTGGATGGCGATCTTCTCAAAGGCATCTATGATTTTGGTCTGCTGCCTTATCCCGATCTTGTAATGAGATATTCAGCATTTTTTCTTTCCGTGACCGTCTGTGTCACCCTCAGATTATGCATTATTCGCTTTTTGAACGCAGCCCAAGCTTGACCTCTCTCAATTTCTGTATCTTGGTTCTCTTTTCAAGCATTACAATATGTATAAGATATACGAGTACGTAGGACAACTATTTCGATTATCTTCCCATCTATCATGATAGGTGTTGGTTTGCCAATATTAGCCATACCTTTGGTCTTATTGTAGTTCATCGTATGGCCTACACGTAGCTATACTGTACTTATTTATATGAGCATTTCAGCAATGTTATTTTATCATCGTTAGCGATTTGTACTCATGTAATTTATGAGCATACATACCAATCAAACCATTCCCTGTTAATGTAGGCAGAGAGGACAGGGAGTCAAACTTTTCTATCACACCATGCTTCCTTCGGCTCCTCCACGCCCATACAACTTCTCATACAGTTCCTTCTGTTTTTCGAACTCATTAACTGCCTTCTTTTAAAATTACATTCGTTTGGTCCAGCCAAACTTATCTTGGCCAACCATCATCTACCACAACTTCCACTCATGATTGTACTATAGATTTTAGTCAGTCTTTCGTCACCCATCCATTCAATTTGTTCAAATCACCTCAACGTGCTCGTTTTTCCCCAACTTATCATATAAGTCTTTAGCTCACATTCAATCTTAATAATTACATTCTTACGCCGTCATACATCGACACACCAAATATTCTTCTTAGTGCACTAATTTTCCATGACCACGTTTCACTCTTATACATTAATGCTGACACTAATACGCTGTTGCGAACCAACATTTTGGCAAATATTGATATTGCTGTGTTGGAGTATGTATCTTTCAGTGCCCCATCAACTTTTTTTTCCTATCCGTCGTCTGAGAACATACTTCCCAAATAGCAGAGATCTTCGACTCGTTCTAATATTTCATTGTTCACCTAAATATTGCATGTAGCTTTCTTTTCACTCTTTTCAAATGCGATTACTTTGGATTTTGCAACATTTATTCTCAGGTATTTTTCTTCACATTTCACGTACAAGTCACTTATCATAAGCTGTAATTCGGGTTTATTCTTAATACTGCGTAACACACCCCCGGAAGAAAAGTAACGCCACTTAAAATTTCACGATTTCCGGTTTGTCTCGTAAAATTTATCAAGCCATTCCAGTGGGATCCCCTTATGGGATCGCACCAGTTCGTGCTAACCGGTTAATAAAATTAGCAACCTCACGCTAAATCGGTTGATCAATTTTAGAAAATATGGAAAAAAATTTCAATTTACCGAGCTGTATAACCAAGAATAGACCATATTGAGTAAGTAAAAATATTTTGATTATATGTTATATGTTTTGATAGATTTTAATATACACGTACGCTAGTAATTATTATTATTATTATTTTAATTTTCTTACACTTTTTAATTTTTATAACGAAATATACAAATCACTTACTGTCGAAGTAGGCGTATATTCGTCATAAGGCAGGTAGTTTTTACAAAACAAAACAATAAATTAGACTTTACATACTCTCACTCGTTACATACTCTCATCAACTCGATAAACAGTGACACTCAATTACATATGTATATATGTATCACGCAAATCAAACCCCTCACACTTCATTACTCCAAGACAGTCCAAAAAGTCCATCCTATAATGTGCCGCACATAACCACCAAAAACACACTACACTCAAGAGTTCACACAAACCTTTGCTACAAGTTATTCCTTCTGCTGGCTTTTATTATTTTTAAAACTACTCGAACAATAATGATTAGATGAATCTTGTTAAATAGATACATAATTATTTATTATTCAATATACTATATGTAATATACGCGTAACAACTTGTATAATAAATAATTCATTACTATTTTGCTACAAAAAAATTCAAAATGTTCTAGTTCGTAGTATATAACTACCAAAATTTGAATGGCATAAATACACAACATCCCCCCTCCCGTTTCCCTGATGAGGTAGGCAGAGAACACAACGCCAAACTTCCCTATCTTGACACACACATTTCGCGTCTTCCAAATCCATATACCTTCTCATACAGCTCCTACGATTTCTGTTTATATTTCCTTCTTTCAAAATATAATTCGCTTGACCCAACCATACTTTACTTGGTCTTTCTCTACCACAACTCCCACTCACATTTTCACTGTATATTAGTTTTGTTACTCTTTTTTCATTCGTTCGTTTCACGTACCCAAACAATCTCAGAGTGCTCTTCTAAATCTTACTCAACACATCAGCTTTAAGTTCACATTCATTCCCAATTACTTCATTCATCTTAGATTTTGATACTGTCTGGTTTGATTGTATAAATTTTAGTGCCCCATTAATTGTTCGATATCCCTCGTTACTATTTCATTATCTGAGAAAACACTACCTATATAGCAGAATTCTCTAACTTGCTGTAATTTTTCGTTACTCATCTGTAACGGAAGATTTCAACTGGTTGTAATCTTTCGTTACTCATCTGTAACGGAAGATTTCAACTGTTTGTAATTTTTTGTTACTCATCTGTAACGGAAGATTTCAACTGGTTGTAATCTTTCGTTACTCATCTGTAACGGAAGATTTCAACTGGTTGTAGTCTTTCGTTTATATATTATATTTACCTTTCTTTCATACTTTTCTATCACCGTGACTAAATTTAAATGAAAAGAAATAATTTAGAACTGAAAAGAAAATATATTTAAAAAAAATGTATTTTCGGGATGGTTGATAATATTTTGGAGGACAGCATTGAGCGATTTTTTAAATTGACGACGACGTTGCAGAGCATAACATATAGTCTACTAAACTGCGTATAACTATGTCACTATGTCAATTCTTACCTGTACTTAACGATCGCCTGTGTCAGTGAGCAACATTTGTAGCCTTAGCAAATGCAAAGAAATAAATCATTGCTTTTCCGGAGGAAATTAATATTTTTATTACGAATGCGGCGGAAATAACTCCCAGATTTGCCACCATCACTGTTCAGGCGTTGGTGGTGCGGAGTGGGACGGAGTTGTATCGTTGATCAGCACATATCTTATCATTTTAATGATCATGGCATGGAGTGGTGAGCATTGTGTGTTTGTGATTAAAACTTATTTTAAATGTCAAACTAATTAATATGTAAGTTATTCCAGCCTGAATGTAGAACATTACAATGTAACAAAAGCTATGAATAAAAAATGATTACATGGATATTGTCGGGAACGAAAATGGGACTTTTTTAGTGAAAGAGGATAAAATAAAATGTATGCCTGTAAGTTCCATAGATTAACAGAGCCAGGACAAGTTATTTCGGAGCTTGGGGTACCCATTCGAAAACCCACCCATACAATAAAGTGACAATGAAAACAGGAGCACACTCAGAAGTCATTTTTAATACTTTTCGGACTATTGTTTTTAGTTTTTGAATTATTATCTTTTAAGTCGGCAGATTTTGGCGCCCTTCAGATATTGCGCATGGGGTCAGTTACCCCACCCTTGTCTCGGCTCTGTAGGTTAAGACCCACATCTCAGTTTTCCATTTGTGCATATAATTTTGAGGATATATATTTCTTTGTGTACCTTGGAGCACTGGTGAACTCTACCAACAACAGTGAAGAAATAAATAAGCAAATCGAATGCTGTCTGCAAATATATGTTTTTTTGGCCTTATCCCCTTTCTTAAGTGTGGCTTGTTTTCCAGGAACATAAAAACCCAACTTTTTAAAACACTTCTTTAACCTGTGATTATGTTCATTCGAAACACAAACTATTGACTAAAAGCACTATTCACAGTAAGCTCTCACTTTTAAGCGCTAACTTTTGAAATAATACCACGTTTATCAGATAAGAATACTAATTTTATATATTTATTTCATTAGAAACTACGTGAGTACGCTTTCTTTATACTCTTTCTATCTTATTAGACATTATCGTTTATAGCTTTCTAGATATGAATCAATGAATATGCACTGGCGATGGCTCCCAAAAATCATAATTCTATTCCAGAAACTTGCCATTCAGTGTCACAAAAATACTGTGTAAGAGTGCATCCTTTCCTCTGCAAACATTTCAGAGGCACTGCAGTGTGAAGGCTTTCTAAAAAGTAGTCATAACACATTGTTGCACTTAATTTTTTCCCAGATTTTTCTTTTGAGCCAAAATTAAAGCGTTTAAAGAGCAATATAGTATGCATAAAAAATCAATTCATTCTACTTCAGGAGTAAAAATATATACGAGTACATTAAACTGCCTTTCTTTCAAGCTCTATTGTTTGTCTTGTCTTTCAGCTGACAATTTCCGTCCTTATCTGACGTCCTTCCAGGGAAACAGTTTCACGGATTATATCAATGCGGTTTTTGTTGACGTAAGTAAGGTTTTTTTTACTTTTTTATAGATATTTATGAAAAATTACATAAAAAATATTCATAATCTAACATCGAAGAATACGACCAGTCCAAATGAAAAAAAAAGTTTTTTCAACCCAACAATTTTATAAGCTTGCAAATCACAAGCCATTATTTAGGCAACTCAGACACTAATACCATTTTTACATTTAATGAGTACTCGACTGATCGATCTCTCGTTCGAGAACTCGTCAAGTATAAATACACGTTACTCCCTCAGTCGAGTAACAAATATTCGCCAAGTGGTTGTTTCCATGTTATTTAAGTCAATTTCAAAATACATATAAAAAATGTCTTATCCACAAAACATTTTATTTTGGTTTATTATAGAATGAACAAAGCTCGACTCTGTATGTGATAATACTTTATATAATGTCCTAAAAAATGTATACACACTTTTACACCGTGCCTTTTACTTTTACTTGCTGCAGGAATTTGTCATACCACGCGTTTGTGAGGAGTTTAGAGACAAGGAGTACTTTTATTTCCAGTAAAATGGTGGACCTCCCTACTACCATCGTGATGTGAGGGCCTATCTTGATGAAAGTTTGCCAAAGAGATGCTTTGGATGTAGAGTAATGTAGCATTAAATACTCCTCGCGCTCACGAGACCTCACACAGATAGACTTTTTGATGGGACCTGATCAATGATCAGGTCCCATCAAAGCAGATAATCAGCAACAATTAATGAATTAAGAGCAGCCATTGAAAGAGAATGTGCGTGATATTTACGATTCCACATTATCTGCAGTGCATGGAGCAGAATGGCCATCAATTTGAGCTGTTGTGATAACTAAATATACCATAATAAATACTGCATTTATAATCATTCAAAGTGTGTATATATAGTATGTTTTTGGGGAATCCTGTATATCAAAAACCAGTCAAAATTAGTTCACTGAAAGTGAAAACGAAACAAATAAAATTGAGGTTGGATACATTTTGCATATATTTTCAACTCAATCTGAACCTAATGTCTTCTGTAAGGTCTTCCAACCCAGGAGTTGCTAATTGGATTGCTGTTGGTAATTGAATTTAAAAAAGGGTTCCAGTCTGGTTTTGACTTAAGTTAAGTTTTGGTTAACATTTCTGATTGGTTGGAAGAGATAACAGTATGGCAATAAACAAGTATAATATGGTAGTATACAACAAGTATAATACAACGCAACTTGTTTCTAATCTTAGTTGTTTACCAACATCAAATGTAACAACGAAATGTGCACCAATCCGTGGGGGTGCTACCTACTTGCATAAAATCTTGATCTTTTCACCCTCCTGGGCAATTCACTTGTCAGACTACTTACTAATTTACTTTCTTATATTTGTATACTTACTAATAACTTAATAATAAATAACTTCCTACCTCGAGGCTTTCTTCAGATTCCTCTTGAAGAGAACACCGATATAAAGATAGAAACACAAGACACGGTGATAAATGTAATTAGTGGAATAACAATTTAATTTACTATGAAATATTATATTATCAAATTCCAAAAAGTTGAAGTCGAAACCTTTAATACATTTTTTTGTTTATAAAGGCCGTCAGTACGGACATGTGTAAACAAGACATAACTTACTTCATCAAGTTTATAAAGACCGTCAGTACGGACATGTGTAAACAAGACATAACTTACTTCATCAAGTTTATAAAGGCCGCCAGTACGGACATGTGTAAACAAGACATAACTTACTTCATCAAGTTTATAAAGGCCGTCAGTACGGACATGTGTAAACAAGACATAACTTACTTCATCAAGTTTATAAAGGCCGTCAGTACGGACATGTGTAAACAAGACATAACTTACTTCATCAGTTTATAAAGGCCGCCAGTACGGACATGTGTAAACAAGACATAACTTACTTCATCAAGTTTATAAAGGCCGTCAGTACGGACATGTGTAAACAAGACATAACTTACTTCATCAAGTTTATAAAGGCTGCCAGTACGGACATGTGTAAACAAGACATAACTTACTTCATCAAGTTTATAAAGGCCGTCAGTACGGGCATGTGTAAACAAGACATAACTTACTTCATCAAGTTTATAAAGGCCGCCAGTACCGACATGTGTAAACAAGACATAACTTACTTCATCAAGTTTATAAAGGCCGTCAGTACTGACATGTGTAAACAAGACATTACTTACTTCATCAAGTTTATAAAGGCCGTCAGTACCGACATGTGTAAACAAGACATAACTTACTTCATCAAGTCTTAGATGTTCGAACTGCTAATGTACGATAAAACCTAACTAATCTAATGCTAAGTGATATACATATCTGTACACTGAAAATAATAATGTATCAAGATCAATTTTAACACAATTTAATCTTCATTTACAGGGTTATACGAAGCCCAGAGAGTACATAGTGACTGAGTGGCCTTTGAAGGGCACGTGCGGGGAGTTTTGGTCACTAGTCTATGATTACGAGTGCGCTGCTGTTGTGGTACTGTGTTTGCCTCCACTTAATTCAGTAAGTCCAATAATTATTCTGTCGAATGCAACCATTGACGACCTCCATGACCTTGTTGGTAGGTTGTCTGTCTACCAACCTGAGGTTGGCACTTCTATTTCTATCGGCACCCAGATTTTTAAAAGTCTGGTGTTCATTCAAGGCTTGTTTCAACACCATTTTGGTTAGTTGGAGAGATTACCACATACCAATAAGCCCGCCAGGTTGTACTGTATATAACGAAAGTGTAATACAATACAATACTTGTGTTTATAAAAATTCGAATAACCTAAATTGAATTGATGAACCAACATTCTCAAAAAATGCAATGAGATGTCAGCTTATGATTGATGACAAACCTAATTAACAAGCGATGGAATTCAAATATCTAGGTATCAATTTACTCAGCTACAAAACCACTGCTGTCTCTGGATGTCTAAAAGATGCTGGAATAACAAGTACAAGAGGTTAATGAGGTTACAATGAGGTTAAAATTTACAAAGCATATGTGAGACTAATCATGACTTATGAAGTAGTTTAGAACAGGTACAATAAAAACAAAAAGTATGCTCAGAACTAATGAAATGAAAGCCCTCAGAACTATTCCAAACAAAACACTTAGCGGTACGAGTTAAAAACTCCCATATTCAAAAAATATGTTAAGTAGAGTAATTTGTTTGAGGAATCTGATATGAGTTCCTACATTTGAAACACGGTCTTAAAAAAAACATAAATGTTTCCTCAAAAGTATACTGATGTTCACTGGCCAATACCAACAACCAAAATACGACTAACAGTCAGAAAAGACTGACGAAAACAACAATTCCGTTCAATAACCCTATTATATAACACTTAAAGAGCTCTTAAGCTGCAGGATATGAAAGAGGCACTTTTTGTATTACCCACTGTCTACATAGTCCATAAACAACATTGAGCATGGATTTTTTATTTTTCAATTTATTTCCAGCAACAATTCCCTGCTTTCTGGCCTGATGGAAGACACTCCAAAAAGTATGGACCAGTTTTCACCATTGATCACGTCTCACATAACCACTATACTAATATCAAAACGTGGATTTTCCGAATCAACAAGAAGGTAAAAATATAAATAGATTTTATCAGTCTTCATATATTCTTCATTATTCCCTCCAACTCTATATAATCTTTTCATTCAGAGTTTGACTTTCGTTATTCGCTCCAATTCTGACTTTTCATTCCAATTTTGACCTTTGCTATTCCCTCCAACTCTGACATAAGTTTTCCTTCCAACTTTCACCTTATTCATGTTATTCCTTCCAATTCTGATATAGGTTTTCCTTTCGATTCTGACATATGCTTTTCTTTCCAACTTTGACCCTCGTTATTCCCTCCAACCCTAACATACATTATATTCTCCAACTTTGATCTTTGTTGTTAATAATAATAATAATTATGAAAGGATAATTTATATAACCCTCTTTAGAGAGCAGACTCTCCTCAACGGCGCTTCGACTCGGGACTCAACCCCACTATTATTGACAAATTAGTTATTCCTTTCAACTTTGACCTCCATTATTGCCTTCAACCTTACCTACATTATTCCCTCAATTCTGACTCACGTTATTCTCTCCAATTTTAGCCTTTGTCATTCCCTCTAAATCTGACCTTCGTTATTTCCCTAACTGTGATTAAATCCAGCTATGATCAACGACCTTCCTGGATTAACTGATCATCAAACATTTGTTTTCCAGGTTACTTGGATTTTTCAACATAATACCCTTCTGGTTGGATAGCGGAAATTGCAAGAAGCCCGCCTTTGTACTGCATATAATGAAAATCTTAAAACTATACTACTTTTTTGTAGACTTGCCAAAAGGAGTACATTTATTTTGGGTGCAGAACTACAGATCACATGATCGTGGCTAAAAATACTGATTATTTTCTGAACATATCTAATATAAGTATGTCAAATCTATTCAATCCACACTCTACCTGTACTGAGATAATTTTCAATACTGGATTTAACTATAAAATACACATTGTATTCAGATAGTCTCTCTGGCGGAGCTGATGGCAGGGGTAAAGGCACTGTTGTAAGTAATTATAGCTATAGTGGGTTAATAATGTATCATCTCGTCTATGGTATACATGCAGATATGTTCCCTGACAGAGCTGATACTAGGGATGAAGGCACTGTCGTACAATAATTATGGCCATACTAAGTAGTGAGTAAATGTATAATTTCATTTCCACATTGCAGATAGTCTCCCTAACGGAGCTGATGGCAGGGGTGAAGGCACCGCCGAAAACTGTGCAATTATTTCAGCTGACCTGCTGGCCCATGGGCCACAAGGTGCCCACCTCTACAAACTCGCTGGTGGAGCTCATGAACATGGTGGAACGGTGGCGTCAGAGGACGGACTATGGCCCTGTGTGTGTTGTATCACCGTAAGATATCAATTGCTTTCAATTTACCTTCTTCGTTTTTAAATCGAAATAAAAAAACAGAATGATGAAAGGCATCAAAAATGAATGCACGGCTAAGCTGGATGTCCATAGTAAAATGAATTAATGAACATTAATATTGTTTGCTCATTTAGAGAGAATGAATGTCAAAACAAATTTCCATGATTTATTTAACTACATTTTAAAAAGTTTATTAAAATTTAGTTTAAGACCGGATTCCTATTTGACAGCAATCATAACGCGAGTTTGTTTGCACTAATTTCCCAACGATCCACTAATGGTCAAAAAGCTGCAGATAGACAATCTAACAATTTTACTTGACACACTGTCAAAAAAATCGTGGGGAGGGGTGGGTGGATGAAAAATTGTGTAATTGGGTGCGAAATTTGGATGCAAGGCTTTCTTATTTATACCTATATTTATGTAAGGCTGAAAAACAGGTCAAGTATCACCCAAATGTTATCACCCATAAAAGACCCATTCAAAATGTATGTTACTTATTTATTTCACATAAATTTTGTCATAAATGGATGTATGCGATAGATTTGTCACAAATACTTTTAATGAGCGAGCTCAGCCACTTTCAGAGTGTATCACAAATCACAATTTAATGACATAAAAAGCATTAAGTATTTCAAATTATACAAACAAGAATTAGAAACCCCCTATTTGAAATAGACTAGGACCAAATAAATAAGCTAAATTCCATTTTTTATTTATCTGTCCTAATCGCGGAGGCTCGCTAAGTACAGGGGTAGGTGCGGCTGCACCCTTCGTACCTGCTTCAGGCTGGCCCTGATCCTTTTAACCAAGTTCAACTGTATTATATTTGTATGTTATATTTCCAGCGATGGGCGGAGTCGAGCCGGTGTGTACTGTGCTGCAAATGCATGCATCGAGCAGGTTATCCAGCACGGGGAGGTGGACATCTTCCAGGCCGTCAAGACTGTGAGGAGACATCGCCCGCAGCTTATCGAGAACATGGTCAGTACTGATGATAGTTGCGTTCAAAGATTGGTCCACTTAGATATTTCCAAGGCCTAATCTGTCTAAATTCTGACAGATTAGAGGTCCTGAAAATATCAATATCACTGCATTAGGATGAGTATCTGGTTAACACATGTATTTCCAAGTCTCACCGTTGCTTGCTGAAGTCATCTTCTGCCTACCCATACCCATAACGCCCCCTCCAAATTTTTACCGTTAGATGTGTCTAGTATGTCGGTGTCAGCCCGGGAATGATTCAGTCTTGTTTGTGTTCCCCTGATAGTGAGTTTAAAACCTTGAAACCGGTAGGGTCATGCCTTAACAGTGTTTTATTAAATAAATTACAATGTCTTTAAACACCCATAGCATTAACGCCTTGACTAAAGTAATATATCGAAAATTGTTTTATTCGAAACCAAATGTTCAATAGAGAGAATAGCCATATCTGACAATCTCTCTTGTCCAATTACTACTTGACTAATTCTAATGATTTATTATAATTTGGGCTATTGCAGACCGAGTACAAGTACTGCTATGACCTCGTCCTACACTACGTGCTGCACTATCTAAACAAAGACATGAAGGAGAAAAAGTGAGAGTGCGACCTGAAGGACGAGCTTTGGTTTATCGAGTTTGGGCGAGGAGCCGCGCTGCCCCTCACCCCCGAGGAGGGCGGCGGGCGGCGAAGGCCACTGCGCCAGGGTCTGTCCCTAGAGGCTTCCACTAGGAGCATGCGCCCCCTTGCGCATAGCCACACCGTGGACTGTCCGCCCCGCTTCCACTTCACGCAGCCTCCCCCGCGCAGGGCCCGCCCGCCACTTCGGAAGTCCATCCGCATCGACCACTCAGTCTACCCCCCTGGCTCCCCCTCCCCAGTCCTCTCCCCTGAGATGGACTTGTCTCCCACACCTGATGAAGAGCTCCTCCCACCTGCGGAGCTCTTCAGATGCGAATATGAATGTGAAGTGACGTGTGCTACTAACCAAAAGCGTAATCGTGATAAATCTAGCTTGTCCGAAACTAATGTACTAACTGTAGTAGAGTGTGCTACTAACTCTAGTGATAAAGTGACTTACGATAAACATAACTCTTTTAGGTCGACACGTATGCGAGGCACGTCCTCCGATAGGATCATAGCTAAGAAAAGACAGGACCAAAAAAGTGTTAGCTCTTTAGGTGATAAGACTACAGACTCCGGCAGTACTGTATCCGCTGGTCTATTTGAAAAACATTTAGGTAAATTTTATAAATTAAGTAAGGCGGAGAGACCGAAGCGTTCCAGCACAAACGCTCTTTATGACGGATCTCCGACAGAAGCGTTTTACAATAAAACCGGTTCTGCAAGACTTAGCTCACAAGAACTCTTTGAAAAGTTTTGCTCAGAGGATTTTGTGTCATTGTACGGCCACGAAAGTGACAATGGAGATTACTCTGTATGTTGCAGAAGAAACGAAGAATGTTATAGATACAGCAAATCTCTAGAATCTTCTCACTTAACTGTTCAAGTACGAAGTTCTACCAGTGATGACCAATCGAACCATGAAAACTCTTCTGGGTCTCAGGTCCATAGAGAAATGTCTCTAAGTTTAGGTGCTATTAAAAAGAATATTGCTTCGAGAAAAATGGATGGTCTCCATTCATTCAAAAGATTCGACTATTCTACAGATATATCCTTAAGATCTCCCGGAATGAACATTCACGCTGAGAAGTATCATAGACCTCATTTCAGTTTTGATGTGCCATTCTCACTACCTCCAAATATTACAGACATCATTGATTATGAGATAGATGATTCCATGGAATCTATTCATGTTAAAGATCATTCTCAATCGGCGCCTTTACTAAGTCCTGAAAAAGATGGAACTCAGTTTACATTCGATCTCCCTGAAGCCATGAAAAATGAAGACCTTTCAAACAATGATGATTCCCCATCTGATGCAACTGAAACTAGAAACCTTACACTTTACGAAGAACCACATTCTGATCGAACAAGTCTTTCTGATATATATGAATCATGTTTCTCTTCAGGAATAAGATCCAAAAGGTCTTCAATCAAACGAGATCTTACTTATAAAAACAGGCCAGTATTTGACTTAACCAATTTAGATTTTAGACCAATAGATGATGAAAGCCCAAATACTAGTAAATATGTCTCAGTATCGAGTCCAGATGGTACTAATCCTTCAAACTTTGATTCAAAAAGTTATTATTCTGATTCTGTTTTTGTATCTCCTGAAAAAGTTTCATCTAAAGATGAGTCATCAAAATTGACAATAGAAACTCTTCGAAAACAAAAAATACCAGATGAATCTCTTTTTATATCAGAATATAGCGATTCAACAACTTTAGAAGAAGAACCAGCCAGCATAATGGATAGAATTCCAGAAATACTAGTAGAAAAATTTGAGCAACTTAGTATAGATCCGAGCTTAGCAGAATGTCGTTTAGAATATACAGAGAGAACTTTGTCTCCTGTGATAGAACTAGCTGTGGAAGCAAAGTCTGATTCTATCAATCTTTCTGAGTCATCAGTCAGTAGAAATAATTCTTTGACAGTGCCAGAGGAAATTAATATAACGAGTCGTCCTTCAATGCACAAATTAGAACCATACTATCCGAGAAAATATTCCAGCACTAGTGATGTACAAAATGTGGACTCGAAATACTTAGATGGTGAAGTGTCAGACCAATATGATAAAGTAAGAGACTTACCAGAGCTATCTCAAGTGAGAAGAGAGAAGTCGATGTTATTTAAAATTAAGAAAGTCAGGGACTCAAACACCGTTACAGTTCATAGAAGAACGCGATGCTTTCCCCTTTGATATTAACATAAATGATTAGTTTATAACTATATTCAGTATAGGTATTGGAACATTTTTGAAAATTTTCTGCATAAAAATGATGAATTTACAAAACTTTATACTTAAAAATATTTTAAATATATGTACATAAATATTGAGGGTCAATTTTATACGGCAGTTCATGATTTAAATGGATAATTCATTAATTCCTCGTCCTCAACTTTTTGAAGATATTGTATGTAATTTTATACAGTACGTATTGAATGTCTTTAACAAGTGTTCATGTATAAACTTCCACCATCATACTGTCCAAATAATGAGCCTTGGAGTTATTTAGGGCAGATATTTCCATATGTGTCGACTTATTTCTATATAATATTTCCTATCTAACACAAATGTACTGATTAACAAAATTAGCTAAGATAATTCTTGCTCATTTACTATATCTCATCTCAAATTTAACAACGTATTTAAATTTACACAAAATTTGTTAAAAGAAATGGTAGGATCAATCTAAATTGATGTATGTTAAGACACTACTGAGCATCAGAATCATACTCAATTTTGATGAGAAAAGGACTGAAAATGAAACCTGTCTGAAAGACACAGGAAACAAATCTACATTGTCAGGTTGCTCAGCTATGTATGTATACTAATCAGTAGACAAATGATGCTAATCTTTGGTTTAGTGGAATGTCAGTAGAAAAAAATACTTTCAGAAAAGAAAAACTTTTTTTTTTGTTGCTTGAATATCTCACTAGTTTTATTTGAAAAGAAGCCGTAATAGCGCTACTTTTTAAATATAGCTTTAACAAACTTAATAAAAAAACAAAATGAGAGAGAAATATTTAGATAAATGAGCAAAATTATCAAGTTGTGTGGACTAACATTAAAAATATAATACTAAGTATTTGATGTAGTGCCTTCCTATATGATTATATTATAAACACCTTTCATTATACCCTGCCAAACATCACATTATATGTATACACATGAATGATTTCTTAATTGTAAATAAATTCATTCATAACACATAATACGTATATATATATAACATTACTATGACTTTTAGTAATGATTAACTAGATAGTAATTTTTTATATCTTAAAAAAATAAGATTTACAATGTTAGATTTTAATTAAAAATGTATCTTTTTGTTCTAAAAGTGTAATTGTGTGTCAAATTTATAATCTTTTGTCCTGTAGCATTACTTTTTTACTACCAAACTTCATAAATATCTCCCAGTAAAAAAAACAATAAATAGAAGATTACCCAATCTCACCTGGACCGGATCTCAGGATGAAAGTCTACAATTTTATAACAAGGATATTAAATACAACAAAAGCGTTTGTAGAAAACTGTGTTTAAGCAACTACAATTTAAAGAAATTATCTTTGGTGATTCTATTCATATACATACGAGTATATAAATATAATACTTATGTCTTTCAAAAATAATCTCGATTCTTCATGATTTATTAAATTGATCTCAAGTAACCTTGATTGACAGCCTACGTAAAGCAAAAATACACATATGAATATCTAAATTCATAATACTTAAACTCATCATCGCTAAAACACTAAATAATTTAACAAATAAAGAATAAATCATGTGAGTTAAAAAATATACTCAATCCAAATAATGAGTATTTTTTTCTTTTTTACTTTCCAAAGATTTTTATTGGCTTATTATATTTTTTGAGAATTAATTCAGTCAACATGGAGGGAAAAACAACACCTGATGTATTACCGAGTTGTTTCTTTTGCAGTGAAAGTGTTCAAGAAATGTTAACAAGACTGTGTATCAGCCAAAAACCAAATATCACTTACTCTTTACAATTTAGCAAATATTATGGTATAAGATACTTATTTTGAAAGAAGCTCAATTTTAAAACTTAAATATTTCAAAAAGTATGTAAAATATTCAATTTGATACATCCCTTTTTTAAAAAACTAATTTTCAAAACAAAAATTAAAGCAATATATTAAATTTAAGCTCTTCAAATATTTCAAAGTACGACAACAAAATGAGTTTTTATTCTATTATTCAAATATTTTGGTATGATAACTTTATTTGTAATACTACGAGTATTTTGTTATAAAATTTTAATAAACTATTTGCTTAAAAATTTATTCAATCCAGCATAAAAAAAACAGATGTTTTCCTCATTTCATGCAACCCTTTGCACTCCTGGTATACTTTTATATAAATAGCACAATAGTGGCCATCTTTAACAAAGCAGTAATGCTATTGAATATGTAAATATGAACCATGTGCCCTGCAGCACTGCATTATATCTAAAAAGTCTAAACTGTAGCGTTGATGTGGTATATATTATGCTTTTACTGACACTTTTCGAATGCAAGCATTTATCGCAAAAATTAAATATTAGTTTACTTTGAAGTTTTAAAAATGAACTATGGATCTTTAATGCTATTCATGTTTTCAACTCAAACATACTATTTTTTTTTCTAAAGCTGTTCAAACGCCAGTGGATTTATTCAATGTTCTCAATAGCTGTAAATAATATTTACTGAAATGATGTATTTAAAAATTTGATGTGTGCCAATTAGATTTTAAAATTATACCTATATTTATTTATCAGAAATAACGGCAAATATGTTGCACAAAGTAAAAGTTTAAAATGGGGATCTAACATAAAATTATCTATATTAAAGTGCCACTTCTAAAAATAAAAAGTAAGTTGCTGATATTATTGAAATATAGTTGGAATCAATTTCATCATTAGACATTTCATAAAAATATAAAATAAATACAGTAATCCCTCCATTTACGTAGATAATCCATTACAGGAAAACAACACGTAAATGAAAACCATATAAATGGAACCATCGAATGCTATGTAAAATAGGTGATCTATTACATTTTTCCAGATATTTTATTCTTACTTACTAAAAAAAGGTTTAGTCTTTTTTTATAACTGTATTATATAACTGATAACAAATAAAATATACATTCTGATGAAAGATATACAGTTTATTTGGACGAAGAAAAATTTACAGACCTTATAATTTATGAATGATGAATTTTCCATTCTTACTGTTGTCAGTATTGCATTTGTTTGTTAAAAAATATCGATTTAGAAGCCAAATTATTACTTAAAAAATGTCCCTATACTTGAGAAAATGTAGCATGGTCCCTGTGACAGTTCACAAATTTGCCCCAATACAACCTTGTAATGGCGTTCAGTAATTTCAATTATTTTATCAACTTTAATATAAGCCTCGATTCTAATAAATAGCAAGTTATTTAGGTAAATACATTACATAAAACTAACAATAATGACAAATTAATACATCTTGTTAAAATTAGCAAAAATGTGACAGTTTGTTAAAATCAAATAATATTTGGTGACGTTTGTCAAAAGTCACTACGTTAGTTTGCATTGACTAGGGGTGGGGTATACAATAAATGGATTTTCGATTTTTTTTATACCTTAAATTAAATGTTCGTAATTAGTATTAATTCATAGTGGATCTTGGCCCATTTAATGATAGATACAAATCATACGATACATTAGAAAGTCAGTATAATGAAAATTAGGAATTAAAACGTCAGTTTAGAGAAAAACTATTTTTCAATTTTAAAAAAAATGGTTCGAATTGTAAAAAAAAAACGATTTTACCCCATCCCTTTGAGACATGACATTTCAAATGTCACAGGGACCATCCTACATTTTCTCAAGTATAGTTTGCTTTTAAATTTTCAAACAGGACATACCGTGAATTTGTGTAAATGGAAGGATTACTGTATGTTAAAAATGAAGACTTTATTAATTATTTTGCTTGATGGATTTAGAAGAACTCAAAGAAGAATTTGAAATCTGATTCAAATAATTGATAGACTTTCAAATTCAGTGTGAATTGAAAATTTAGTCCTTATACATACGATTATATCTAAGCTTCAACTAGCTGGTCTTTTATTTTGTATATACTCATAACTTTCATTCAGTTGTTTGATCTCTCAACTAATTGATAATACGGATAAGGCCAAGAGACAATATTGTCTTCAACCGCATTAGTCAAACCTTTGGATTGAGAAACACTGAAGTGATTACATTATACTCGTACATACTGCCAAAGCAGATAGCCTCCATGGCTAGTTGGTAATGAAACCAAAAAAAGGGATTTAATCTGGTAAGAGAGTTCATCTAGAAACAGTACTCTAGACGTATGAGTGTTATTGCAATTTCATGTGCAAGGTAATAATCCGAACAGGTGCAATAATAAACTGAAAGTTCCGTACCTTCTCCAGTGATTCTAAATCCGAAGACACGATTAAGGAGGCTGAAGACAATATTGTCTTTGGCCACGTTTTTCAAATATATCTGAATCACAAATTAGCATTAGTTAAAAGGCTACCATACGAATGAATAAATAAATGAACTGTCGAAGCAAATATATGATGCAAATCTCACTTCTCTATTTATAATATTGTTATTCAATACATACAATCATAGAAACCTAACAGGTTAAGTCAAACAGTCTGCAAACACACATTTGATGGGACTAAAATATTATAATGAACAATAATTACATTTAATTTTTTTTTTCATTAAACTTGAAAAATGTATTTTACAGTGAGGTCCCCTTTCTTCACATAGTTTCAATTAACTATATCGTATTAGCCCGAATGTAATGTGGCCATGAATTAATTTTTAATTAACAATGAATTTTCCAATAAGAAATAATTAATAATTGACATATGTATTTAAAAAAACTATTTACATTAATAATAAAGATCAATTTCTCTAAAAGTTATACTGTTTATTCAAAATTTATTGAATCTCCACTGCTTTAAGACTTATCCTGATATCAATCACTTGGTTTGGCTCCCATACAAATTGTTGTTGGTAATTTAACATTTTTTAAAGTTATTTATGATTGATTCGGGTTCAATATTATCCAAATGTCTTGCAGTCATGTATTCTACCTAAAAAGGAAACTAAGGATTTCCTTATTTTTCCTGATGGTATCAACAGTGGTTTTCCGCTAATAGCCAATTGTTTTATTATTTCCTTAAGTTATCCTTGAATGGTTTGTAAATAACAATATCTAATACCTAAAACTATGATAGCATTCCATCTGTTATTATTACTACTAAATCGGTATTCAATTTCATTATTTTTTCTTGACATCTGATCTAAGGTGCCCCCGAAATAAATCAAGTATGAGCATCACGTGAGAGTTTCTATGGGAATCCTGGTCGTTGTCCCCATATTATCTTTAGTTCCACTGACTCTGAAATATTTTTATTTGTCCTCGAATAAAATGCGAATATTTATTATAAAAAAATATGGTCTTAGAGCATCACGTTATATTCGGACTAATACAGTATAATTTTCAAATAGAATAGATTTTGTATTTAGTATAATATATTATAACTTTCGCTCAAAATAATTAATCAAATTATAATTATTTTAGCACAAATTCCTATAAATACCCAGTTCACTTGAAGAAACTTAAATAAATCATGAACAATAAACTTTTACAATATTTTGAATGACATTCAAATAATTTACTTTGCATCCAATCAAATAAAACATTGGTGCAGAAAACTAACAAAAAACTTCAATAAGTTAAGAGTAAATATTTGCGATAAGCATTTCAAGCTTTAGAAAAAATAATTTGAATTAAATTTAATACAGTAATAAACTTGATGTTAGTTGTCCAAACTTATTGTTGAATTTAAAATTTTACCCCTTGTACTAAATAGGAAAATATTTTTAAAATCTATATTTATTTTGAAAGTTTTTTACGATTACTTTTAAAAAATTAAAGTACTGATTGTAAAGTCTTGTAAACCTTTAAAATATTACGATAAATGTATAACAGAATAAAAATGTGTCATATTAGATTTAGGAAAATGTTTTGAAAATATCTTGTATAATTTTCAAATTAATAAATTGTTTGAAATGAAAGTTTTGTAAAAATTAAAAATTCATAACTTTAAAAAAATAATTACTTTAATTTTTTTAAACATAAAATTCATTCTCTGAAAAAGAATATCAATTCATCTAAAACTGTAAAATACATAGACTAAAGTGACATTGATAACTAAGACTATCTTCAAATTCAAACCATTTACGAGGAACTCATAAGAAAAACTATTGAAAAATGAAGGAATTAGTCGATTTGTGAAAAAGAAATTAATATTAAAAATTAATAAAAACAATTTTAACATAACATGGTTTATGAAGTAAAATTCATAAGCATTGAGGTCAAATACACATGTAACTTACAGGTGCCAATATTTAGCATACTTTCTAAGCAATCTGGTGGACTGAGTTCAATCTTGATAGATTTTTCTTCCAAACTATTTTCACATTCGGACTCAAGTGGAAGAAAATTAAAATTGTATTTTCCTAGATCTTCACAAATACAATAAATGATTGTCATGTACGGGCATTCCTCGCTTTACGAAATACTGGTTGTACATTTTTTTCCCTAATCGATTGAAACTTCAATAGAAAACTTATATGATCAGCTCAAGCAAACAATCAAGAGCCTATAAATGTAGATTTCCTTAAATTTAAATAAAATATAGAATGAAAAAAACTGAAGTTCTCACATTTAATGGGTTAGAAGTACCATTTGAAAATCTCAAAAAGTTGATTATGATTTTAAAATATCAAACTTTGAGTGAAGCAGGAAAGTAACTTGACAGGTTTACAAAATGCTCCTGCCTGCATTAATTCATATTTTATAAAGAAAAATTAAATTACTTTCTTACAAACAAATAACTATTGAAGTTTTTATCAAGAAAACGCCAATATCTTGCACATCAAGTGAGTCATCTACAAATATTCCAATGAAGATAAGCACTTTTTTGACGCAATATTATTTATTTTTAGTTTTCCTTTCATTAAGTTTTGTTAATAAATTGTAATCTTTTAAAGCATTTCAATTGTATTTTCTTTATGTTGGCTTATATACCAGGTCTGTAAATATGAAACCGGATTTTTTTTATAGAAAATACACATTTATTGTATGAAAATGGTAAAAAATATTTTATCCAAAGTATTGCCCATCGCTAGCTACACATTTTTCCCATCTCTCTGGCAATTTGTGGATGCCACGCCAAAAAAACTGTTTCTCTTTTGAGGCAAACCAATCATCGAGCCATTTTCGTAAGAAGTGAAGCGTGCTCAGCAAGTGCGTATCCCATCGATGCAAATAAGTAGTAATCGGATGGAGCCAAGTCTGGTGAGTAAGCCACATGCGAAAGTATTTGCCAACTAAACGCGTCAATCGTTTCCTTGACCGATAAATTTCATCAGATATATAAATTATTTTTATTAAACTAATTCCATCATTTTTATTCATTAAAAATATGAACTGTCAACATGAAATTACAATGCAAAAAATGGGACCAGAGAGGGTCACATAAAAACTTCGAGTTTTTAAGAAACCTGCCAATTTCTGTATTTCCACATATTTTTAAAGATAACTCAATACGACATTGTAAAAAAAATCTTAAGTACTTATTAATGTTTAAAACTAATAAATTATTTGTGGTCCATCAATAATCTAAATGAAAAAAATGCTTGCACTTTCAAAAAAGGAATTATAGTCAATATTATATTCATGAGACGAGACTCGATAAAAAGTTTATGTGAATTTTCATTAAGTGACCAGTGTGAAATTTTGTTGAAATATGGTAAATTGAAGATTTATGAAGACAAGCACAATGCTTCTATTAAAATATATATTATTCATGCGTTTTGTCGTTTTTCAGAAATATATAAGCCCTGAAATTTCTTCAGGGTGCTTTGGATGGTGTATTCAGGGGTGTCACTCACATGTCTGCAATATAAGCAGTGCGCTCAAGCAGCCAATTATTCAGTTTTTATATATTTCAATTCAATTATAGCTTTATCTATTTCAATTATAGTTTAACAATTTATCAATATTTCTTGTAAACTTGAGCAAGAATATAAAATTAATGTCACTTACTCCAAGTATGTTTTTTTAGAATCCTTCGTGTTTCTATAAATTCATCAAGTATAAAAAAATACTGAATTAAATCACTTGATTTGAAAAAAAAAGAAAATTATTTGGATTAAAAAAGTGTTTCACTTCCATTTAAAATATCCATACAATTAATGTGACTAGAATCATCTTATACTAGTGGAACTTAAAAAATAATAAAAGTATTGATTATTTTATTGATTTTTTCAAACATTAAATAGATAATTCCAAGTTTTCTTAATAAAAATATTTACCAAAAAGTAAATAAATAAATGCTATGAGAAATACACCTGGTTGAAGTAAGTGCATTATATTTAAATGACTAGTACATTTGTAAGACATCCAGATACCCATAAAGTATCAATAAGTATAAATATACTTTACTGATACAATTATGAAAATTCTAAGGCTGGATTTCCATTTGATCGCCATCTTACTGCGAGCTACTCACAAACTACCTTTGGATCAACTGTAAGCTGACCATAGCGTACTTGCAGTACGGCAAGGCTTATTTAATAGTTTTTTCATGGCTATATGTCAAGTTGGATTGTTAGATTACCTGCCAGCAGCTTTCTTGACCATAGGTTAATTGTAGTGAAGTTCACACAAGCAAGCTCGTATTATAACCACAGTCAAATGGAAATCTGGTCAAAAGCATTTTCTTAAGACTAGTATACATGGCTTTTCAAATAAAACACATTTGAAAATAAAATATTTTAATTCAGGTACATACGAGTATGCCATTCAATAAAGGCAACAGTCGATTCATTCGTCAGAAAAAAAAAATTCATTTGTCAGAAAAGAGTTTAATTTAATTTATTTTTTTTAATGTTGAGTATGATTTCCAATTGAGAAAAGCCTTATTTTAATTAAAATACCATTGAGGTGAATTATCAGCAAATTTATTAGTAGAAATTTAAGTTCTATTTGAGTTCCGTTTGAATTGCATCGTGTATATTAGGACTTATGTTACTTTAAAATCATTTAACTAGCACACTCGTGGATCAACATTGTAACATCCTCCTTGTTAGATTTTGAAAGAACAAAAATAAACTTTTAAACATTCAACAAATTATTTCATCTCCGCTAAAAATAAATACAAAGTTCTATATCTTGTTAGGAAAGTTAAGTTACTAGTGAGAGTTAGTTAAATTAAAAATTATTTTCCTAAAAGAATGAGAAATTATGTGTTACAGTGTTGTTTCCTTGTGTCAAAATAATTATAAATTTTTCCTTCCATAATATATTTTTTCAATAACTATTTCATATCAATACTCAACTTTTTTAAGTCTCAATATTGATGAAAATTAATAGAATATTGATCTCGAATTGATATTAAAAAATCTAATGAAAATAATATTGATTTGTATTCATTTCTGCAAGTGTATCTGCCTGTGATATTATCAGATATTAGCAGATTTTTAACATTAAGAATATTTAAATATGCTTTGTTCTATTCAAACTGCATATAGCCTTCTGCTTGAAAAGTACAGAACAGTTTATTCCTTTAGCGTTTGCATGTCAGTGTCATTTTCTTTAGGTATTTCTTTTTATTAAATTCCAGAGGTGGTTCATATTTTTTTCTATAAGCTTTGATTTAGTATTATCAGTTTTTGAACTATTAAGTTATGAAAACAAAATAAAATAAATCTCAGAAATATTCTACATTAATTTATTGAATATATCTAAAAATAAAATAAATCACAATAATCATAGTATTATGAAAAACAATTTTACAGAATTTAAACATCAAAATATTTTTTTTAAATTATTAAATATTTAAACAAAATTCATTACACTTTTAATACCAAAGTAAAAATTTTGATACAAGCAATTTATTTAATAATTGTCAAAATTTACCTATCCAAATCAAGAAACCTGCATAAAAATGTTAAGATTTATATTTTTTATAAAAGGAAAATAAACACCATTCTGATTATAGACGAGCCGTCACTGTAAATACGTATATTCATTGTAATGTGTACTAATTTAGTGAAGATTTATAATTTTAATTGAGGTGAATCGTCAAGTGATTTAAAAATCCTTCCAAAAAATACTTTCTTTACATTTCCAGACAAAACTTCAAACAATATCAGAAGAAATTTTGTTAATTATATTCACAAATTAAAATTTACATACCATTTCAAGAAAAAGTCAGTGATCTATAAATGTTTGCATGATTCTCGTAATTGTGTGGAAACCGTGACCTAAAAAATAAGCAACAAACTCATAAGCTTTAACCTTTTTAATCCCAGCATATTTTGCATAAAATGTGCAAAAAATCCCAAGCATTTTTGGCAAAAAAACAGTAGTTTATATTTTATTTTTTATCTCAGTTAATATTTGGTTTTAAAACCTAATTTTTTGTGGAGACCTCCCTATAGAGTGTAAAATAATAAGTAATTTTCATATTTCATAAAAAAAAATATTTATATATTTTTTTATTCAACATAAAAACTTGTATGAAAACTTTGAGGCCGATGATCGGCCCTGTGGGATTTTTTGCATACACCAGTTGGGGCCGATAAAATCGGCCCTGTGGGATTAAAAGGGTTAATGATGATCATTCTGATTCTCAATCAGTCTTAAGATTTAAAAATTTGAACTTCGTACCTTTTGATGAGGAAAAGAGCTTACAATATGAAAAACAATGGATTCTTTAATTTCATAACCGATAATGTTAAATAAATTCAGATGATATTAACATTTTTCAAATTCTTCCTTGAAGAGCTTGCTGAACAATGAAAAAAATAATCATGAAAGAAACACAGTATTGTTATCTATAGGTTTTATTGCATTCAAATTATATTTAATTTATCTAAGAAAACAAACTTCTTTTCTGAGAATCAAAATGTCAACCACATCAATTGCTTAAAATAAAAGGATAAAAATAAGAGATCCCAATATACAAATTTGTTTGGGAAGAATACATAGGTGTTTGTTTATTAATTGGTAAATTTCTCTAAATTGTCTGAAAATAAAGGTTTCAAAATGTACTACTCACCCTGTTATAACTACTCGTATAACAGACGAGTGTGATTGTCAGTCCAGTCTCAGGTGATTTAAGAGTCCGGTCCTGGATACAGTAAATACCCCTACAATGTGGGCACACTCATCCAAGCGGCATCTGGCCGCTCTTTTAGTTTTTTTGTTTCATTGTCATGTCAAAAAGTACGATCTCTTCAGCCATGGTACTTTTTCACTGGTCATGCTCCTTTGCTACTACAGCTCAGTTCTGAATATGTTCATGAGACTGAACTTAAAGCTGTCTTTGTATCTCCTTTTGGGCCACCTTGGTTTTTTCCTTGCAAAAGTTCGAAGAGTAACTGCTTAGCAATTATAAATTCTATCATCCTGGTAATGTGTCCCAGCCATGGAAATTGTTATCTCATTAACATTGCTTCTATTGATCTTAGCCTCGTGTGCTTGGTCCAGCACAAAAATCACTTGGCGATAAATTAATACTATTTTTTTAGCAACTGTACATTATCTCAATATGTTTGCAGAGCATTATATATTAATTCCTAAGAGAATTTATGTAAAAATAATTTGTTCTACACAATATAATATGGTATCCAATATTTTTGATCTATGTTTTTTATAAATATTTAACTTATTTAATGTGGAAATGCAACATAATTTTATTAATAATATTTTATATTTGCATTGTTTTTAAATGTATTGTTTTTTCAAGATATACACAGGATAGATTTATATGTAATAAAAACTTCACTGATATTCTTTATCTTGAAAAATACTTTTTTTCCCGTTTCTTTTCCTTATAAGACATATTCCATATACACACAAGTATGTAAAATTTTCTAACCATTGTGTTCAAAATATTATCCTATTATAATGTAAAATCAAACATTTATTCTATAGAATATGCCAAAATAATAACAAAATGACTAATAAACAATTTTTTTGTTTTAAATAAAAATTTATATTTGTGTACTTTTCCTTTCAAATTTTTAATGGTCTACATTTGCTCCACAATCCACCATTACATCCAATTGAAGGTTTATAGTCTGGGTAATTATAATTTTTTTAATATTGAACCTTTAATGCCTTATACTGTACAGACAGGACAAGATATTTCCATGTTTTGTTATACATATACATGCCTTTTAATATGCATAGAAGCGAGAGAGAAAATAATAACTCACGCATCTATAAAGAATCAGTTAAATTTAATATTTAGTAAACTACTTTTAATTTCTCAATAGATTTTTTTTTGATACTCTTGACAGAAAATTTTCATAAGAAGGATGTTTCTATTATGCTCTTCTTGCATTGTGGAGTAGGAACAAAATGATGATTGAGTTCAAAACTTGAGTTTTTTGCATCTTTGTAATTTATATTGTTTAAAAATAAAATAACTAAATTCAATAATCGAGGTGCATGTATAGAAAACAAACAGGGCAATATATTTTTATTTAAAGAATAATATTTTCAAGCCATGTATTTGGAGACGTTTCAAATATTCTTCTTCCCTTTTTAAACTGGGCAAAAAGTTCTTTATTGAAATTTCCAGATGGTAACTAGCTTTTTTTTGTTTTGCAAACACATCTTTATAAAACATATTTTTTCTCAACTCTGTAATAAATTGGAAACTCTTTTTTTTTAATGAAGAAATAAAACAGAATATCAGTGAAGTTAAATGGCAGAAAATATTAGAATACTGCCTCTAACTTTAGTAATCTGTAACATGGGCAGCCTATGAACTTTGTAAATGTACATTAATACTATTTTCTCTTAAAAAGAGGATAATAAAAAAGCGAATTTCTAAATAAACTTTAGCATCTGGTACCATTATTGAATGTATGTATTTTCCACGTACCTGGTATCCAGACTACTTATCATAGAAGAATAGAATGTATGTTATAAATTACCCATTCAAATATATATTTTGTAAAAAAATGTCTCTTTTATTTGTATTACTGCCAACTAGAGCGCTTCCCGAACAGCAAGCCTGCATAACTTCCTCAGAGACCAAGATTGAGAAAGGAGGATAAGGTGTCCAGGGACATATCGGACTCTCATAGTAAGGAACAGGCCACAAGTTGTCTAAGACCAAAATCGGTGGAATCGGAAGAAACCAGAATTCAGACTGGAATGTAGGACTGAAAATTATGAACCTTATTGAAACTGTCCCATAGTTGCAAGATCTATGAAATACTTCAATGGTTTGAAATTTCAAGATATTTAACAACTATGACGACCTCTGTAGCCTTATTGGTAGAAAATCCTGCCTGGGATGTTTGGGTTTGGTCTATTCACATTATGCTTAAGGAAACCAGATTGATACATTATTATCAATAAAAGATAGAGATCACCTGTACATGACACATAAATATTTCCAGGGGCAAAACTGCACATCTGATATTAAAAAAGATGTAAAACTCCTTGAAACAGATTTAAATTCAAGCTAAAAAGAACAAAACAAGACATAACAAAAGGGTAACTCAGACAATTTTCAAATTACATTTTTTCTTTAAAATTCATGATCCACTAATAGACCCCCCCACTACCCTAATATTTTAGAAAACAAATAGAAACTACTCAAATCTGTTATTTCAAAATATATAAAAAATACACAACATCAAACTCAAAACTATCCGAGGAGACTTGGTTATTAAGAGGAGGCCTTGGGGAAACATAATTCTTCAAAACAAGAAATGAGAAAACAATAAAGTAAACTACACCGATGAATAGAAATAAGTTGAATAGAAGACGAGAATGGCCACATCAATAGCTACGTGAAAAAATTGAGATCTGAGCGCACAATAACTATGACTGAAGACTTATTTCGCAAAATGAAAATACTTCCAAAGTAGTTCAAACCTCGTATATGCATAATTGAAGATGAGCTAGGGAATACTATCCTTCAAATTGGCTAGGTCTTTACAAGACTGCCCAAATCTATATAAAGATTATCATAAAAGACAAACGTAACAGGAAAATATAGAGCTGATGCAAGAAACAAACACATGACTCAATGAAGACAAACAAACATATGACTCAATGGATGTTGAAACTAAAACAATTCAAATGACCAGAAAAGTTGTGTTTCAAGCTTAATTCCTCAAAGCAATGAATACTGAAGGAATTAAAATGATGTTTGAAGTATGCAACTCAATCTGGAGAACTGGATGATTGCCAAAAGACTGGGCAAAACCTGTTTTTATTCCGATCCACAATAATTGTTCAAATAAAATGGAAGGATATCTCCTATGTCAGTAAAACTATGATACTTATCAAAATTATCTTGATAGTCAAATTCCAGCAGAACAAGCCAGATGTGTGAACAGCAGAAGAACACTGGCACAAATCCTAAATATTTGAAAATTAAAAGAGAAAAATAAAGAATATCTAATTATTAAACTATTGAGTTTCATAGATTATAAAAAGGTTTTAAGTGTTACACAGTAAACGTAGCACACACTTCATCCTAAGAGTAGCTGTAAAATAACGGTGTTACTACTTGTACTTAAAATGCCTAAATAGAATGATAATTTTGAAAAGTACATTTTTGGACAAGTTCTGAGAGAGATGGGAATACCGGGACTCAAGTAACGCAACTTATAAAATAATAGTGCTTTTTTTCTAGTCTTTTAACTTCACAAAGATCGCCAAGGAAGTAACTTGTTATTGATCTGACATCTATTCTTAATTTTTTTTCTGACACTACGATTTCAACAGAACATGTAGGGAATATTCCTACATTCAGAAATACCCCTCTCAACCTCACTCTCCATATCCAGAGGAACAAGTGGTGTTACTTTCAGAATGAGTTTGGTTGCAGAAGTTTCCAGTAAGAGAGCATTATACATCAGTCCCAGACTACCTATGGAAGCTACAATCTGGATTTTCTATCAGGGTTGCCTCCATTAACACTTTCATGCAAATACACCTGGTGGATTTATTGCTTTAAAGTAATTTCTTCCAATCAACCAGCTTTTGTTTCATAATTATTATTGATATCTATGACCGTGTCTTTAACATAGTGTACAAAAACACTATTTGAAAAAGAACTAAAATGAAAGATAAATCTAAAGAAAAATAGTGATAAGGATGGGAATCGTATGGAAGTTGCAGAAGAGGAATATTTTGAGATAATGTTTCTTTAGTTTATTCTTAAATATCAATAAGGATGTAGTATATCTGATTGAGCCAAGAAAATGTTTTTTAAGTAGAGCCGAATGAACCCCAAAAGATATGTAGAATAAATTATGTGTACTAGGTTGGTATACAAAGGATTCTGCCTTCACCAGATCGAAGGCATTCTCGGAAGCAAATTTGAAAAAGTTATGCCGATACTGAGAACAGCTTGGATTATTTCAACCTCCAAAAGGGGTTGACAGAACATGTAGATTTATTTGCCGTCTTATTGTAAGCCATTGGAGTCTGGCATGATATTCAAATACATGGTTATATTTTTTTAGGTTAATAAAATATAAACATTTTGGAGCCTCTTCAATCTACCCCATAACTCCTCACTAGCATAGAGGTAACAAACATACCCATAATCAATTATTGGCAAGATGAAATTTTGGGTCAGCAAAATTCTGCTTTAGATAGGGGGGAAAACGCGCAATTCGTTTAGAGAATAGAAACTTACAAAAAAATTGCGGGTTAACTCGGAGACATGATTGCGCCAACTCAAAAATTCATGCACAAAGATTCCCCGATTCCAATATATCAGGAATACAGAATCACACAGCTTTCAATTTGAATAAACGGTCCTCGATAAATAAATCAGTCCTCAAAAGAAGACAACTACTCCCTATGATACTTTGTGATTTATAGGATTAACAAGGAATTGTTTGCCATAGACCAGTGTAATACCGCTAAGATTGTGATTCATGAGATCCATAACAGCAGATATATTTCATGGGCAAAAGTTAGTGTGAACTTGAAGATCAACCGCATACAACTTGCAATACAATAGTTGAGCAATTAAATTTACAAAAATGAAACAGAGAAGTGGTGAAAGTATTCCTCTCCAAATAATTTATTAGAAAGCTTATTGAACAAATTCACCTGCTGCCTGCATCCGTGGGAATAACTTTTGGACCAGTTCAAAACTACAAGGCGTATCCAGAAAGTAAGTGTACTGAGGCTCTCACGATCGGATGGATTTTATTTTCGACATGTTGGCTACACTTCCGTGTAGCCTGACCCTTCCCCTCCGCAACGAGACCGGTTCGAGGTCAGTACGTTGAGAAGTGTCGACGCGATAACACGTTTCGTGAAAAATGTCAACCCCATCTCCCGCCAAGTTGAATCGAGTGGAGGCCAGGCAAGAGTTTTTGAGGCGCTGCAAACTCCATGGAGATGAATTTCTCCGCTCCATCGTTACTGGAGATGAAACTTGGGTTGCACACTACACGCCTGAAACCAAAAGGCAGTCTCAACAATGGCGTCACACCTCTTCACCCTCTGCCAAAAAGTTCAAAATCACAATTTCAGCCAAGAAAATCATGGCATCCGTGTTTTGGGACTGTCAAGGCATAATTTTAATTGAATATATGCCTCAAGGGGAGACCATCAACTCTGCAAGATACTGTGAGACCCTAAAAAAATTGCGGAGGGCGATTCAGAACAAGAGAGGCATACTGACAAAGGGAGTCTGCCTGTTGCACGACAATGCCAGACGGAACTGCTCGCCTCGTTTAAATGGGATGTCCTGAACCATCCCGCGCATTCCCCTGACCTAGCACCTTCAGATTACTATCTCTTTACCTCCCTGAAGCTGCACATGGGTGGAAAAAGGCTTTCAACCGACGAGGAGATAAAGAGGTGGAGAAGTGGACGGAGGGGTTGGCGGGAAACTACTTCGAGGAAGGCATCAAAAAGTTGATACCCCGCTTCACCCCCTGCATTGAGAGGAATGGCGACTATGTCCAAAAATAGCTTACATATGTACTACGGTAACCACGTAATTTTTTTGTTTAAATAAAAAAAATTGTAACCTACAAAAATTCAGTACACTTACTTTCTGGATATGCCTCGTATATTCGAGATATTCAACTGTTTCATGTACCCAAACAGTAGAATGTAACAATCACATACCAATAATAATAACAGGACAATTTATATAACACCGTTTAGAGAGTGCTGTAACTCTGGATTCAAACCCAATATTGTTAACAGAAAAACTGATAAATATTATTCAGAATTTTCTTGTCTACTTCTCCAACTGCCTTCAAAAATGTCACCAATGGAATTACTTGTACACCAGATCTGATGAAAAATTATGCAATTTCTCCAAACTGAGGGCCAAAATGAAGAGGCAGGTTATCATAAATAATATGCTATAGATGATAGTACGAGGGTCAGTGATGTCTTGATTCAGCTCTTTTGCATGCACATTCTTTCTCAGTTTCGGAGATTGTGGAACCTTCCATTCCGAGCTCTGGCGCTTTGTAAATGGCTCATACTGAAAGCAACATGTTTAATCACCTGTAATGCTCGACGTGAAATCTGGATCCATATCAGCCACTCTTTTCATGTCTCTGCAAACTTTTTGATCATCAATCAGCATGTCGCCTTTCGTTGGCCCAAATTATCCATTAAAATGATATGGACAGTGGATTTAAGAATTCCAGTGAGCTCCTTAATAAACCTAGTCGACGCACAATCATTTCAAAGAATTTAAGCCACTTTTTAAACATTTTCTTCAATTCAAACCATCAATGATGGTCCAGGCGAAATCTTGCATACCACTTAAATCCATTCTTACGACTAATTGCTTCAATACCATAAACAGTTTGAATCATTTCAAAAGTTCCTGCGGCACTTATCCTAAATTAAAAACACAAGATAATGTTGGCACATTGCTCCATTGTTCCTTTTCCGACAGAGACTGATGTAAATTGTTACATCATTATGAATAAACCAGCGATGCCAGCACTTTGAAACCTTTATAAGATGTGTCGATAGTTCTCATTTCTTCATCCACAGATGGCATTGGTGATTACATGAAAATATCACCTTTCATCTTTCCCATTGGAAGACTAATGTAAAATAGCAAGAGTGCTTATCTCAATCTTGATTTTTAACCCTGAGAGATCGGCGCACTGCTATAGCAGTGGAAGAAATTTGTTCAACCCTTGTATTCTAAATGAATATCATTCATTTAGAATACAAGGGTACATATTCTAAAATATATTTGTTGTAAAAATATTTGTTTTTTTGTTGTTTAAAATAAATATTTATCACGAATGTCCGAATCGTAAACATATCTCAGCACTAGATAGACAATTATATTTTTTTCTCGTAGCGCTCTCAGGGTTAACTATGATAGTCATTCATGAGCACAAGTTTTATCACAATCACATTTTTCACGATATAAAACAATAACCCAAGGATTCATTGGGCAATGTTTACATGTCAACCCGAGAGGGTTTCAAGGATTCAGGGGACCAGCTACTAAGTCCCCATAAAAGTATTAAATAAGCAATCCAGCCCAGGATGCAAATACATACTTACTATTACACTTAATTTTCAATCTTACGATAATTTCCAATTAACAAAAAACTCGTCTAATGCAAAATGCTTCATCAAAACCAGTTAACCCTTTTACTGGTCAATTTTTCTTGTAGTTGGCCGCCGCTTTGGGTTATTTTGGAAATCAACTACAAACTTGTGAATATAATGAAACAATCATGGATCTTCCGAGGTACAAAAACTGAAAAATATAAAATGCCACGACTAGAATGTCTGCAGCAGACTAGTTAGTACAGGCCCGCTAAAGCAGATAAGTTAATCCAAGTTGAAGTATTTCATAGAAAACCGAATTTTAGCCCTGTGAATATCTTCAGTGAGTTGCGTCGACATTGTCTAGTATAATTCCAAACTTCAAATTTACCATTTTATTTAACAGAGTGCAGCAGAGCGCTATCGCGCTGCATTCGTTAGCCACAAAAAGTGCGACGCAGCGCTTCAGCACCGCATTCTTCAGTGTGCATTTGTCGGTTCTCGGGAGAACACGTGTTCCATTCAAGGTTTAGTGCGGTTGGTGTCTTGATAACAATATTTGTTTATTCTGTTAAAATAAATACACCCCAAGTTTAATCATGTCTGAACCCATTTATATTGCAGACGATGTATCAAATAATAGTGACATTATGGACCATCCGATATATGAAGATAGCGAAGACTGAATTGATGTTATTGCACATTGTCAGAAAAGATTAGGAATAGAAAGTGAACATAATTCTTCTATTTCTTCACAAACAGGTGACTACCAATGAAATTTGTGAAGCGACATAATTTTGTATTTTTTATACATTTAGTAGTTGTAGTTTTTTTACAAGATTCATAAGATATCATTGTTTATTTGTAAACTGCAAAAAGAATCATTAAAATTGGTTGATACTTGTCAAAGTTATTGCATTTTTATGAAATACCTATAGCAATTTAGATACATGCTTGCAAAAAAAACAGCTAAATAGCACCTCTCTACATACTCTGTATAACTCTTTGAATACAAACCTTAGAACTCAAATCACGGTGACACTCAATGTCTCTGACCAAGATGACCAAGATCTTTTTTCTCAATGTACTGCAAATTGTTCCTTTCTTGCCAGACTAGTGCAGTATGTTGCATACTTACAAAAATTTTAAGTTGACTTGAATATAAGTTTATTGCATTTTGAAACTTTGTCTTTGTATTCAATATATCCCTATAATACTTGAACAAATTCAATGAACATTGTTCTTCAATAATATTGAGAAAAATATATGGGAATGTTTGCAATTCATCAGATAATGATATTTTTTCTCAATGTACTGCAAATTGTCCCTTTCTTGCCCGACTAGTGCCGGTGAAGAAATTATGTTGCCGACTTACAAAATTTTAAAGTTGCCTTAAATGTAAGTTTATCACATTTTGAAACTTTGTCTTTGTACTTAATATATCCTCATAATACTTGAACATTGTTTTTCAATAATATTGAGAAACATACATGGGAATGTTTGCAATTCATCTGATAATGAAATAGATTGATAGGCATTTAGTATTAAGAATAAACTTCCTTATTGTTGTCCATCCATCACAAGGACCATCTATTATAGAGAACTTATTGGATGCAGACTGAATTGGTGTAGCGTGGTTATTTATCAACAAAATTTGCAACAGATCAATTCAGAAACATAATTTCAAGTGTGGCACTAGTCTCTGTTACCAAATACTCTTAGTGATTCCTTCTTATCTTTTATTGCTGTAATTTTTTTATATATATATACACAAGGATGACGAAGGATTTGAATAGGAGTGTCAAGGATGTAGTCTCAACTATTTAATAGTGATAAGAAAATGAGGTGAATGCGAGTAAATAAGTTTCCATGTTGGAAACAACCCATTTCTTATCACAAGCTAAGAAAATATGAAAATGTAACAGCTCTCCCTCTCTTCACCAAAGTGGGGTCCTCAAAAGGAAAAGGGAGCTTATATAGAATAAACAGAGTAAACGGAATTACTTGTAACCCTTTCCTAACCAAATTGGTCAAGTTAATCAAATTACCAAATGCGCATGGAAAATATAACTTAAATTTTAGGATGTATATTTTGTCATGAACGACCGAATACAAAATTAATAAATGATTGATGTTTTTGATGTTAATATAAGATTTTTTGTTGAATAATTGTGGAACTCAAGATAATTGATAACAAGTTTTCAGAGTTTTCAAGGAAGATTGAAACCATAATGCTGATTCAAATGAACTCAATATTGTCACTTTGTTTACTGCCAATAGGCTCAAAAAATTTAATTTTGCCGTCATCCTAAATTGATTTAAGTTATATTGCAAAATATGCTAACGATAGGCAAGTGAGCAAAACTAAATTGCCATGAGTTTAACGTAACATGCATATTGATTTCTATAAGCAATATGGCTAGCACCATTTTCATTAGCAGCTAAAAAATGGAGAAGTATTTTTTCAAGTCTCCTTTTTTTCAATTGTATTACTTTTAAATTTAGTTGTGGCCAGGAAAGAGTTAGATAGGACCAAAGGAGCTCCTCCAAACGTCCTCCCTCTCGTCAGAGTGAAAACACAAGTGACTGTTGGAGATAAATCAATTTGATTTTATCTTAGGAAAAAACAATTTGTACAAAATATATAAATACTCTGTAATTTCATAAAAATTGTAACTCTAGTTAGTCTCTCTCAACATAATTAAATCCCCCTTTTATATCAACTCAGATCATAGGGACCGTAGTTAAAACGCGTGTGGACGATGTCGAATAACAAACACCTCACAATAAATAATGGCTGAAAAAGTATATAAATACGTATATAACGGGTATATACAAAAAGGACAGGGGGGACGGTGCACAATTCAACATGTACAACAGTAGTTCTCCATTTCCGTCTATTTCACAAAAATATTATTAAAAACATAACTTTGAAATTATCTTTACACCTTCAACTGACTTATTTTCTAGTGATTTCCCCCCTGGGAACTTTGACCAGGCCAGGCGTGTGATGCTACATGCGCTGCCCCGATGCAACGGGCAGCCGTCAGCCGCCCGAATCTTAAGATATCTTGCTGAATGGAGAGTGGAGCGCCTCAAGGCTCCGTTCTGGGGCCGGACTCGATATATGATAATATAATTATAGTCTGCTGCAAATAAAAAGAAACCGGGACCCCTATTACATAGACAGAGACATTTTGGAGATGATGGGCTAGTTCCGATCGTTAAGATCGCAGTCCCGACTGATGTGGCCTGTCTTGTTACAGTTGTAGCAGGTCTTTGCGCCATCGGGGCAGTTGCGAGAGATGTGCCCAGATTTGTTGCAGTTGTAGCACGACAGCGATGGTCGGCCCTCACGCTCTTGTCCACCCTCAGGGCAGTTGCGAGAGATGTGCCCCACCTTGCTGCAGTTGTAGCACGATGGCTCATCAGGGGACTGAGTGCAGTCACGAGCTATATGCCCTGTGCCATTACACCTGTAAAACAATTTTTTTATTGAATATCTATATATTTCGGTAAATCTGTCCCTTTCAATTTAATCAGAAAATTTTACCAGTAACTATTTTGAAATTAGTGTTTATATTCAAAAACTTTCAAGTACTTTTATTTTAGATTCAAAGTTTGAATTTCTCTATTACAATGTATACTTTACAATTGCATTAATGCAAATAAAAATTAGCAAAAAAGGTATGTAGATAATAATCTTGTATCAACTATAGCGGCTGATTAATATATCTATGAAGATTATTACAATACATAGGTCATGGTTACGGCTTTGGACTGCTTTTAAAATTAATCATGTTTAATGGTGCATTAAAAAAGATCTATTTAATCCTTCTATCTATCAATTAACCTCTAACAAAAAATCACACCTGGTTCCTATACAAACCAAACAGATAATGTAAATTGGCTTGAATGTAAAGAAAACAAACTAGAATAATCTTTAGTTTAGTCTTCATTGGGAGTTGAATCTGAAATCCAGAATAGGAAATCCACCACTAAGCCAAGAAAGCTATTGTTCGATGTTCATGTCAATGTAATTCAATTTTAAAAATTTCACAATTCAATAATAATTTAATTTTTAAGTGAATTCAACAGGATTATGGAATCATTTTTCTACTAAATAGTGGAAATTACAATGATAATGATGGGTGTTCATTTTTTAAATCTGCTCAGTTCTGTACACAAGTGTTACCAATGTAAAAATAGCTTCAAACATAATCTTCATGAGTGCAGTGGTAAGTACACAGATCATCAATGGTTCGATCCCTTCCTTCGATAGCAATATTTCAGTAAAAATAAATACCTAAATATAGTATCCAACCTTAACATCTGTGTCATTATCTAAGAATTCACGGGTTGTCCATGAGCGTGTAAAATTTTGAAGTAGAAACCTTTGATCATTGGCGCAACAAGTGAACCAGGCAGCAACAACTCCCCTCTGCACATTTGTTATTGTACAAACAACTAAGAGCATTATACACGCCTACCTGACCTCATCATAGCCAGAAGTGAGGGAAGCTGTATCTTTGAGATTAATTGATGGTTGATGAGCCTCACAACACACAGATTTCAAGTTCCCACAAGAGAAGAAAAATAGAAAAAGTGGATTTACCTGTAACACCTGTCTGCCTCCTCCTTACAGTCCCTGGCGAAATGCCCCTGCCTGTTGCACTTGTAGCACTTCTCGCGACCACGGCCATAGCCACCATCTCCACGGTATCCGCCATCGCGGTCCTTACCGCCGCCACCTCCGCTCTGCGTGCACTCACGGGCAAAATGCCCCGAGCGGCTGCACTTGTAGCACACTGTTGAACTCATCTTCTTTTCTGACAGGTAAAAAAAAATTATTGTTATACATAATAATTACAGGACCGAACTATGTTCGAGATAATATGCTGGTCTGTAAGCAATGAGTTAGTGCATTTGGGTAATAATCTTCTTGAACTAGATTTCCTCCATCAGCCTTTTGGAGTGATTGGGGGGTATGGCATGGAATAGACTTCTTCTGGAATAAAGAATTCAAGAGTTTCTTTCATCTTATAACATATTTATAGATGTCACTCCAAGTGTTTCTTTCATCTTATAACATATGTTATAAGATAGCAGAAATTCTCTTGGAGCGATTGCGATCACTAAATGATATAGAAGTTAATCAATATAAAAATCTGCAAAATTTATGGTCCACAACAATATTTAGTTCAAGGTGTGTTATATTTGGTAGTTATTAGAGAAATGATGTTAAAAAATATTGAAAGAGATTGTCCCAAGTATTTAAGGCATGGACACAAAATCTGAAAAACTTCTACAAAATCCAAGATTTCACAAAATTAACAACAGATGTTAATATAAATTGAGCAAATATTAGTAATAATACATAAATTGAATCACGTGGAAATATTTATAATTTCACAGAACTTTGGGGAAATTATGCTGTTAACTTTCCAGTTGCGAAACGATGTAAGCTTAACCCCAAAAATAGATATTGAGTGGTCCTCGTGAATATGTTGGCAGATAAATTACTCGGAATTGAATAGTTATAAATCAAATTTTCTATTTTTTAAAGAGAACAAAAAAGAAACCTGACTAAATCGAAGATACTTATACAAATTTTCACCTATATCGTTGGCATTTAATGAGGCCTTAATGATGGTGATGTAAGCATGATGAAGAATGTGGCTAGGAGACAAAATTAGCAGATATTGTCTTAGGCTCTAATTGAGTTGTCCTAGTGTGCATTGACAATACCACCCGCGCCTAGAGAGGCAACAACATTTGTACACGTTGAATGGGTTAGCCGTTAAGACTGTTATTGTGAGATGAACTCTTATGATCCTATTAATTTAGTTATATCGAAAAATGAACCCAAAACCTCTGATTAAAAGACTACCTATACCATCGGATCGCTACGGGTGAATTACATGAATTCAAAATCTTGCATGTGGAATATAAGATATTTTATAAAAATTATTACTGAATAGAATTAAAAGAAAAGGTAATCATACAACTAGCGTTGAAAGAAAATAAATATGAGTCGTTCAAAACAAAATTTCAATTCCGTGATAGCTGACTATGACAAAATGGACTAAAAATTCCCCCTCCTAATCCTTGAATATGCTAATTTGTTTATAGCGTTAGCAAATTCCTAACTTAAAACATATGAAAGGATTGATACAATAGGGAATCAATCTACATTTTGTTTTAAAATATATGAGGAAAAAATACTGTCGCTTGTGTAGAATTTAATCATGAAATACACATTTTAATGAAACAGGGTAAGGTATGTTTACTCGATATTTCAAACCAAAAATATAAGTTTTGTGGGTTGGATCTTTTTAGCATATGTGCGTCCATATGGTAACCACAAGCATAAATGGCTAGAATTCGATTTGCCTCCAAGCAGATAAATCGCCTACTTATAAATCAAATTACATCATACATTTAATTAAAAATGATACGTGGAAAGATATTTGATAAAAAAAAAACTATAGAATTTTTTTTTATTAAATTGTCTTCACGTAACAGGTTTACGAAACGAAAGCATTTTTCGCAAAATAATGAGTATACGTACGATTTACGAAATAAATAAGTCGAAAGTAAATCGGCTACATAACCACGTGCACAAATCTAGATTATGACCAATATTTAATAAAAAAAAATTAAAAAATGTATAAAAACTGTTAGTATGAGAATATATCGGGGGGTATGTCATATAATTTAAAACGCAGAAGTAAATTTTTTTTTTAAAGTACGCGGGTAGGTTAAATTGGAGACACGTGGAATTCGTTATCAAACAAAAAATACGCTTTACTCGAATCGATTTGATAAGAAAAAATCTCGTTTCATTCATAAAAATGTTTCTTGTGCTACGTTTACCGAGAGATCGTTAACCTGAGCACGAAGCAAAATGCCGATTGTCAAATTGGAAAGTGAAATGCCGTTGGCTTATGGTGAACATTTATTCTGCACGCCGACTGATATTCAAATAAAATAGAACTAAAAAAATAATACAGCGTGCAGTCGGCAACATGATGGAGCAATTTTAAATGCACATAAGAGATTGGTTGATGATAGCAAGCGATCAAATTGTTAATAAAACTGGAGAACTAGATCAATTTAATTGGATGTAAATCGTTCTTGACTTTTTAAATTATTTCATTCAGCATTCACACGTGAAAAAATAGAAAAAATATGAGAAAGCCCTAAGTTCCAGTTGGCTATAAAACACTAAAATAATTAATAAGGAACTCGAAAGATTAAAAAAATTTAGTATTGTTGAAAAATACTAATGACCTAAATAATTTTAACATATTTTTTTCGATACAAGTTTTGCTGTAACACATATATGTACTTACAAATTTTCCCACGAGGCAAAAAGACAATTTAAAAATATTAAGAGCAGAAAGAAGTACTTAGAATAATACTATTTTATTGGACTACTCGTAACAGGATAAAAACGTGTCACTTAGCAAGTACCCTTAAATTAGTTTTTTCTTCCCTATCGTTTCTAAATTTATATCTAGTATTTCAAGTTTATCTTTTGTTTATCGTCGGTAATTTATCATAAAACACGCTTCATTCTTTGCAGTTGTCAAGTATGCATTTTTTTATAGATAACCATAACGGTATATGAAACTCGACCGTTTAAATTTCTAATAGTCGAATTTAAATCTAGTGTGAGGAGATATAACGTTGAAATGCCTCAAAAAGCTACAATTAGCTTTATAGGACGGACCTACACCTACTTAAGCATGAGAAATTTTCGAGAAAATATTTTAGCATTAAGCATTCCATTAATATTTTAAATACCAAATTAAGAAAACGTGTAACTCTGAATTTAGTCAAAAATAAACTAGTTGATCAACTAGTTCCAATAATATAACAAAAAGTTTCCCATCCCTAAGGCACCCCAACAGAGTTGCATCGCTTTTACGCGACGCGCGTAATTAAACCGCAACGCTAAAAAACTGCCTGCTTTATATTTAATTCAAAACAAATTTGTAAAACTTATATTAAAAACTCAATCAAGCATAAGATTATGCGTATTTCATCAAATTCTATCCGATAAATAACCAAGCAAGAAACCACGTGTTTTCGCCCAGGGTAAAGAGGATTGACACGTAAGTACGGAATAAAACAAGATTCTTACCAATAAGTAACGAAGTAAAATAAAACAACAAAGTATTTATAACAGAGTCAACAGCAATAAAAACTGATTAACTATGCTAAAACTATAACACCACCAAATTACAGAAGCGTTGTTCACAAAAATGCCCGCTATCGTCCACTACGAGACCGCAAAGGACGGAAGAATGCATATGAATGCGCGCCTAATAGATGTTCGGGCCATCCCTGAACACGGTGTCGTTTTTGTGAATCGAATAGGGTTGTACTCGGTAAAGATGGTAATATATGATAATCGACCTTTTACGGTTGCTTTATAAATTTACAATATTTTTATCTCCAAATACACAGTACAATCGGTAAATATTTTTCTTTACATAATTTAGGGACCAATATTTTGGTGGTACATTAAATCATCGGCATTTTTTAGTTTTATCAACAAAAAGAATTAGAAAAAAATAATATGTATCACTACCATCAAATTTTTTAACTGTTATATGATTTGAGTGATTTTAAATATTATATTTTTATGCGATATGTCTAAATCGATCTTCTGATTACCATCTTCATTAATATTGTCCCAGTTATTTAAAGATTTCATGCGGGAGGTCGCCGGTTCGAATTCCGCGCTATACTACTCCCCTCGAATGGCACATGTATTGTTTTCGCCCAGTATTTGAAAGTATAAGGATACCTATGATATCAGTTATATTTCTTCTTTCAAAAAACCATGCCGGTTTGCTTCGATCGTCTCGGTTTGCCATCGGATCCAGTCCAGCAGTGTGGTCGGTGAGTTTGTTGGGGTGCAATGGCCCACTTACTTAAAAAGGAGAGAAAAAGAAGAAAAAAAGAAATCTCCACGGCACCGCTTCGCTTTTGTTGAACCTCGTAATCGAGGGGATCCTCAATTATGAGGCCCGGTAATGACGAATCAAATGTTAAAATGAAGTAAAGCAAATTTGAAGAATAGTTGCATTTCGAGATATTTCAAACAATCTTCTTTTTTATTTTATATCATTATGATGTGTACGGTTCGACAGTATCCTTTATTTTAGTATACTAAAATACTATATTGCTTATTTTTCTCAAAAAAGGAAAATATATTTTTTTAATATTGATAGAAGCAGTGCTTTTTTAACGGTGGAGCGCCGCTCCACCGCCTTTTTTGCGGTATACAAAAAGCTTGACAAGAAGTGAGCTTGCGCACCTTTTTTTTTTTTAAAAAAAACAGCACTGACAGTGCTTTTTTTTAAATAAAAGCACCGTCAGTCCTTAAAAAAAAACACCATCAGTGCTATTTTTGCGGTGAAGTGCAGTGAAGTGGTGCTCCACCACCTTTTTTTACGGTATACAAAAAGCTTGACAAGAATTGAGCTCCGGCACCTTTTTTTTATTTAAAAAAAAGCACTGGATAGAAGTATAATATTTTAACACAAATAATTAACCAGAGTGGAAAATCATTTAATATACGATGATTTTGAGCTAGTCTAGTTTGTTGCCCTTATAATTGTTTTCTTCATTTTGTATTATTAAATATAATGTTATAAAGTTACGTATTTCCAAATTACCCCTATAACTAAAAAGTCACGGTTTATCCATTTAATTTACATTGACAATGCTAATCAAGCCGCTATGCCACCGCTAAGCTTATACTCTGTTGAGAATCTCGTAATATGCTAGAAACCACGAATACTGCTATTTAGTAATGAAATACAGTAAAAAAATACAATTTGTTTAGCATTGCCGTGCCGTCTCATCACTATGCCCTTAATTTCCGGTTCACCTTGTTCGATAATGTCTGTATATTTGCACGTTTCTAGTCATTTTACGAGTCAACTTTAACTGCCCTCTAGTTGTCAACAATGCAAAATCATTATTAAAGTTTGACGTTAGAGATGGGTACTAATTATTTTAGATCTCGCTCAAAGTTGTCTAGCTCTTAATACTTTTTTCAATATAAGCACAATGATTTTTTTCGATGATAAAGAATTATTTTCTTTGAATAATTTAAATACAATGTCAAGAGAAGCAAATCTAACTGTTCATATAGTATTGGCCCCAGTATAAGAATAACTTGGACACGTCAAATGTGTTGGAAAGTTAAATAAATGTGGTAAAATTGAGTATTATGTAGAATGTGATGAAAAACAACATATAATAAAATAAAAACTGATGACATCAGAAAATAATGCGGAATGAAAGACGATACGACGCTTAAGATGGAGAAAAGAGCAGTGAGGTTATTCGGCCACGTAGAAAGAAAAAATAATGAAAGATTTTCAAACATAATCTATACGAGTAGTACAGAACGTACTAGAAATTTGAGAAGACTTAGAAAAACGCAGTACTATTAAATTAATAAAGAGTTAAAAGCCTTTTAGTAGGAAAGTATGCGTAACTATGTGTATGAGCATGGCAGAAGCAAGAAATATTTGCCAAGCTAGAATTGAATGAAAATCGGTGCTCTCTGTGTACCATTGAGGAATGGTGTAATGGTGATGATGATACATCATATCTTATTTATTTTGTAAAATAAAATTTTGAAGTAATAGGGGATAGAAAATTAAGAAAAAAATACATTTGTATATATAATATAATATATAGGTAGGTGTTTAGAATTAAAATATTTTTTATGTACGTTTATAATAATTATATTTGAATTTGTCAAAACAAACTCTTATGTGTTCTTAGCAAACGAATTTGAAAATCAATCAAAGCATTATGGATTTTCTGTCAAAAAATTATATATTCACATTGAAAGTATAATGAGCCCATAGTACTGTATATACTCGTATATACACATTAATTATTTTTAATCATAAGTTTTCCAAAACTAAGTTAAGTCCCACTGTATTTAAATTTTCATTTTAGCAAAAAATCAATTAATGTATCGAACACTTTGAGGCTGACCATTCTACGTCACAGGACCAGCAACGGCCAAAACCTTGTCACAATACCTCACCCTATTGGATCGGTTCGGAATAATAAATTCATTCGATGAAGACGAAATCAACCTCATAGTTTTGCCCCTATCTGAATAGCAATATCTTTCAGACAAAAAAATATTTAGATTTTCAATTTATCCAATCTCCCATGAAAGCACTTTGAATATTTTTGGTGTCAGATGAAAACTATGATATACAACTTCTCTTATAACGAAGTGCATTACTTTTACCGCGTTTATTGACAATACCTGAAAAAATTATATCGTTTAATTTTGTTGAATAATTTGTTCTTGGATTTTTACGGTCCATGTTTCAGCACTGTACAATATTAAATTATAAAAGCTTGGGAGCGTGTAAGAATCAATTCCTTGGAAATGTGGTGTTGGTGCTGAGAATCATGTGAACTGCCAAAAAAACGAACGTCTGCTAAGTGTGACACTATGATTTGCCTCAATATACTTCCAGCTTAGTTTTACAGTTTTTTGGACACAATACCCGACGTGAGCCAGATAACTTGGATAAATTGATGATCATAGGAAATATGTTGGCAGAGCGCCAGCAAGATGGCGTGATAAAATAGATCAATTAACTGAGAGAATCCTATATACTGTCATACAAACGACAAATGACCAAGAGTCGCAATTTGTACCACAAACATTTCACAAATCACGAGTTTCCGTATTGAGAAACGACAAACATGATGAAACAATTCGACTGATTACATTTTACAAACAAAAGAAAAATTAATTTCGCTAAAATATATCCAGTTTTCTAGTTTTGAACACACCCTAGTTCTTTTTATTTGGGAAGTTCGCGACTTACCATTTATGTTTGACACTGTTTTGGCTTATTTGTGCAATTCCCTATCAAAGCATTTTCGTAGGCGGAAATTTCGAAATAACAAGTGATTTAAGTGCTAAATATTAGGCATTCAAATGTCAGATACGGAAGATAAAAAGGTCATAGATGGCTCTGGAAGCGAGTCAGACGACGGTTGGGTCGGACCTATGCCTTCTGAAGCTGTTCAACATCCTCCACCTCAAAAGAAACGAAAAGGTTATAAATTTGTTTATTTTTATTTTCTTATGAATAACTACAGTTACTGCTATTTGCCGCCTTTATGCGTCAAATCGTTTGCTATATTCAGTCGGAAAGCGGGAACTCGTTAAGTGAGAAGAAAATTCCCATAGAAATAACGTTATAAGCGGAACATATCTGATATGATATTAAACGTAGGACATGTCAAAAAATACAATAATAATGCTTTATGTATATTCAATTTATTTATGGAAAGAAATTGAAAATCTTAAAATATATGAAGTTGCAATAACACATTTTTATCTAGACGTCTTCATTCCAAAGTGCAAGATTCTTTAAGAATAATTTGTTTGAAAGTAGTCCTTTCTATCAAGGACATTGTCTTGTTGAAACCCCGATTTTCCAAATTTCCTGTATACAGATTAAGGATTGAATCTTTTGAGATGTGGTATTGGAGACTATTGCTAGGTGTTTCATGAATAGATCGACAAACGAATGCCTCTTTACTAGAAGAACTTAACAGTATGTACTCGAGGCATTCTTGAATTACATTTTGCACAAGGAGGACATGGAAAAACTCATAGTTACTAGCAATGTGGAGGGTTGCAGAAGCAGGGGTAGATATCACTTATGGGCTGTAGTGACTAGTTAAGAGTGCCTGCCTTTGCCACAAGTTCTGCAGATAGGTTTAAAAACTTCAATAACTTTTCAAGTTTTTGAAACATTTCCTCAAACCCCTTAAGTGTGAATGAACGTTTGTGTGTTTATAAATTATATATACGTTTATAAATTAGCAATTTCAAAGAAAAAACTCATAAAACTGGGTAATTATAAAGCGAGAAATGTATGTATCGGTATGAAATGAAACAGAATAATTATTTCATTAACATAATGTCTGTAGCATGTTTAGTTGGTGGGAAAATCAGTTTAGAAAAATGCTGTGATTAAAAAAATAGTAACTGAACTTAAGAACTTCTTTAACCTTTCCTTCCCGGTGTTGGGTATCTTCTACACGTTGCTTCAAATAACCATCAATATCTCTATAAATATAATAAATACAAGGTTAAGATTCTAGGTATTCCTCCATAATATATTTACGCATTGATTTAAAAAATAATATTAATAATAATCAGAATTTATCGACTACATCGTAAGTATTTTCTGAATATCGGAAACAAATTCGCATTTAAACGCTGTGAGTGCCTCGATCTTGGGTCTTGACGATAGGTGAAAAGTATGCCGGAAGCGCGACACTATATTCGCATCTCACTTTTGCATACGTCACTGAATAGTGAGGAGCGCAATTGTCTCCACCTCGCAAGTGTAAGCGACGCCCGAGTTAGCCCCCAACCCTGCCGCGCTGCAGTAGCTGTTGAGCTGGCAACGAGACTAGACCTACACCCGTTCCGTGAGCGGTGCCAAATGGTTTTTTAATGTTTTCAGCAAATAAATCTCAATTATTATAATTTTTAACTTCAATTATAATTAATTAAGGAGATTATCTATGAATGTTCTTAATTTTCCGATTTAAAATCGCTAATTTTTGATCGCGTACTCACTACCCAACACCGGAACACGCGTTTCATTTTTATCACCGTAAGGGAAGGGTTAAAAAGAAAAGTAATTAATCACAAAGAGCATCTTTCTGTTGAACATTTTATTATTTTTAAGTTTAGATCTGAGTGTTGCAGAATTGAGGAATTCTTAATACGAGGGGAAATCAATAAATTCGCGAAATGAAGGGAAAAACCATTTTAATTTTTCCTTTTTAATATTAGGTGTACCGGAAAAGAATGTCGTTTTTTGAATAAAACAATTTGGTGCATTTAATGTATTTATTTATTAAAACTTAGTTCAAAATATAATTGCCATCGTTTCATATAACCTCCTTCCACCTCTCAGTCAATTTTTTAATACTGCGTTTGTAAAATTTAGCTGGTTTCGATGCAAAATACTCAGATATGCCTTTTTTGACATCCTCATAATTTTTGTATTCTTTTCCGTTTAAAAAGTGTTGCATTGACCGGAACAAATGGTAATCCGATGGAGCAAGATCCGGTGAATATGGTGGGTGACGTACAGTTGTCCAACCTAGGGCTTTAATTTTTTCTTTCGTAATTTTTGAGGTATGCGGTCGTGCATTATCGTGCTGTAAAAACACTTGTCCACAATTAGCCAGTGCAGGTCTTTTTTTTTATTATTTCTGCATCTAAATGCTCTAGTTGATCACAATACACTTGGGCGTTAATTGTCTGTCCGGGTTTTAATGTTTCGAAATAAATTATTCTCTTGCAGTCCCACCAAACAGACAAAAGAACTTTTTTTGCAGTGAGCCCGGGCTTAGGGGTGGGTTTTGTTACCTGGCCCTTTGAAAGCCATTATTTCTTGCGTCTTTGCTTTGAATACAACACCCATTTTTCGTCACCAGTTACAAGATGTTGTAGAAATGGAGTTTTGGTATTTAATTCCAATAACTCAGTGCACGCGTTTATACGCTCACCGAGATTCTCTTCACTTAATTCATGACGTATCCATTTTCCTTGTTTCCATGTCTTGTCGATTTTTTTATATGCTCTTGCACGCTTGACCATGAACATCCGAGATGCTCCGCGAGTTCTTGAATCGTTGAAGTTGGATTTTGCTGAATCAGCTCAGTTAAAACATCGCTATCCACTTTAACAGGTCGACCACTTCCAGGGTTATTTTTTAGATCAAAATTGCCGGATTTAAATTGTTTAAACCACCTCTGGCATTTACGAACATTCAAAATATCTCCCAGTAAATCACAAATATTTTTTAAAGCACATGTTGCACTTTCTTTCTTCATGAAATGGTAAAGCATAATATTTCTAATAAATTCCTCATTCGGTACAAAGCTCTCCATTGTATATAGGGTTGTAAATGTTTTTGTTTAAAAGTCCTAATACACTCCAGGTATACGTAGTCAGAGAAACAACACAGAACATGTTGTAAAAGTTCGACTGCCGAAGCACAACTGACCACTCAAAAGCAATAACAAAAAAAACGACATTCTTTTCCGGTACACCTAATATATCCACCATTAACTCGAATACATTTTTCGGATCCTTCAATAAGCTTATTTATACCTACGAAAAAAAATTGCTTAGGCCCTCAAAATAAGCCGATATTGCACTTTGAACTTCTTCATCATCCATAAATTTGAGGTGTTTCCCTTGTTTTGTGAGAAACTTGATGACGGCGGATACTTAATTTTTTCCATACTTGGGATGTTATTAATGTTCGACATACTCTCCTGATGACATCTTAATCAATACTGTCAAAATTAGACTAAAACTTGGTGATAATACTAATAATGAGTCATATTATTGAAAAATGCGCATGCGCATTACCATTCCCTCCTTTATTCTGCAAATTTATTGACCTCTCGTAACTCAAATAATTATCGACTTGTCCTTGGTTCAACCACTTGATTGATTGTATAAGCACATGGAATATATTATAAATTAATCTTCATATAACCGTTACTGATCCATTTCTTTTGAAATTGTTTCTTATTCCTTAGAAACACTTGTATGGATGATATGTTATTGTAGGATACGATGCATCATCTTCATGTTTTAAAATGTCTAATTTTTCATCTAATGCAATCTCAGCATCATTATATTTTCTTTTTCCAATCATATTTTTGTATAAAAAGGGTACCATACTTTGTGAAATCAATAAAAAAAATTACAGTATTATGACCACAACTTCAATACTCTGAATCTGGAGCTATACTGTCATATACATTGTGCTAGTGCAAGTACACAGGTTAAAGTATGGTACAGGGTAACAGTCCTTTATCAGTGCATAATGCAATTAAGAAAGATTTTATATTTTTCAATTAATAAACTGTACTATAGCAAAATTCGCACTGTTCAAAACCGTATTATACAAAGTATTACTGTGTAGTAAAATTTATCTTTTATAGAAGTTGAATTAATTAAATTTTAAAAGTTAACAAATCATAAGAATTTCCATTACTAGTTGTTAGTGTTAGTGTTTTCTAATAAAATAAAAATTTAATAACAGAAATGAAAATCCACAAATTTTGTGCCTTAACAATTGATACAATATTTTTATTTATTTATAGTTTAATTGACTCAGGATAATTATGATTTATTTCAGTTTTGCAGTATGAATCTTTATACCTTGAAAATCTTCCATCGTCCGAGTCATATGAAAAGAGTTACATGCACCGCGATATTGTTACTCATGTTGCAGTGACCAAAACAGATTTCATGGTTACGGGAAGCTGTGATGGCCATTTAAAATTTTGGAAGAAGGTTGAAGAAGGCATTGAGTTTGTCAAACACTTTCGCAGTCATCTTGGACCCATCACTGCTTTGGCTTCCAATTGTAACGGAACATACCTATGTACAGCCTCTACAGATAAATCGGTGAAAATATACGATGTCATTAACTTTGGTAAGTTAACTTAAAGATACATGAAATATTTCATATTTTATTTGAAATAAAATACATCAATGACATACTCTTACTGTAGTGTTAAGTTAATATTTTTGTTTTTAGTCCATTCTGACAATTGTTATACAAATGATGACATCTTAAACTATGAATTTTTTGTCAGAATAGATAATACAAATTACAAACATAATTTGTATAATTTTGACCATTTCTATTAGATTGAGCTATAACACATCGATCAATAAGTCCCAGGACTAACCAACAGATGGCGCCTCTAATAACAAATCCATACCATTCTCAGTTAGTACACATTTTTAGAAGTTACGTGTCAAACTTTCATGACATTCCGACATTGTGTCATTGAGTTACAGTGGTTTTAGTGACGCTACTTTTGCTATTTTCAAAACAATGAAAAAACTGAATTTCGTGTGTTGATTAAACATTGCTTTTTAATGGGAAAAAATACCGTTTAAACTCAGCGATCACTTGAAAAGTGTTATCTGGGCTCTGCTCTGTCGAAAAAAACCATTTGTCGGTGGTATGCTGATTTCAAACGCGGTCGTACAGACACAAATGATGCTGAACGCTCTGGTCGTCCAAATGAGGCTGTTACACCAGAAAACATAAAAAAAACCCTCAAAATCGTGATGGAAAATCGCAAAGTAAAGTTGCGTGGGATAGCTGACATCCTGAAAATATAATTTGGTAGTGTTTACATTATTTTGCTTGAACATTTGGTCATGAAAAAGCTTTTTTCGAAATGGGTGCCGCGTTTGCTCACAATGGAACAGAAACAACGCATCGATAATTCAGAGCGCTGTTTGGCACTGTTTACGCGAAATAAACAGGAGTTTTTGCGTCGGTATGTGACAATGGATGAAACTTGGATCCACCACTATACTCCGGAATCAAATCAGTACGATGGCCAAATTACATGAGTTGAACTTCGAATTGCTTCTACACCCACCGTATTCTCCAGATTTGGCCCCCAGCAACTATTGGCTGTTCGCAGACCTCAAAAAGGGAAAGAGATTTGGCTCCAATGAAGAAGTGATTGCCGAAACTAACGCGTATTTTGAAACCAAAGATAAATTGTTCTACACGGCTGGCATAGAAAAGTTAGAAAAGCGTTGGAATGAATGTATCACTCTTGAAGGAGACTATGTTGATGAATAAAGAAGAATTTTGGCAAACAAATGTTGTTTTAGTAGTTAGTCCCGGGACTTATTGATCGATGTGTTAAGTCTAATATTGTAGTTTATTCATATTTACTCGTATATAAACATATGCTATATATACTATATATACTCGTATATAAACATATGCTCAGTGCGGACGACACGCCAGGCGTGTTCCGTTGATAATATGTTTGTGTCTGCTAAATTTCTCAGCACAGCATGTATTGATGTAACAATTTATTTACAGTGAATGTGTTAAACAAATGGCATAATATTTTTTATACTATAAAATTTATATTAAGTAACAGGCAATACAAAAAATTATAAAAATAAGACATGGTATCAAAACCCTTATAAAGTAACAAATTAGAATACATATATATTTTAAAATATTATACACGTAACATATATGAAAATAGTAATGAATACGACACCACAAAACGAGATTTGAGTATGAAAATAAAATTTCTCAAGTGTAGTGCTAATTATAAAAAAAAAACTTAAGATGATCAGAAAAACAACAATAAAAAATAGAAAAAGGTGAAGAATATTCAGTAAACTCCTGTTTATTACAACTCACAGTCAAGACCTAATATTGAAGAAAAAACTCCCCTCAAATCACCAACATCTACGTTAAAAATATCCACCAATCCAAATATGGATTTACCCAAATTTTGCACTCTCACAATTGATGAATAACAACATGCAACTGTTGTTAGCAAATTGCTAGTGATGCATTTTAATGGTAAAAGGTTCTGTGTGTTTCTAGCAGGAGTATGGAAACCGATTTTAGCTAATGTATCAGGACTGTTCATGATTTGGTAAATTGATTTATTTTATTCTGACCCACACTAGAATTACTGTGTGCTCTGTTCTCTGCACTGTCCACAGGGCTTTTGATAAAGGCAGGTAGTACTCTTCACATGGTTGCTTCAGCCCATAGGTGATCTACCTCTGTTCCTGTGTTCCTCTACAGTGCTAGTAACCATGAGTTTTTCCATGTCCTCTTTGCGTGAAATGTGATTATAGAATGCGTCGAGTACATACTGTCGATAGACTCTGAGATTAAGAGGCGTTTGTTTGTCTTTCTGTCCACACCCAGCAATCGTCTCTAATATTGTATCTCGAAAGAGTCTATCTTTGATCTTTTTCTGGCCTTTATTGTCCAAATTTCTGAGGCATACATGAATATTGAGAAAATCAGAGTTTCAACATGATATATTTTCACTCCTCAAGAGAGCCACAAAAATATTTTCTTTCCTACTTCCTGCTCGTACATCATTAAATTTCATAAAATGTCATTAAGGATCAGGAAAGAGAAATGGCGAACCGAATATATAACGTGTTCCATCACTAAATACAAATATGTTTTAGTTTTTCAGCTCTTTTTTCATATTTATTCTTGCAATTAATTTTTCAAGCATTAATAAGTGTCAATAAAATATGGCATAATTTTTTTATTTTTTTAGATATGATAAATATGATCAAACTGGATTTTGAACCTTACTGTGCAGAATGGGTACACTCTTCTGGAGATGCGATAAATGCACTTGCTTTGTAAGTATGAAATATAATATCAAGTTTTTATATATGATAAATATGATTAAACTGGATTTTGAACCTTACTGATCAGAATGGGTGCACTCTTCTGGATATGCGATAAATGTACTTGCTTTATAAGTATGAAATATAATATCAAGTTTTGTAATTTGTTTTATCAAACACTGTTTATTCCACTTTATGTAACGGTATAATCCTACCGGATTCAAGGTTTTAGGGTTATATAAAATGGAATAAACAGTGTTTGATAAAACAAATTACAATATCTTTAAACCTCCACAATGTTAATGCCTTAACTATAAATAATATTTCAAGTTTTATTTATATATCCAGTGCTCCAGGTAGATTAAAAAAATAACCAAAAAAAAAGAAAAAAAGATAAGAATATGTTGGCCTGCAATCTATAAAAATCGCATCCCACCACATGTTTTCAAGTATAAATTGAATATAAGTATTCCATTTCAATTTGAGAATATGATTTAGTTTTAGTGCCTTGATGATAAATTCTAAAAGTACATATTATTTGAAAACAGAGTTTTTTAAAAATCTATGTTGACATTGTGAAGGGTTCATGACTATCTCATCTTGTGCTTAATTGATTATGGGAATGTTTGTTATCTCAATGCTAGTGAGAAGTTGTTGAATAGACTGGAGAGGCTCAAAAATCTTTATATTCAGTCTATTTTCAATCTTAAAAATGATGATCATATATCTCAATATCACGCCAGGCTCCAATGGCTTAAAATAAGTTGGCAAATAAATCTCCGCGTTCTGCTTACCCTCTTTGGAGTGTTGAACAATCCAAGATGTCCTCAGTATCTGCGGGAAATATTCAATTTTTCTGTGCATAGAATGTCCCTCCGATATGGTGACAGTAGAATCCTTTGTATATCAACGCATCACACATCATCTTTTGCGGTTCACTTGACTCAACTTTGGAACGATCTTCCAAGCTCAATTAGATATTCAAGAATAAACTAAATAATCATTATTTATCTCAAAATATTTCTCTTCCATAACTCCCATACAATTCCCATCCTAATCCCTATTTTCCTGGACATTTAGCGTTTATTAAAAATTTTGTTAGTTTTTCTCAAATATTGTTTTTATACGTTTAATGTATACTATTAATTATAAAACAAAAGTTAAAAAGCCATAAATCCGCCAGATGTATTTACATGAAAGTGTTAAGTAAATTTATTACTGTCACTAGTTCTCAGTTTCAATTATACTAATTATGATTTAAACTTTCAAATAACTTGGGAATTATATAACATGTGGCTGCTTGGAAGTTAAATTCGGTCAAACAAAAACATCTGCGGTGGAAATTCAACAAGACATAGTCAAGGATGTATCCTTTCACTTCTATTGGGACAAAATTTAAACCATGCCATTGAAAATGAAACAATGAGCCTACATATAACTGTAGTGTTTATCAATGTAATAAAATATGCTGAAAATACAACGATTCTGGCAGATAACCTAAATGACTTTCAATTTTTACTAAATAGAATAAACAGCAAGCGTCGTACAAAGACTGAATATTAATGTTCAGAAAAAGTATATATTCTAAATGACGTATATCTGTAGCTGACCAGGCAAACTATAAAGCAAATTGACTCATAACCTTGGTCCAGATAGAGAAATTAGATGTCAAATTAAATTGACAAGTTCAAGATTTCTAAAGACGAGATAAATTTTTGTAAAAGTAAGATGTAATATGGGACCAGCCCTAGGATTGACTGTTGTATGCATCATGCATATAGCCTTCAAAAAGCTAATTATGTTGATATTTTTAGAGAGATGTTAAATATAATGCAACAATATAAATGAATCTATACGCCGATGTCACCAAGGTAATCAAAATTATTAATTCAATATTCGACTACGAAGATCTTTAGTCGGATCTCGTTAGAATTATTTAATAAATTTTTACTGTGATGATAATAAATTATTCTTAAACTTAAATAAATGCCATGTATTTTCCTTTACTATAATTTAAGGCTTACTATAATCAATTACTGAGTTGCATTTAATCACTGTAAATGATCTAGGTATTCTTATGGACTATAAAAATGTGTGTACTTGCCGGTACGGAAAGTACACACATGTTTATAGTAGATAGCGATGGGCAATATTATTTCCGGATCGTGAAATTTGTGGGAAAAATTCATGTACTGTGCTTAAAGTTGCCTATAAATTTCGATAGGCCGAACATTTTGTGCATTCAGAAAACGAATGACACTACGCACTTCACATTTGGTTGAAATATAAGGTTGATACAAAATAACACCATCCAGGTTGGTCAACGTCTCGGTAATCTACGTCTTCCTATGTCAAGCCATAACTGAATCTATAACAAAAATGTGTTTAAGCTTGATAATTAAAAAATTATTTAAAAATATATTCATAATGCTTTTTATTTTTTTTTAGTTCTTAGTTTAACCTTTCATACAAAACATTAATGATTTTCATTTTTCTTTTAGGTCTGAAGCTAACACGGGAAAAATATACATATTTGACGGCACACAAAGTACTAAAGAACCATTACATATATTTGAAACTCTCCATCGACAATCAGTAGTCGCTATCAAATATAACGCAGCCTTTGAAGTTTGTGTCTCAGCTGATCGAGCGGGAATTATCGAATATTGGACGGGACCTAAACATGAATTCAACTTCCCCAAGAATGTAAATTTCGATTCCAAACTGGACACCGACCTTTTTGAGTTTGTAAAAAATAAGACATTCCCAACAGGTTTGGCATTCTCTCCAGATGGTAAAAAGATGGCAGCGCTTTCTGTCGATAGGAAAGTCAGGGTATTCAACTTTGCTTCTGGCAAACTGTCAAGAGTTTTCGATGAAACACTTCAGAGATTTACAGAACTTCAGCATCAAACACAACAACTGCCAAATATGGAATTTGGAAGAAGGTATATGTATATAATTTTCAATGAATATTAAAGATATTTTCTTCTATTAAGACTCTTTTTACTTAAACTTTTATTGATTATTTTCATTATGGTGATACGAGTTTTATTAAACTCTATTCTCATATACTTGAGAAGTTTCTTGCGATGTGAAAATTTTATCTAAAACAGTTTTTTTTTATCTAATGCTTTAAAATTCATAAGAAAGATAACTATTTGACGAATGTTCAAGATTCACAGCCGTATGTCATTTTCTGAAAATGGTCCAACACAACTTTGCACATCTTTATAAAAACAATGATTGATCCATATCAACGACTTCTGTGTTGGTTGAAAGAGATTGCTACGTGGCAATAAGCTCACAAGGTTGTAATGAAAGTGTAATATAGTACATACAATACAATTGTTATTGTCAACATTTATGCCTTTTGAATGTGATGTAAGCTATTCGAATACATACTAGGTCTGTAAATACGATGGCTCTAATTGTCAATGTAGTGACTGTCAAACCGCGTCATTAGCGCCTTTTTCTTGTGTTTACATTTGTCAAAGACTTTTAATTCACAACAATACAACTACATATGTTTTCATAGCGTTGAACATGTCTGTTTTTGTGCCTGAAAACTACGATTTGCGGACAGCATTGATTTTCTGTTATCATTTGAAGAAAACTGCTGCAGAATCGCATCAAATGCTTGTCGAAACTTACGGTGAGCATGCTCTTGGTAAATCACAGTGCTTTGAGTGGTTTAAAATTTTCAAAAGTGGCGATTTTGACGTGAGAAACGAAGAACGTGGAAGACCACCGAGAAAGTTTGAAGACGCCGAATTGCAAGCATTGTTGGATGAGGATGACGCTCAAATGCAACAACAACTCGCAGATCACGACACGAGACAACTCGCGGATCACGACGGTGACACGAGAAGCCGTCTCCATACGTTTGAAAGCCATGGAAAAGATCCAGAAGGTGGGAAAATGGGTTCCACATGAACTGAATGAAAAACAGCAGGAAAACCACTTGCGAAATGTTGCTCGCCAGGTACAAAAGAAAATCATTTCTCCATCGAATTGTTACTGGCGATGAAAAATGGATATATTTCAAGAATCCTAAGCGTAAAAGATCATGCGTAACTCCAAGCAAACCAGCGACATCGACTGCAAGGCAAAATCGCTATGGACGGAAGACAATGCTCTGTGTTTGGTGGGATCAGAAGGGTGTTATCTATTATGAGCTGCTAAAACCTGGCGAAACCGTTGATACTGAACGCTACCGACAACAAATGATGGATTTGAACCAAGCATTGTGTGAAAAACGACCAGAATATCAAAAAAGGCAACACAAAGTGATTTTGCTTCATGATAATGCACCATCGCACACTTCAAAACCGGTCAAGGAAACGATTGAGGCATTTAGTTGGCAAATACTTTCGCATGCGGCTTACTTACCAGACTTGGCTCCATCCAATTACTACTTATTTGCATCGATGGGACACGCACTTGCTGAGCAGCGCTTCACTTCTTACGAAAATGGCTCGATGATTGCTTTGCCTCAAAAGAACAACAGTTTTTTTGGCGTGGCATCCACAAATTGCCAGAGAGATGGGGAAAAATGTGTAGCTAGCGATGGGCAATACTTTGAATGAAATATTTTTTACCATTTTCATACAATAAATGTGTATTTTCTATAAAAAAAATCTGGTTTCATATTTATAGACCTGATATATAAAACATGCCTATTATTTCAGGATGGCGTCCGAACGTGACTTGGAACGCTCTGATGCTATGCACCTGGCCAACATACTGTTTGACGAGAGTGGCAACTTTATCCTGTACTCGACCATGCTTGGAGTGAAGCTGGTAAATCTGGTGACCAATCGGTGCATTAAGATGATTGGGAAGCCAGAGAATCTTCGACCATTGCACTTAGCTCTTTTCCAAGTAATTATCTATTTTACTCATTTAATGATTTCATTTTTATAACACATTCTTACTTTTCCTTATAGAAATGAGTACCTTAAGCATTTGAGAACCTGAGAGATAGTTTTGGATGGATAGGGATTATGGGAGATGCAATGTTGGAGAACATCAGTCGTTAACATTGTATTTAATAAGTGGGGTTAAAGGTTGTACATATTTAATCGGTGGTTTGTTTCCTGTGGTTTGCTTTATTAATTGGGGCATTTCAATGGTTTTGTTTTTTACAAAAAAATCTAAAAATTGCGATACTGTAAAAATATGTTAAATTAAACAACGATAATTCATAAATTAAATTCTTCGTCATTTTATCTTCCCCAAATCGACTTTTCGTAATAAATTCTACTGATAATTCGAAAAACCGTATATTTTATAATTCGTAACGTTTTTCACCAAAAAGCGTTTATGAATTCTAATAATTGGAAGTTTTCCACGTAAATCAGGAATCCACGTAGTAGACGATAAGAATGACTGGTGTATTATACGCCGGCTATATCCAAAGATCCAATATTGAAATATCTCAAGATTTTTATCATAAGGGAGAAGTCCTCCGATAAAATAAGGAAACGGCATAAAAATATAATTTTAGTATTTTTTAGATAACTGTTTTTAACTTTTCTATAAATAAGCAAATTTTAATTCTTACAAAATTTTTAATTTCGAGATGTAATTCAAGTAGCACGAACTTTGATTACTATCGTAAGTATGGACGTGGACGACCTCCGTGGCCTGGTGGTAAGACACTTGTCTGCCGATCCGGAGGTTGCGGGTTTGATCCCCGCTGGAACCCAGATTTTTTAAAAATAGGATTCCAGTCTGGTTAACATTTAGGGCCTATAAAAACGTCTTTCTGGTTGGTTGGAAGAGATTGCCACATGGCAATAAACTCGCCAGGTTAAAAAAAAAAAAAGTATTGGGTTTAGTGTTTTTTTTTTCATATAAATTATTACGTATTTTTAAGTTTTTTTTAATTTTCTTTGATTAATTTCACAACTATGAAAACTAATTTGTCAAAAACTTTTAATCGTATTTCACAATATAGTAATCAAATGCATGGCCAAATAAAATACCATTGACATCATATTTATATTACACGTGGAAACATAACTTAATTTATTTAAAAAGGGATTATTTCAAAATCAAATAAGTGACAATTTTATTTTTTTTGATTCGTATGCGTTGGCTGCCCATGAAAAATAGTAATTTTTTTTACTTATTTTACCATAAACATGTTTATTATATCTCAATATTGCGGAAATATATGGACAAAATTTTACTAGACTTATATTATTTTTATAATAAGAAAATATGGCTGCGATATTACTCATCATCGGAAAGTGCCATGCAAATTCAAATGGTTTTTTATTGATCGTGTAATTAATAATTTGATATTTTTGTGAAATTAGGTTCTTTGAATTAATGGACTTTTACTCTAGTATTTTGTTTTATATTTTTTCTGAAAAGATCATCAGAAAAATCGATCTCTTACTGTATGTGTAAGATAAAACAGTATATATATATATATATACAGTTCGGTACTATCCGTAGTTTCAGACATCCACTGGGGATTTTGGAACATATCCACCATGGATAAGGGGGGCTACTGTATTTTCTTCAATAAAATTATTAATTTACAATGAAATTTTAATGTTACTAAAGCTAATATTTCATGAACGTAAGGGGCTGCAATATCATCTCAACAGCCCAAAAGTCAACCTCGTCTGTACACAATGTACCTGCAAGTGAACTGACAAGGCCCTAATAACTGAGCATTGGCTGTATGTCTGTAGGTGGAAACAACATCTTTCCACATAAATGGAGAATGAACTGACTTCTTTCAGGGCAGCTCAAGCTGTGTGGATGACCTTGTTGTATCAGTCCTATGCCAAAAGATAATCATCACAGCTTCGCAGCCCAAGTTGAATCGGCAGTGAGACCAGTACATAAAGATGGATCCCCACTTTGTATTGTGTCTTCTATTATACTCGTTATGGGTAATGGGCATTCAATTCAATTCAATTTCAGATAATACTGTTTACCTATTGCATCAATAATTTATAATTGAACTCAAGAGAAATGATAATTGTTCTTCAATATTTTTTTTTATCACAATGCGTTATCTTTCGTGTTGTAATAACCAAAGGGTCGTGGCCACAGATCGAAGGGTGCCGTATCCCTAGAGATGGAGGCCAGCGAGAATCCAACCCTTGCCTCCACCAGACCTGACCCCACGCTTTTCTGCACGGCATTCAAGAAGAACCGCTTCTACATTTTCTCCCGCAGAGGTCCCGATGATTTGAAGACCACCGAAACTGACAGAGATATCTTCAACGAGAAACCTTCCAAAGAAGACATCATATCTGCTACTGAAGGACAAGGTAAGAGTCCTAATTCTTACTTTTTTCTTCCTTGTTCCTTTCTCACTTATAGTCGGCTATAGTCAGCATTCTTACTTAGCAAACTGTCCTCCCGAAAAATTCATTTCCAAATCATGGAAACGTGTTTCATTTCAATTGTGTATTTCTGTTACTTATTAGTTGCTTGATATAAATTGTAAGAGCGCTTTGTATAGTAGGCATTCGCTAATGGGAACTGAAAAATCATTACGGTGAACGAATTTCGAGATCAGTAAATAATTCTTTCAAAAATTATTAAGAAAATAGTGAAGGACCGACTGATGAAATTTTTCAATATGCACAACATTATCTCTCCTAATCAGTTTGGGTTCCAAAGGAATGTGGGAACTGAAACTGCTTTGCTTAGTCTAGTAAACAGCGTTACCACCACTTTGGATAATAAGAAAGCATGTTTGGCAGTTTTTTTGGACCTTGCAAAGGCTTTTGATACAGTGTCTCACCGAATATTACTTACCAGATTGATGGAGGTGGGCATATGTAGGCGCTCTTCTAGTTGGTTCTCTTCTTACTTGTCTGATAGAACTCAGAGAGTCAAATTGGGTGATAGTGTATTTGGTGAGCCTCTTTTTGTGAGATTCGGAGTACCTCAAGGTAGTGTTCTGGGACCTTTATTGTTCCTGATATATGTCAATCAGTTGTGTAATCTTTCTCTCAGGGGTAAGATTATTACTTTTGCGGACGACACGGTTCTTCTATTCGAGGGCCGAACATGGGATGATGTATTCTTAAAGGCTAACGAAGAATTACGTGTAGTTAAAGAATGGATGGACTCAAATTTATTGACTCTAAATTCCCAAAAAACTAAATACATCACATTTAGCATATCTACAAGAACTCAAGCACCTACAAATAAATACATAACACTACACACTTGTTCACCCATGTCTGACTGTAGTTGTGTTTCCTTGGAAAGGGTTGATAGTATAAAGTACCTTGGAGTTTATGTTGATCAGTTCCTTCATTGGGAGGTCCATATTAACACTTTGAGCGCAAAAATCAGAAAACTAGGATACATATTCCGTATGATTCGAAATGTGCTCAGTGAAAATATTCTTAAAAGTATATACTTCGCCTTATGTCAGTCAGCACTTTCTTACGGTATATCAGTTTGGGGGGGATGCACCTTAACCCAAAAACACATATTGCAGGTTTCCCAAAAATTGATTTTGAAAATAATTAATAAACTTCCTGCTCGGTATCCCACGGCGGAGCTTTTCAGAGAGTATCAAGTCCTGAACATAGCCAATTTACATCTCAAATCCATTCTCTGGCACTACCATCGAGAGGAAGGGAAGATGCAAACTCAGCAGACACACATGACACGCATGGCAACTAATGAAATGTTCACCATCCCTAGAGTTAAAACCTCTTTTGCCCAAAGGCAATATGCTTATTTGGCTCCCATTACATACAATGGCGTGCCGACTTCAATAAAGGTAAAGGTAGGAAAACCATTTAGACAGTCGATCGGAGCGTGGTTGTTATTGCGACAGGATTTTGAGTACTTGGGCTTTCAGGATGAATGACGAGTGGAAAGGATTTATGTGAGCCTGTGAGTGTGGGTCTCTTCTTGTTGTTTTAATTTTGGTTGTTTTTGTATTTGTGTTTCTGTGTATTTTTTTTTTTTTGTTTTAAATTTGTTTTAATTTTTATTCTTATGATTGTGTGCGGTATATTGTGGGATGAATATTTTTGGTCTTTCTGGAGTGATAATGTGTGAGGAGTTGAATTTCGCAAGATGTTTCCAGTTGTAATTGAGTGTTACTGTTTGTCAGGTTGATGAGAGCGTGCAATGGGTTTTTTTTTGTGTAATCAAAAATCGGAAAAAAGTATCGATTTATTTTTTCATGCTTACTATCCTCAGTGAGATACAGGCAAAAGCCTAGTTTACTGGGGATACGACAAATGAAAGGCAACAAACCCAGATCCATTAAAATTATATGTCCAAATCAAATTACCTGTTGTTTTTTCTCAAATTGTGTATATTTCTTGTCATGTGTAATAATAATAATAATAATAATAAATTAGGGATTAATTTTTTTATAGACACCACACACCATTTTTTTTTAAATATGTACTAGTATATAACTAAAATTTCATACATCGATTTATAATTAATAATCAATAAAAACTTCAAAAATGCAACAAAGTAATAAAACATTCATAATAAATACTATATGTAACTAAACTTCGTTTTCTTTGGCAAATACACATATGTATGTTATACAAATTATTAACTACAAATCAGTCCAAAAAAGGGGCAAATAAATTATTTAATTCTGGATTTGGACGGAGTATTTTTTTTCAAACATGAAAAGGAAAGATGGAGTGTACAGCTTACTAAAAAGGGATCAATTCTGGTCTGCTTTGGTTTAGACATCTTTTATAACATAAATTCATATGGGTTCATGTGTGTGTCAATTCCTTATTTGGGTGTTCGGTCACCTTAACCCTGAGAGCGCTACGAGAAAAAAATATAATTGTCTATCTAGTGCTGAGATATATTTACGATTCAGACGTTCGTGATAAATATTTATTTTAAACAACAAAAAAACAAATATTTTTACAACATAAATATATTTTAGAATATGTACCCTTGTATTCTAAATGAATGATATTCATTTAGAATACAAGGGTAGAACAAATTTCTTCCACTGCTATAGCAGTGCGCCGATCTCTCAGGGTTAAAGGTCATACAAAAATAAGACAGATTTCAATTTGTCTGCTTGTTTAATAAGTTCCTTTGAATTAGGAATTGTAAGTTCTTTGATTACATCTCATATTTCAGATTCCGATGCAAATATATATTATATCAGGTGTACAAATAAGCCGCTGCCGTTTGACAAAAGTTGGCGTCACCAGTAAGTTATGGTTAAAATTGTCAGATGTAAAACGTCATTGTCGTAAGGTTGGACATCTGTCAACAACATAACCTTGAAATATTAGTGATATTTTATCAGTATAATATATTCTTGTGTGTGCGAAAATGTCAAGTTTTGAGCCGAAAAAGCATCATTTGCGGGAACTTTTGATTTACTTCTTCAATTTGAAGAAATCTGCAGTTGAGGCGCATCGATTGCTTGTAGAAGTATATGGTGAGGCTGCCTTAAGTGAGAGAAGTTGTCGTGAGTGGTTTCAAAAGTTTAAGAACGGTGAATTTGACATCGAAGACAAAGAACGTAGTGGAAGGCCGAAAGTGTATGAAGACGCGGAATTGGTAGTATTATTGGATCAAGATTCGTGCCAAACGCATGAAGAACTTGCACTCACATTAGGAGTGACTCAACAAGCAATTTCACATTGGTTGAAATCATTGGGAATGATTCAAAAACAAGGAAACTGGGTTCCATATGAACTGACACCGAGAAACGTTGAACCCCGATTTTCCACATGGGAAATGCTGCTTGCCAGGCATAAACGAAAGGGTTTTCTGCACCGTATAGTTCCTGGTGATGAAAAATGGATCCACTATGATAATCCAAAAAGGAAGGGAACCCCCTGGCCATGCTTCAACATCTACGGCTAAGCCAAATATTCATGGAAAAAAACTCTTGCTGTGTATTTGGTGGGATCAGCTTGGTGTCGTGTATTATGAATTGCTCAAACTGAACGAAACCATTGCTGGGGCTGTCTACCGAACACAATTGATGAGATTGAGTGGAGCACTCAAGGAAAAGCGCGCCCACTACTACTCCAGACATGACAAAATTATTCTCCTGCATGATAATGCTCGTCCACATGTTGCGGTGCCGGTCAAAACCTATTTGGATGGGCAATACTTCGAATAAAACATGAGGTTCCGTTCTTTCACAATAAATGCCCAATTTTTTATAAAAACGGCGGAAACTTATTTGTACACCTAATACATATGTACATTTTAATTTTTTTTAAATCGTAGTTATGTGAACTTGATCGTAATTTTTATTTTATGTGGTCCAAAAGGCAAACCATGGCGAAACAAATATCATAATAAATGGGATCACAGTAAGTGGATTCCCACTATATGCATAAAAATATCACTGTGCATATAAATCTACTTAATAATAGGCTGCAGCAGAATACATCAAACAAAATGTTGAATCCATCAATGCTATCAGTCTTTAGCATTCTAGAGGAAGTCTTTTTTATATGTGATGAAGCATATCGGATATAATGCCGTGTGATTTTTTAAATTCTTCTTTTTTGCTGTTGTGAAAACTCAGTCATCTAGGAGCAATAGATAAAATTAAGTACTAATACGTAGTTAGCTTTAACATAAAGTAGCTAGCTCTGTATGGATGGGTATAACCAAGCGGCAATATATTAGACTTTTACTAAAATAAATATTTATTTTATGTATTATTTAAAGTTAAGGCATTAATTAACATTGTGGAGGATTCAAGACTTTGTAATTTGTTTTATCAAACACTGTTTTTTATTCCTCTTTTTGTAACGGTATAACCTTACCGGTTTCAAGGCTTTCGCCTCATCATGAGGGGAGCATAATCAAGACTCAGGGGAGCACAAACAAGACACACAAGAAAATGAAAAGTCTTGTTTGTGGTCCCCTGATGATGAGGTAATAGCCTTGAAACCGGTAGGGTTATACCGTTACAAAAAGTGGAATAAACAGTGTTTGATAAAACAAATTACAATATTTTTCTTGTTTTGCGAGTTCACAAAACATTATGACATTTTCTCTGATCTAAACCTGATGCTATTAAACACCTCCATTCATGTCGGCACTTTTTTTTCATATACTCCTAACATAATATTCTAATGAGATTTTTAAAATGGAGCACTCAAGCTTTTTAGTGACTTATAACCAGAAATCAATTATGAATGTTTCTTTTTAAATAATATTGTATTATAAGAACACTTCGATATTTTTAATGATAGTGTCTACAATGAATGATATAACTAAAAATTACATCATTAGGAAAGAATACAGATTGAAAGAAAATACAGAGCTTAAGATTAAGAAAAGAGCATTTAAATGGTTCAATCATATAAAAAAAATGAAGGATGAAATTAATCAAATTCAGAGAAAGGGACGAGTTAAAAACTTCAATAATAGGAGAGTATGCATGAGGTGCATGCATGTGGCAGAATTGAATAATGTGTTCTAGGATAGAATGAAGTGGAGGTCTGTTCTCTCTGCCTACCCCAATAGAAACATGACATGATGGTGATATGTTTACAAGAATAATATTGTTTATATTATTTTTTGTATTACTGAAGATTTTTTTTCCACATATAACAAAATAAACAGAACCTTGCCAAGCCCTCAGTACAAAATAACTGCGAAAGTAAGTACAATAGATTTCATTATTTTGTTTTGAAATTTGATTTGATTTACAAATCATCCCCCTGGTATCACCATAGTAACAAGTGTTGGACATAACCAAAACAAAAGTCGAAATTTATTGATGATATTAAAATACTAAAATATTCTATTTATGTTGAAAATTTTTAGTTTTATATAAGAAGGGTTTATATAATATAATATTTATATGTAAAATTAACAATTTCTCTCGTAGATTCAGTGTCAAATTTAAAGTGTCAAAAATGAAAATTGACTGCGAAAATGTAAAGAAAAGTGTGATGACAAACATAAGCAATAAAATTGTTATTGTAAATGATGTTTTTTTCACCAACAATCATGTATATCTGTGGCCTTGGGTCAGATTCTGATTAGTGCAAAATTGGTAAAATTGACATATGTCTTAAATTAGTATTTGTTTTTCATAAATGCTTATTGTATAGGTAGTATTTTCTCAGATGATAGAGTTAAGTGTTAAGAGGGATATCGAACAGCATGTAACCATAGAAATAAAGTCAATGGGCCACTATATCATATATACACAAAATCTGCTAAGGTACTGATAATAGTTCACAACAGTATTTTAGTACACCAGCTTTGATTTATGGGAGTGAAATGTGGACGTGGAAAAAAAACTGAAATAAATGCTGTAGAAATGCATGCACTGAATAGAATATATGTGGTGACAAGTATGGCAATACGGAATGAATGTGAACTTAAGACTGAGTAAAATGAATAAGAGTACTCGGAGACGGTTTGGGTATGAAAAATGAATGAATAAAGAAAGACTCACAAAATGAAGAGTGAGTGGAAGGCATGGTAGAGGAAGACCAAGGAAAGTATGGTTGGATCAAGTGAATGATATTTTAATAGTAGGAAACGTAAAAAGTAAAAAATTATTAGAATCGTATGAGAAGGTGTATGAAGTATGTGTACAAGAGTCGAAGGATATGTGTCGAAATAAGTGTCTGGCGCTCTGTCTTCTCTGCTTAACCCAACAGGGAAATGGCCTGATGGTATGTACTTATGAAATTTAATTTTAAAGCAGTATCTAGTACATAAATGTTCGCATCAGGCTTATTGATGTAACTTGACGCTATTTTTTTAATTTTACAGGGATATAAAGTTTCAATCTGTAAAATATTATTTTGAAATAAAGATATCCCTCGCTTTACGCAATTAATTGGTTCTAGGAAAAATTTGTAACTTGAAAACTGTACTTGATATAAAATTTCAATTTGTAAAATATAATTTTTAAATAAAGATTACAGGTATCCCTCGTTTCATGCGATTAATTCATTCTAGGAAAAATTAGTAACTTGAAAAATTCATTAAGGGAATTGATTTTAATCTGAGTAAGATAGGGATTGGTTCCAAAAGGAAAAAAATAATGTATGAATGTTAAATTATTATTTTCAATTAGAGAAGGCTTTCATAGCTTATTCCTTTCGATCGGGTAACGAATCATCTAGGTCTGGCAGATCTAGGTCATCATTCTTCTACTGTTGTTTTTAGTTCATATTTTTAGTTTTTTTTTTTCATAAAATTGTCAGTGAGATTGAATAAACTTCGTTGCATATGGATCATCTACGGTACACACGAAACGTTATTGCTCACAGGGTGATTGCGAAATTCAAATCAGCTTTTTGATTTTTTCGTAATTTTATTTATATTACATTATAGCAAAATCTCGTAAATCAAAGACCACACATATAATTCATGAAAGATTTTTTATGAAAATTGTCGATATTTGACAACTTCTATGACGTAATTGACAAGACTATTCTCCACCTGGGGTTTTCGGGTTTGATTCTTAATATTGCCTTATCAAATAAGAGTCCAGTCTGGTTTTAACCTATATATTGGGTGTTAACATAAGTTGTGTCCGTTTTTTTTCAATTTAAAAATGAGCACCAAAAGTAAAACAAAATGGTAAAGGTTTTACGTCATTCGAAAGAAAATTTTCTGCTCTACAAGATATTGTGTTTGCTTTTATGTTACATGTATTATTTTATATGATTACAAGCCTTTAAAATGGAATGTCAAGTAGACGAAAGTGAGCATTTTCGACACCTACTTCTGTTCGCGTTCAATCGAGGGAATAAAGCTGCCAAAGCTGTTCGCGATATTTGCGAAGTGTACGGTGAAGATGTTTTGACTTAAAGGACAGCTCGTCGATGGTTTTTGCGTTTCAAAGACTGTAATTTCGACCTGAAAGACATGGAGCGTTCCGGACGACCAGTGGACTTCGATGAGGACCGCTTAAACCATACCATCAAGCTACGCATGGCCACAAGCAAAGCTTCCTTCACCGCATCATTACTGGTGATGAAAAATGGTTTGAAAATGGTGATGAAAAATGTTTGAAGGAGATCTTCATGAATAATATGGTTTAAGCGGTCCTCATCGAAGTCCACTGGTCGTCCGGAACGCTACATGTCTTTCAGGTCGAAATTACCATCTTTGAAACGCAAAAATCATCGACGAGCTTTCCTTTAATTCATAGCATCTTCACCGTACACTTCGCAAATATCGCGAGCAGCTTTGGCAGCTTTATTCCCTTGATTGAACGCGAACAGAAGGAGGTGTCGAAAATGCTCACTTTCGTCTACTTGACATTCCATTTTGAAGGCTTGTAATCAAATAAAATAATATATTTAACGTAAAAGCAAACACAATATCTTGTACAGCAGAAAATTTTCTTTCGAATGACGTATAACCTTTACCATTTTGTTTTACTTTTGGTGCTCATTTTTAAATTGGAAAATCGGACACAACTTATGTTAACACCTAATACTATTTAACTTTTTTTTTTTGGAAGTAAATACCACATGACAATAAACCCGCTAGGTAGCTATATACAAGTGTAATACAATAGATATTATTTAAAATCAAATCTTTAATTATTGTATTTTAAAAATGTTGAATGGAAAATTATCTAATGTACATTTTTCTGGAATGAATGGTGAACGAGGTAGGGGTAGGCTGAAAAAAGAGTAGAAGGATATAGTTGGTGAAATTTTAACTGAGGGAAAAATAAGAATTATAAGAAACAGGAGAGCATATATAGTATAATGAGATATGTGGATGAGGCGAGAGCTGTGTGCATAAATAGAAGGGGGGTGGGGATCTGTCCTCTGCCTACTTTAAAAAGGACATAGTCTGATGGTATGTATGTATGTAATAAGTGTTATACAAGCCATCTTGTTAATAGGAAAATAATAATAATTTCATGATTATTAATTATTTTAATTAATATGTAGAGCGCTGATTATCCGTGTGTTGGATTAACCGTGGTCCTCCAGTAATACAGTACATTTTTTTAGTAATCCCAATAAATAGTAATATTATTCAAATTTTTAATGCGAAAATTGCAAAGCAGGAGCCTAAACTGTTGTAAAATCTATGATATACATTATACTAATTGACTTACGATAGTAAGTTAGTGATATTTCCCCGCGTCCACACTGGAACTTTTCAATGTAATTGCCGTGATGTGACACCGGCGTTTAGCGGTTGTATCTGTTAAACATTGTGAAAGTTTGTTCGTCTACTTATCTTGTGTAAAAACATTTATCTAGCATTTCAACTCTTAAAATGTTTAATTCAATTAAAACTTTATTTAGATTAACCGTGTTTTTCAATTATTCAGGTTTGAGTGTCCTTCAATTACCATGAATAATTGGCACTCGACTGTATATCAGAATACTTAATTCTGTAATTTTGTGATGAAACAATTTTTTTTTAAGAAATAAATAATTAATTTCATTACCTTTACTATATGTCAAAATGTCAACAATATAATTTGATCTAGAGAATATATGACGTGTATTCAATGTTAATTATGAATGTGCCTTATCTAAATATGTATACATATGCCCCATTTCAATGAATCATTGTACAACAAATGTACTTAAAATGCCTTGACTCAGAGAAACTCGGAACTTAGATAAACAATTCGGGTACACTTAAACTGGGACATTTTATCCTTATTTTAATTCACTCATGAAGCGTTTGTTTAGCAAATAAAATAAAAATATTTTTATTTTAGATCCTTTCTATCAAGAGGTTATCAGTGAAAACACTATTTTTTTCTCATAATGTGTATTAAATTTTGTACTATCAATAATTTGAGAGCGATAGTTCACATGAATGAAAGATTTTCTGGTAAGATTAATACATGGTTTAGAGAGGTTGAAAGGAATGAAATTGGTTATATGTTGGAATAGCTTATGTTGACTATATGAAAGTCAAGGTATTGGCTGGATTGCTTGTATTATTTGGTCATTCTGTTTCATTGTTATTTTCTTTTTCTTTTGGTGGTATGCCTTTTGTATTGTTATTTTTTCATTTGAGATATTGTTAAGTACAAGTAAACGATTAACAATTAAAACATCTAATGAGATATACGAGGTTGTATAAAAAAATAATGAGAATTTTCATTTTTATCAAAAGGTATTTATTTAACCATTAATATTAATACTATCCCCTCGTCACCGGTTATGAGGCATTAGAGTAGTTGAAGTTCTCGTAGAGGGCTCGCCGTAATTCCACAAAAAGACAAAGTATGAACCTGGCAATAAGGATGATATTTCCTTGCCGTAAAAAAATTATTCTGTTTTAGAGAAAAATTTTGCTCACTTAGTCATTTTATTCAAAATATCCTTTCTTAGGCCCTCTGAATGGCTTCCTTGTAGAATATGCATTTTTAGGTCTTGTTTCTGTGATTGCCAAGGTCTAACATTGCTTTCAGTAATACGAACTTTTATTACAACCGCACGGTTATTTGTAGCTTTGCAGCATGTACTACTATAACCTTGAAATTGAAATCGTAACTCCTACTACAAATTCCTCGATTGATTTGATTTTTTTCGAACTCCTTGCTTTTCGGTCACTCATCATATTTATAACTTTAAATTGTCTAGAATTGGTATTTTTTAAATTACTTTTATTATATTGACTTATATAATTAATTGCAAAGTGGCTTTAATTTGGTGGCACAAATCATCCTAGTTTGGGTGGATTGCCTATTATAAAAAAAAAACTTAAAAACGTAGTGCAAAAAATTAGATAAAAAAACAACTGTCAGAAACTAGCAGCACGCTGGTGATTTGTAAACAATGATGCCTGTTGAACAAGCCCTTAAAAAAAGATTGTGAAAGTGAGATAAACAGAAGTATTTTGGGCAGTAAATCCGTCTCGGTCATCACTCATTTATTATTAATTTGTTTGAGACTCAGATATAAGGCGAACCCCACATTTTCATGTTGGTTTTTTAAATAGAAACCCTGCCTCATTGTCAGGGCAATATGGGAGAAGATAATTAAAAAAATACAAATGACAAGTGCTGAATGACAAGGTTATGAAATGCACATGTTTAAAAAAAACTTTACGTAAATGGAAAATTAAATGATTTTAAACATTTTTTTCAAAATTGTAAAAAGGAAGAACAAACATATAATGTCATTCATTCTGGTGAAAGACAAAGAGATTATAAAAGGTAAGAATGGAGAATATGAAGATCATACTTTGTCACGAAAAATTATTAGTGGTGAAATAGAAATACTAAAAGGCACTCTGCTTCAGTATAGTGTCATATGTTACATGTGATAGGAAATAATTATATATTTATTATGGATTACATAAAATAAAATTGGATGACAAAAGTGGCAGGATACATTATAATTTTTTCGAAATACAATAAAATAGGCAAGATATAGGTGCCAAGTAATTAACAATTCATCTTCAGACTAAACACAGGAGTCCCATGTGGCATTGTTGGCAATACCATTTCCTTAACAATTCCTAATGGGTAATGTATAAAACATAAATTGATGACATTCATCTTTAACAGGTTTGATTGTATTACCTGTTTACACTTACACAATAGTACATATTTTATAGCCTTTGTTTGGCTATTTTCTAGATAAAAAATACTTCATTTGCAATACTAATCTAAACATGCCACAACACACCTTCCAATAAAACTGATTAAAATATTAAAGCAGTATGATGAAATATATATTGATTCACAAATGTGTGAGCTTTTAGAAACTTGGCAAGCTATCACTGTGAATCGTGCCAAGTTTTTCTTACGGGTGTCAAAAAGATATTTGCAAAAACACATTATTATTTGGCATCTGGTATTGCTTGAACGGCTGTTGTGCACCGAGGCCGCAACCTGTTTGATTTCATTGTTTATTTATTAATATTCAAAATTCCGTATCTGGTTCAATGTTGGAAAAAAGTTAACCATTGTTTTCATATTTGTCATTTGTGAAATTCGGTTTACATTTATTTGCAGAGTGTTTTTAATTTTCACGTTAACACTTGTGAAGTGATAAATGTGTATTGTCAGAATATATTGTGTTTTACGTCCACGAGTATTTTAGATCGTGATGTGTTGAGGAGAAAATGTGTTAGTTTATTTTAAATTTTGAAACAAGTGAACTAAAGTTGTGTACAATCAAATTATTTTAAAATTAAAATGTAATAATTTAGTTTTAAAACTTTCCTACCCTTGTTTTATGTTTTATGGACAAATCTTGTCATATTGATTGGTTTTTTATAGATATTGTGATTTGTGTAAATAAATAAATTTCTTGTTTTATCAGCAAAAAGTACTTATTAAAGTTATCACAATTGTTTGAAGTGGAAAAGAATACATGGATCCGATTTATTCTTTGCATATTCTTATGGAAAAATGTATGGAAAAAAAAATGTATTGTAGCTATGGGAAACAGTCATTGGGGCATTTAAACATATAAACTTGAACCGGACAGTATCAAAATCTGCTAAGAGGATAGTCCACAACAATATTTGAATACCAACTTTAATGTATAGGTGTGAAACATGGACATAAAAAACGAGTGAAAGGAGCCGAATAAATACTGTAGAAATGCATGTTTTATCACAAAATAAACATATAGTACAAATGTGAGTGGAAGGCATGGTAGAGGAAGACCAAAGAAAGTATGGTTTGATCAAGTGAATGATATTTTGAAAGAAGGAAATGTAGAAAGTCAGATAAATCATAGTTGTATGAGGTGTATGGATGTAGAAAAGACGAAGGATTGGAAAGTCTGGCACTCTGTCCTCTCTGCCTACCCCAACAGGGAAAAGGTGTGATCATATTATGTATGTTTGTGTATGGGTTTAAACTTTTACCCATATTTCAATCTTTAGAAACTTTTTCGTTAATAATATGAGTCAATCAGTTTACTCGTATCATTCCTGGTGTTCCTCTCTCACAGTTTTTGTTTACACTTGTATATGATAAATAAAAATAATATTTATTTTTTTTACCATTTTAAATAACTTTTTTTCATGCGGAACTAATCTCAACCAGATTAAAATTAATTCAATTTATTGCAATTTTTCATACAACCAATCTATTTCGTAAAGTGAGAGATACCTGTACAGTGAAGCCATTGGAAATATTTTTTAAGGAACCAGCCAAAAAAAAAACCTTTATTTTTTCAAAATCCAATAATAACTTTTTAGGTTGGGAAATATGTTAAGCAGGTTTCCCTGTTATTATTAGGTGTACAAATAAGTTTCTGTCGTTTTTTTTCTCAAAAATTGGGCATTTATTATGAAAGAACGGAACCTCATATTTTATTCGAAGTATTGCCCATCGCTTGCCACTACTTTTTCCCATCTTTCTGGCAGCATACGGATACCGCGTCGGAAGAATGCTTCATCCTTTGAGGCTATATACGAATCGAACCAATTTTTGGTATCTTCATATGATGTGAAGTGCTGCTCAGACAGGCCATGCGTCATCGATCGAAACAAGTGGAAATCAGAAGGAGCAATGTCTGGTGAATACGGGGGGTGGGGTAAAACTTCCCAATTTAGTGTTTCCAAATAGGTTATGACCAGCGCCGCAACATGTGGATGAGCATTATCATGCAGGAGAATAATTTTGTCGTGTCTTTTTTTTTGGAGTAGTAATGGGCGCGTTTTTCCTTGAGTGCTCGACTCAATCTCATCAATTGTGTTCGGTAGACAGCCCCAGCAATGGTTTCGTTCAGTTTGAGCAATTCATAATACACGACACCAAGCTGATCCCACCAAATACACAGCAAGAGTTTTTTTCCATGAATATTTGGCTTAGCCGTAGATGTTGAAGCATGGCCAGGGGGTTCCCTTCCTTTTTGGATTATCATAGTGGATCCATTTTTTATCACCAGGAACTATACGGTGCAGAAAACCCTTTCGTTTATGCCTGGCAAGCAGCATTTCACATGTGGAAAATCGGCGTTCAACGTTTCTCAGTGTCAGTTCATATGGAACCCAATTTCCTTGTTTTTGAATCATTCCCAATGATTTCAACCGATGTGAAATTGCTTGTTGAGTCACTCCTAATGTAAGTGCAAGTTCTTCTTGCGTTTGGCACGAATGCTGATCCAATAATACTTCCAATTCCGCGTCTTCATACACTTTCGGCCTTCCGCTACGTTCTTTGTCTTCGATGTCAAATTCACCGTTCTTAAACTTTTGAAACCACTCACGACAACTTATCTCACTTAAGGCAGCCTCACCATATGCTTCTACAAGCAATCGATGCGCCTCAGCTGCAGATTTCTTCAAATTGAAGAAGTAAATCAAAAGTTTCCGCAAATGACACTTATTCGGCTCAAAACTTGACATTTTCGCACACAGAAGAATATATTATAGTGATAAAAATTCATTAATATTTCAAGGTTATGTTGTTGACAGATGTCCAACCTTACGACAATGAAGTGTTACATCTGACAATTTTAACCATAACTTATTGGTGGCACCAACTTTTGTCAGACGGTGGCGGCTTATTTGTACACCTGATACATTTTCCTATATCTTACTTTATCCTCTTTATTTGATTATTATGGATTCATTGTGTTTTATCAGTAACGTTAAATTTTAATTATGAAAGACACTCATTTGTCATAAAAAATGATAAATAAATGTATAGATGAAAGCAAAACCTGTAAACCTGACAATGTTACTTCATGTAGTGAAGATAACATTTGAGATAATACTATCTATTGGTAGTGTCTCATAATACTTCCAATGTATGTAGTACAATTGTATAAATATGTTTTCAAGTTGTTTTTGAGTTAAAAGGTGGAAATTACACTCCTGAATGCACTTAGATCAGCTGAATCGTGAACAAATTCTCTATTATTTTTCACCACGATATCCTTCGGCAACCCACACTCCGACTATGTTTCCTTCATAATAATCTTAACGTAATAAAAGAATCTAAATATTATTAAATATTTTTTTTTTTAATTCAGTTTGTTTGCTAGCTTTAATTTTTCAGTGAAATAGAAAAACTGAACCGAGATACCTCAAATCATTGAAAAAAAATACAAATGGGGTTTCATCAATCATCTTCTCGCTTGAAAGTTGATATACCACTTTTTTTCACCGCATTGTTTGTTTCTATTCCACATGGACCTCTTCGATAATTCAGACAGTGTTAAAAAATTATTGTTTTGATTTCATGTTATATATTTATCCTATGTATTTAGTGTAATATTTAAAGTAACTTTTATTTGTACAGTGAATCATTATTTTGAACTATGAAAGAGACATTGGTGTATGTTGAAAACTTTTATTTCTAAATGTATTCCTAAGAAACAAAGTGATGTGGTTCCTATAATTCTTGTTGAATGTTCTCCGGTACAAATTTGAAGAATGTGGGACTGTTGCCGTTTTTTATGTTGCAAAAAAAAACCTTTGGGTACATACGACGTGACTCTGGAGCAACTTCAAGAAGAACAGAAAAGTATGACCACCATATAACTAGTCTTAAGTAGAAGTGTTATGTGTAAAAAATACAAATATTTTTCATTCTCCAGCATTTTCAGAACATTTGGGTTTTTTTTATTTAATATAAACTCTAGTATGTGTATATATTTTTGTAATCAGTATAGTTAACATTGTTTTGTTCTGTTTTTTTTGGTTGACTATTTTTTAAATATCTATTGTTTATATTCTTAGAAATATATTTTTTTAAGAACTCAACAAATCATATTGTTTAAGTTTTCCTAAAAGCTAAAATCATAACTTCACTAGTGATTTTTTTAATACTTGTAGCAAATGAACTAAGCATAGAAAAAATGTGTTATATTTTTTATAAAAGTTACCAATTGATATGAAAATCTAACCTGTGTTTTTCCTCTTGGTGTCTTTAGTTGGTTTAGGCAACTCTGAACAGCGATGTTGTCGACTTTTCAAACCTTTTTCTTCCACAGTGTCCTTTTATGGACTGCTTATTAAACTATTATTTATTGGATGATATATGACTTGTCCAAAATACATTACTCTTATTTTATCTTAAATCAAAATATTTTTTCTATTTCAGACTGTCCATTCAACTTATGTGTAGCATTCTGCACCACACCCACATTTCAAATGCTTTTAGTTTTTTTTAGCAAGTATAAAATTTGGTTCACATAAAGTGAATATCCATGCTTCAGCACAGTAAAAAAGGACAGAAAAGATGTAACACCTGCCACTTGTAGTTGACTAGAAAGGATCTTAAATTTCACTTGTGTGCTGAATAGTGCCCACAACTACAAAATTATTTGAACCATATTTACTTAACGAATAAATCATGAAACAGATAAAATATTTTTGAATTGTATATATCATACATCTTTTAATTTATTTATAGTCACAACTCGGTAAGATATGCAGTGCTCGCTTGGATAAAGCGCTTTATTATACTGAAAATATATTTATGAATTTTTATGGCTCCAGTCTTTACATAAAATCAATTTTCAAATACAATTATGCGAAGAAAAAAAATCAGAATGAAAACAGCAGTCGGACAAATTTCAAAACATATCACATGACAAAAAATAAACAAAATTGAAAAAACATCAAAATATGAAGAGTGACAAATTTATCTTAACACATTGTTGCCGGGCGGTTTTTTCATAAATCTATGCAGTTAAGCGGGCAATTAATTTAGATTCGCGCGCGAAATTATGTTTCACGTAAAATTACTATAACTTGAGAACTATTGTATTGATCATATTTAAATAGAATTTTCAACATTTTATCATTAATAAAATTGTTTTTAATGATCTATTTATAAACTTATATATATTTGGGTAAACAATTATGATATTTAAGGTTAAATTGCATTTTTACCTTACTGTCCATTTAGTCCTTCTGTACATGTTCAACATAATATATATTTTGTAAAATACGAAAAAATAAACACTAATATTGTTTTAAAGTATGATATCGTTGAAAACAGTTCCCTTTATGTAATGGCACATCACAGAATTTACACATATATCGGGTTTCGCTACGCGCTTTGTGGACCGCGCACACACGACATCTTTGTAGATTCTTGTTTTTACCTGTGCTTTAAATCTTTTCCAATGTATGTTTTCTCATTTCCATTGAAAGTCTTCCCGGAGGATCTGATTTTGAAGATTTTTTTCGGACACCAGATGTCGATGGTGTCGGTTCCGAGTCTTGAATATTATCCGACGAAATCTGATCAGCCACTCAGTGCTCTGCAATGTCCTTTAAAAATTGTTTATATTTTATTTTCTTTTCTCTTGTAACAGAGTTATACACATCAAAGGAGTTGAACAATGCACAATTTATTAAATACATCGCTAGTCTTTTTGTCCATTTAGTAGTTTTTCGTAAGATAGAATAATAAGAAATATATTGGTCTGCTCGCAAAAAATGGTGTTTCCGTGGATGCATCTGAACTCCAGTATTCATCTCTTCTGTCCTTACGGACTTGTCGCATAGGAAAGATAAGTTCCAAAAAGTTCTTCATTTCTTATATTGTAATGTCTTTCCGTTTGAGAATTTTCTTATATATTTAAAATTTGTGCTTATTTTGATAATAATATCTGTTAGATTCTTGTACAAGGAATGTAAAAAATCATCTCCTATGAATAAATTTACTGCTTCCGTTACACTATTCAAAACACTACCGGTAGTTAAACCTGGTCGACCTAAAAACTCTTCCAGGACTGGTGGATTGTCTGCTGATGGCCATTCTTCTTCACCTTCGTCCGAGTCTGAATCCGAATCGCTTGAAATTGTTCGTCGGTAAAATGTCCGAGGACGCGCGGTAACTTCAATATTACTAGTTTCAAATTTGCCATCTGTATTTTTCTCAACACAAGAATAATCTGACAAATTATCAGCACACAATTCCCCATCGCTCTCATTACTATCGTAATCCATTTTTATTGGGTATTTTTTATGAAAAAAGTATTAATTTATTATAAAAATACGGAACAAATAACTTTTCAAACACAGCGATCGATATCCACTGTACTATTTGATACAATGATAGGTATTTTGTAATATTTTTTTAATAAAAATAATTAGCAATAGCGGAATGTAAGCAGAAACAAAAATGGAGAATGTCTTGAACTAAACAATATCGCCTCAATACTGAAGAATTATAAAGATAAAAAGGAAATGTTTATCTTACAACTATTGTATTTGGAGTGCATGTTATATGAGGACAGTCTGCCACCCGACCCTCATTATACTAATCGCTTCACTTCACAAGTAACCGTAAACCCAATTCCGATCTGTACAACGTTTTTTGGCATCTCCCGTGCTCTACCAACAGTAAGCAAATACAACGCTTTAAGCGTCTCCCGCTCTCTACCAACACTATGTAAAAGACGCTTTTAAGCGTTTCCCGCGAACAATGTGTTAAGCATGAAACATAAGATGTTTTATAACATCTCATGTATTTTAATTGAGACATCAGAATAATTAGCGTTACCACGCTACGCTATGATGTAGTTGAGTTGCTTCAATGATTGGGAGAACCTGAACATTTCCTATTCAAGGATGTCTAGTATTAGTCTATATTTGAACCAACTGTTAAAGAAATAGCTAGGAAGAATACTTACAGCTCTACTGTTAAAAGAAATTACTCTACCATTCATTCATCCTTTGCTATTTTAAAACCATAATAAAAATACCCTGTTTCGTTTTCTGTGGTTTAATACTGGAAAATGACTATTCGAGGAATGATCTATCTCAGCGGTTCCCAACCTTTTTTGGCTCGCGTACCACTTGGTAGTACATCACGCTTAATTGTACCACTTCGTAAAAATGATTGTATTTCGAGAAATTTGTTATTCTATTTGCATTATAAATTTTATAGGGTGACTATATTTCCCATAACTCAATTTATTTAAGTTTAAAAAAAATACCAAATGTTTTATTTTTTCTGATAAAAATGAGACATTTGAACTTTACATATAACAATGTTTTTTTTTTAAATAAATGGTGTTGAAGCTCATTTCTTGTCGAAATTCAAAACCAGGACATTTAAAGAAGTATTTTTTTTTAACAACTAATTTTTATTAAAAAAAATTACATAGAATTAAATTAAATTATTTGTATAAAAAAAACCAAATGCGCCGCAGGCAATTTTTTTCCAAAAATTACAGATATTAATAGAAAATATATGTATATAAAATTAATTAAACACGGTAAATGTAAAAATTGTTCTGATGAAAACGAGACAATGTACACTTTCATTTTTACAAATTTACAGCAGCGCCGCAGGCGATACGCAGGCCAAAAATACGATATTGATACTCCTCCACTCGCACTCCAAAAATACGAGACTGTACATATTAACAACTGTACTGTATATTATTAATTAAAATTATGAATTATAGGAAAAATTTAGTAGTTTAAATGATATTTTTATGACAGTTTTTTTTTTTACTTTTTATGTCCGCCATTACTGATTATTTTTCGCGTACCACCAACTATCCACTCGCGTACCACCGGTGGTACGCGTACCACAGGTTGGGAACCGCTGATCTATCTTGATTTCACTATGGTCTTATATTTAATTATTTACTGTTTTTTCTGAAGTTTAGTGTGATTAATTTTTCTAGCAATGTTATATATATTTTTTTATTATCATCATATATCCTTTGCCCTATGAGTGATGGGGCTGCAGTAATAAAAGTATTCTCTACTTTTTTCGGTTCCGAGAAACAGTTGATGAACCATTTGGTTCATCAACTGTTTCTCGGAACAGTTGATGAACCAAACGGTTCATCAACTCGTCATCCAGTTGGTGGGACCATGAACGTTATTTTTAAAATAAATATTTGTAAAATTTTCATTATGATATTTATATAACTAATATTTATTGGTGTTATTTATGTTCTTTTTCGTGATTGGTTTAATTTCTTTTATAATATTTGTTCTTATTTCTCCTATTCTGTGAGTATTTTATCCAAAATTCATTAAAAAATTAGCACCAGTGTGCCCTAAAAGTTCTGGATTTGCCTTCATATGTTATTATTATCAGTAACCTTCAATATTTATTACTTTTGTGTTCGAAATAACCTTTTTTATTTCAAAGAAATTAAACACCTTACTATTTGCTTACGACAAAAGCTATAATTTTTCACAGTTAATTTTTCACAAAAGCTATAGGTTAGCAAATTCTAATCTACTCTGTAACTAAATAAAAATTAATTTATTACTGCTATTTGATATCGAATCTATAGTTTCACAGTTGTTTAAATTAATTTGCATTTTAGTGCGAAATAGTATACTATATATAGTTCCACATAAAGGCATACTTATACCGAGCAATGCCTTTTTTTAAATTAATTTATTTCTACCTCTGTGCCCTAGTTGGTAAGACGGCTTGGCTTCCATCTGGGCATTTCGGGTTTAATTCCTGACGGTACCCAAAAAAATGTAAAAAATTAAGGTTGCTAGTTAGGTAACAAAACGTATGTGTAGAGGTGCTGTTCACATACAATGATGAACCGCGAGTCATGTGATAACTCCAGTGGCTCTCAACCCAAAGACTCGATTAATAGGGCCAATTAATAAGACATTATTATCTCCCAGCCGAGCTCTTCAATATGTCCATATCGCCAATTTTGATGTGTTGAAGGGCTACTATACAAATAAAATTATTTAAACATTTACTGCACTGGAACCATCATATAGGATAATTCACATAAATATAGATAGACATTATTTTGAGAAATATGTAAAGTTATCACTGGATAATAGGATAGAACGGTGCCGTCATGTCACTCAGGTGTCGAAACATTTATTCATTTGTATTGTTCTTGGCAGAGTACATCCACACTGGTAATGCATAAAAATATATATCCATGACCTCATAGCAAATAAAAGGATTTACAAAATTATTTTACTAATTTAAAAAATTACTGGTTGGAACAATTAAAGAAATAAGAATATTAAAGGAGACAAGTCACAGAAATAACAAACTTGAGAGTTGTACAAAAAGTTATGAAAAAATATTCTTTGAAATTATCAAGGGTTTAATAACTTAACAGAATCTGAGTTGTGAAATTGTTCGAGACAAAGTTTAAAAGTTCTATTATTTTATATTCGTACATACAGTACAACTTGAAAATAGCAAAACTCAGTTATAATGAGAAACTCAGGAACAACGAGCTAATTATAAAATTTGTTAGATTTCCATATATCTTTATAAAGAATCCTCGCTTATACCGAGCAAGTATGATATTATGAACGATCAAAAACTTACGACGCATACAAAAGTTTATAAAACCAACATGTTTGTCTTTTTAAATGTGTCTTAAGCATAAATCTTAAGACTCCTATGTTGCCTTTGTCAACCTTCAATCTTACGATCAAACTATGTTTAGTATTGTTTAACAAATTTGGTATTTCTTCTTAAAATTTCATTTGAATTTAAATATATATTAGCAATAATTTCTTAATTAAAAGTGATACCGTTCATATTCAATTTTACATTTGTGAATAAATATTACTAACATGATGCAGTCAAGAGTTTCATTATTTGAAGAAAAAAAATTGTTATTTAAATTCAATTTCACTGTGTGTCTTGGTGAAATAATAAGGATCTGCAGAATCTTGGAATTTATCGGAACATTACTGATATTGTAAAAAGAGCCAATACACTTCTCTACATTATAAAGAAAGCTTTCAGTCGGATGACACCACAAATGTATTTCTTAGTATATAAGACTATGTAAGACCTTTACTAGAATTTAGTTACCAAATATGGAACCCTTATTTTATGAAGGACATTGAACTTCTAAAAAGGGCTCAAATACGAGTAACAAAAATTTCAAGATATCTATCTGACTTATGAAGATAGACTGCATTTATTGAAGTTACCAGTTCTGTTACAAAAACAAAATTGTGAAGACTTGATTGATTGCTGTAAAATCTTGAGTAGTCATTGTGATTGCTCAGAATTTTGCCAAAATTTTCTTTTAACCAAAATACACATTTCATAAGACGTCAGTTGAAACTTTCCGAAACTAAATTCTACAATAATCCAAGAAAACATTGACTTACTAACAGAGTTGTGGAATCTTGGAAAAACGGCTCAATAATGTAGTGAGTGTTGTAACATTGAACCAGTGTAAAAAATTCTACTAGCGAACCCAGAAATGCTGTTTTGTTTCCTTTGCTTATGTAAAAGATCACCTGTTTCACATAGCATTCAATGACTCCATTTATGCAGTTTTCAATTTAAGCAATAAAATTACCACAATGAAAGTTATATTCTTTTTCCTGAAACATATAGACATGAGGATTATTTATACATGCTCCACTCACAAACTGACTGCAAATGGAGTTGGTACAGTGACTTGAGAAACATTGTTTCTGCAGTGCCCTAGCATGTTTCCATGTTCTCCCATTATCCTTGCTAATATCACCTTCCTCCTAGCCGCAGATTCCTTTTTTTTCTGTTATTTTGCAATTCTATCTTTTATCATTTTATTTTCATTAAATTGTGTTCTGTAAATCTTTCATCCAGCAATTAAGAGATTGGCTTTTGCCAATAAACCTGCCAAATTATGCATTGTATAATAGTGTTAAAAATAATAAAATAAACATAATTTCTGTATCCTCATATTATACTTTGTTCCACCACACCCTTATCATATGATTATGATTATTTCAGGTGTGCAGAAACTATATGACAAGGCTATACTGCACACGGAACTGGGAGACATCCACATTCGACTGTTCGGGAAAGAGGTGCCTAAAACTGTGGAGAACTTTAGTGTTCATAGCAGGAATGGCTACTACAACGGTCATATCTTTCACAGGGTCATCAAGGGTTTCATGATACAAACTGGAGATCCCACAGGTATACTATATGTTGCTTTTTCTCTTCGTAGTCTCATTTTAAAAATTCCTCAGTCAGGAACATTCAGATTCACTGTGACATTTCTCACATTGACCTCTCATCTAATTCGTGGATGCTGTCTGAACCTTTTTCCACTGGCACTCGAAGATCAATCTCTTACAGTGTGTCCAGCCCAATATCTCTATAATCCTCACATTGTCCTCCCATCTGGTTTGTGTATGCTCTCGGAGCCTTCTTCCTGTAGGCACTCCTTCAAAGATCAACTCTTACAATGTGTCTGGCCAAGATCATCTTAAAAATCGAAATATAATCTAAGCTCTGTTATCTTATTAACTATATTAGTGGTATTTTTTTTTAGTGCCATAAATTTAATGTGGTACTATCTACCATCGTTAGGGAAAATGAGCAATGTTACATGCTGTCAATAACCATCCTTTGAAATATTGCTGAGCTTCAAGCAACGTTATTAGATGACCGTCATATGAATGTATTAGTAGTGAATTTATTGAATTGCCCTGGCGGCGGGACAGCTGGTTTAATTTCTGAGGCTCCTCCTATGTCCAAAGATTCAATATCGAAATATACCATGGTTATTTTCGTAAATATTCCAACAACCAAGAGCTAATACCCATGTGCTAAAGAAGACCTATTGACAAAAGATGAAGGAAACAATGTTAATAGGATATAATAAAAATATAATTTCAGTATTTTTGTATACCAGTTATTTTGAATCTTTCTGTAAATTAGCAAATTTTCTCTATTACGATATTTGAATTTTGAGATGAAATTTAAATAGCGCGATCTTACATGTTAAACGTCAATGTCAATCAGTTCTTTGTTGACATTCGCGAGAATGAGTTTGTTTTTCTTCAGTAAGAAATTGTTTATAAATCTCAACAAAGGTTACACGTCACTTTAAAGCTCAGGCATCCTTGGAATAATCTTTGGTCATTAAAGGGCACCAGAAAAAAAAATGTAAATCTCGTAACTATCTGAGGGGAAAACTCTGTGATTCAGACAATACTTATAACATATTGCTGTTGTTGAAGATTCTAACAGTGCTAAAGAACCGGTAAGGATGGGCACTACGATTAAGAATGTCGTATTGTGGTGGAATGAACTTCTTTTATGGGTTTGATATATCAACAACCTTTATTTTTATTGCTGCACTGAAGAAAGTAATGTTTAAATGTTAAGGAGACATTCTTGGGGTTTCGCTTGGTCAGATTAAAAAAAATCACAATTTGATAGGCTTTTCACTGAAATGACTTGATAGGCTTTTCACTGAAATAAAATAAAATTAACTTTCAAAATTTTTCTAGGCACTGGAACTGGAGGGGAGAGTATATGGGGAGGGGAGTTTGAAGATGAATTCAAGCCCTCGTTGAAACATGACCGCCCCTACACCCTCAGTATGGCCAACGCTGGGGTTAACACCAATGGTAGTCAGTTCTTCATTACACTCGCTCCCACGGTAACTATATTTGTATATTTTTAAGATGACACACTGATATTTTTTTTCAGTACAATTGCCTTGCTCTATGAAGACAATGTGCATGTGTAAGAGTAAATGGGGAACTTACTGAGTAGTTTAAAATTACAAAAGGCTTAAAGCAAGGATGTGTGATGTAACCTTAGTTGTTTAATTTATATATAGATTCATGTGTGCACAATTTAAAAGATGATGGGAGAGGTGTAAGAATGAGTGAAATAAATGTATGTAGACTTCTACATGCTAATTATATGGTTAAGCTTTCTGAAAATGAAGGTGATTTAAGAGATGTGATGAGTGAACTGTATGAGAGATGCCTGGTAAAAAGGTTTGAAAATGGAGTAGCCAAATCAAAGATTATGGTTATAGAAAGAGGTGTGGTAAAAAGTGTGTGCTATATATGGGTTAACTCAAAGAAACTGCAGCAGGTTGATGAGTTCTGTTATCTGGGCATATGTTTATATGGGATGGAAAAGGTACATTGAAAGAAGAGTAGCGACAGGGATGACAAATGTAGCACTTAATGTAATTATACAACAACTGCGCTATATCAAAAGTGGCAAAAATGACAATACATAATAGTCTTTTGGTGCCCACCTTGACGTATGGAAGTGAAACTTGGACTTTGCAGAAGAAGGATAAAAGTAAAATGAATGCCATGGAGATACATACACTGAGAAAAAAAATATGGAGTGTCAACATATGAAAGAAGGTGGATGAACACTTCAAAAATTAATGCATGCATAATGGATAATATAGATGTTTTAAATAAGATGAAGAAAAGAGCTTTAAGATGGTTTGGACGTGTGGAGGGAATGAATGACAAAGCAAATATACAAGTCAGAAGTACAAGAGGTAGATCAAGGAAAACGTGGCTGCATCAAGTGGACCAGATACATCACAAAAATATCTCAAGCAGTTTGAGTAAACAATGGCAGAAAAAATGTATAAATTATTACTTTTCATAATAATATACATTCAGCACATTTGAAAGCAATAGAAATTTGAATATAATTAAAAAATAAATAAAGGGAGTACTTAATATTCAATTATTATTCATACATTATTAAAAAAGAAAGATATATTTAATTTTTAATTATTTTTTTCAGCCTTGGTTGGACAACAAACACACAGTGTTCGGCCGTGTTGTGAAAGGGATGGAGATTGTTCAAAATATAAGCAACGTGAAGACCAATCCCAAGACAGATAAACCATACGATGATGTGAGAATTGTGTCTGTAACAGTCAAGTGATTTCGTAGCTTGTTCAATATTACTGTGAATATTATTTGTCTTCTGAATATGTCAAAAGTGCATAAATATTGTTTGCCCACTTTTTGCCAGAATTTCAAAGTCATAACTGTAACCTAACACGTTAATTACTCTAATGCAGTTTACTAACCAAAATCCACTTTATCAAAAAGGGTCAATTTAAGAAGTTTTCTGACGCTGCAAAGGAAGAAGATTCAGTCAACAAGTCTCCAAGTTGCTCTGACATCAAGAATGAAGTCAATGTTGTTTTATCAAAAATTAAACGAATATTTTTCCAAAACCTGAGATGTTTTAAATAAATCTTTTCTTAATGAAAAATTTCTTTAATCTTTTTTATTAATCTTTTCTTGTGCTATTCTTATTACAGCGTGTTTGGCTATGACAAACCTTTTATTAATTCTTGTATTGTACTGCAATACAACCTGGTGGGATCATTGTTATCTCATCTAGCTAACCAGAAAAATGTTAAATAGTGAAACCAGACTGTACTGCAATACAACCTGGTGGGATCATTGTTATCTCATCTAGCTAACCAGAAAAATGTTAAATAGTGAAACCAGACTGGAATCTTTTTTTTTTTTATTTGAGTTCCAATGGAAATTGAACCTCCGAGTTGGGAGACAGATATTTTACCAACTTGGCAACGCAGGTCATCAATTATTGACCTTGAAATAAGTGTATTCTTCATTTTAAGAACAATGAACTTGTTTATGTATATTTTGAAATCTTGGGGGATATCATTTAACACAAATAGATTTTGATTGAAACCCAAAAATGTTCCCTGAACTCGGAGCTAACCCTTTTGAATGATGTATTGATAGGCAAATTTTAGTTGTAAAATATTATTTTTCAATACGTTCGTTCAATAGTGTTTGTTCCCCAACCTTTTGACACCCACGGACCGGTCAAAATAAGATAAATATTTCCCGGGCCCCTAATTCAGAAATAAAAACTATTATTTATATAGTTATATAGTACATATTTCGTTTATTAGTTTTTAAATGTTATATTATAACAGACATGTACTTTCTGTACATTAAAAAAAACATGAAAATTATGTTATTAATTGAAATAATTAGAAACCGATGAGTAAATACATTGTTAACCCTTTCAACTCTGGTTTCTTTTTGTATGACATACCTGTAACTCGACTGTACTTTGCAATTTCAAGCAAAAATGGTAGATTTTAGACAAAATTTATTTAAAAATAAAATAAAAAAGGTATGCAAATGGACATTCAAATGACATGTGTCACAGTACTCGTATGTTTCGTGTCTTTGCCCTTTTTTGTTCATCTGTGAGCACACCACACAGTCCCTCTTCGATCCTTTCCGCAAAACGTGCAGTTTACCATCCAGTCGTACTTCAGACGAAGAAGTAGATGGCCTACTTCGAGGCTCACGAAAGTCTCCAACTAGCTGGTCTACCAGGAGTTTTATAAATTTCAAGTGACTCAAACGTTTTTCATTACTATATTTTTTAAGTTTATAGTTTGGAATATTAATTGAACACAATTCCATCCCCCAGAAAAAAAGTTTTCTCCACCACTTCAAAGATTTTCTAAGGAAGCAGTATGTGGATGCATATTGGTCTGCACGGTCCACTCCGCCCATAGATTTCGTGTAGTTCAGTACCACGGCTGGTTTCTCTGTTACCAATTACCCACTAGAACTCTGATTATCACTTGTTTTTAACATAGTTTCATTTGTTTTGTTACCATACATACTGAAAATAAGCTCATCTTCACTCTCACTTAGTTCCAAATTTTCTTCCATTTTTAAGGATGAAAAAAAATATTATTTTTACACGTACTAAATTTAACAATGTAAATGCGTCCGAATGGTAGCAATGACCTTGCAAAACTGATAAATAGTGTTTATATCTGCTCTAATAGGTACCTAGACCTTTTTTAAGGGTAAACAATACAAATGTACATTATGGCGACCTATAGTCGCCAACGGAGTTACAAAAGAATTTACCATGTCGACATATTGTCGCCAACGGAGTAGAAAGGGTAAATTATAGAATTTCTGAAATTTCGAAAAAGCAATATTTAGTTTTAAAAAATTTGTGCGATATCTGCCGCTGCATCTTTGCTAGAATAGTTGTTAACTGTGGCTGCAGCTGCAGTGTTGTTTTAGAAAGACGTAGCGCTGCATTGACATCCATTTGGTTTCTCTGTTTCGTTTTTATTACTGACATAGACGAAAAAGTTTTCTCACATGAATAGTTAGTCGGAAATGCAGACAATAATTGAATGGCTTTATAACTTAGAGATGGATATTCTTCTTCGAGTGATATCCAAAACTGAGACAATGTTTGTATTTTATGTCTGGACAGCAGAGTGGCTTCAGAATTCAACTCGATTAGGTTTCCGTTATCTTTAGTGGTAAATGCGCATGATTTGATGTCTTCCATGAAGGGATTATTAATCCAAAGGTTGCCTTTACGAGGATCCTCATTTTCAGGGAAATAATAAATTCTATGATCGCTAACAAAAAACGTTTTATTTAAATCTGCCGGACGAAACTCTGCAGCAGATTGAATCTGACTAATAGACGGCCTCTATGACCTAGTTAGTAGAATACTTGACTTCTACCCATATGTTTTGACTTTGATCCTAATGGTACCAAAATAAAAACAAAAAAGATCCCAGTCTAGATTTCACATATGTACCTTTTATGATCTTTATGATTGGTTGAAAGAAATTTTCACATGGCAAACCCGCCAATATAATATAACCTACCTGCAATATTGAATATTCACAAATATAATTTCTTTTTCAAATATTACATGAAAACTTCTAAAAATTTGATTTACCCAAAACGTACACATCTGGACATGAAATATCTTTGCATTAAACCAGTGGTCGGCAAACTTATTAGCCAAAGAGCCAAATATGTACATTACAACGATTACAAAAAATTTGAGAGCCAAATCTGTTTATTAATTTAGCAAACCTTTATTATAATTTTAGCCCTTCATTAAATTACGGGTACACTGAATAAAACTTGATTTCGTACTTAATAACAATTGTATTCTTTGATAAAAAATATTATATAATTAAGGAATCCATAAATTTAAATCATGACAATGACTGGCAAACACTTAATGTGAACAATGTCCTTGCATCTCCTTGGAAAGTTTAAGTAAGTCAGGTTTGTATGTTGTTATTCTTAATTTTAGGCACGATTCCAGGTTCTCATCAATAAGACGACTTCTCAGTTTACTCTTGATAAAGTTCATGCTTGAAAACGATTGTTCGCATGAATATGTAGAACCGAAAAGGGAAAGAATCTTGCGCGCTTGCCTGTGGATATTTGTGCCAGAGCCGCACTTAAGGGGCCAAAGAGCCGCATGCGGCTCCGGAGCCGCACTTTGCCGACCTCTGCATTAAACCATCAAAATGTGTAATTTTTGTATAGTTTTTTTTTTAATGAAATTTATAAAAGGTTTAAATTATTATTTTTTGTTTCATTTACTACATATTTTATTACATATTGGCGATTTACTACCAAAAGTTTAATTGGATTACTGCACTTCTAGATCTGGACTGATCACTCTGCAAGTATCGCCTTTATAATGAGACACTGGATCGTGTTTTTTTTTTGTTTCATTCATTCTTTCATAATATTACATATTAGGACACTTCTAGACCTAGACTGATCACTCTGCAAGTGTGACCTTTAAACTGAGACACTGGATCGTATTTTTTTGTTTAATTCATTCTACACATTTTATTACATATTGTGGGGCATTTCTACCAAAAAATAAATTGAATTGCCGTATACCTGGATCTGGACTAATCACTCTGCAAGCGTGGCCTTTACAATGGCATTGGATCATGTTTTTTTTAAATAGCTGTGCACAGTGGCGTGCCAATAGGAAGCGTTCTAGGAAGAAGAGGCAGAGTGCCAGTAAGATGTAGTGATCAGGTGAAGGAATTGACTGGAGGAAGCCTGTACAATGCCATGCAAATGGCAAATGACCGAGAAAAGTGGGGACGTGTCATCGTAACCTGTACCAACAACATCCCAAGATCCCAACCCTCAATTATGAGGAACTAGAGCAAGGGTGGCCAACCCGCGGCCCGCGGGCCGCGTGCGGCCCGCTGGGTGTCTACTTGTGGCCCGCGGAGCATATGCACACATTTTTTTCTTTTAGTGTACATAAAACCACCAAAAGAACATTCTATCGTGCGTAGTTCGTATCATATCCCATATATGGAAGGAATTTAAAACAAAGCCAATATGCTTGACATGCAATAATTCTGTTTCTGTCTTGAAAGAGTATAACATTAAACGGCATTACGAGGCTTAACATGCAAATAAGTTTGATAAGTACGAAGGGCAATTTCGACAAGACCAAGTAAATGAATTAAACAGAAAACTTTCTGCACAACGTCGGATATTTACTAGAGCGGCTTAAGAGTCAACATGCTATGTAAAAGCTAGTTATGCAGTAGCCATGATACTAGCAAAAAAATCAAAGCCATATTCAGGTGGTGAAATGGTTAAGGAATATTTGGAGAGTGTCGTTGAAATTCTGTGCCCTGAAAAGAAAACGGATTTCTAAAAAATAAGCCTGTCTCGTCAAAATATTACTAGGCGTGTAGACGACATTGGAAAATATATTGAAGATAATTTAAAAAATCGAGCATCCAAGTTCATATTTTTTGCTCTAGCATTGGATGAAAGCACAGACCTAACAGATACCGCCCAAGTGGCGATTTTTATCAGGGGCGTTGAGGTCCATTTTAACAAAATAGAAGAATTAGCGGCACTGTATCCACTTAAGGACACTACTTGCTCACAATATTTGTTAGGAGCTGTTACATCGACATTGAATCGCTTTTCGTTACAACTCAACAACCTATCAGGCTTAACAACAGATGGTGCTCCAGCAATGGTTGGGAAACACGACGGTTTAGTAAAATTGATTGAAAATGAAGCCTGCAAAGTTGGTAATACTTCGATGCTAAATTTTCATTGCATTATTCATCAGGAGTCCCTTAAAATGGATTATGTCACGAAGGTGGTCATCAAAACAGTGAACTTTATTAAGTCGAAGGGGTTGAATCACCGTCAGTTCCAAGAGTTTCTCAAGTCTTTGGATTCAGAGTATAATGACGTTACATTTTATGCAGAAGTAAGATGGCTGACCCGTGTCAAAATGTTGAAAAGAGTGTTTGATTTGAAGCAAGAAATACAACCATTCTTCGCAAGCAAGTCAAAAAGAATCCCAGAATTTGAAGACAAGGAATGGGTTAGCGACTTTGCATTTCTGGTCGATATAGTTAGCCATCTAAATGTTATTAATACTCGTCTACAAGGGAAAGATCAACTAATTAATAACATGTATGATCTTATTTCCGCATTCCAAGTGAAACTTGGGCTTTGGGAACAACAGTTAAGGACAAAAATCTTCACTCACTTTCCTACAATTTGTTATTGCAGCCAGACGTCACACAAATGGCGGCGGATAAATACGCTTCGTTGATATCCGACTTGAACCTGGAATTTGAAAACCGATTTCAAGATTTTAAAAATCATCGTGTGCTTTTTGCTGCATTTGCAACGCCATTCTCCGTAGACGTGAATTTATTGCCAGGAATTTTACAAATGGAACATTGTGAAATGTGTTGTGATGCACTGTTAAAAGAAAAATTCAATCAGGTTGGTTTGGAAGAGTTTTACAAAACATATTTGGACAAGGAGAAATATCCTGCATTTTACAAACATGCTCTATCGATGATTTCGCTATTTGGAAACACTTACACGTGTGAACAGCTTTTTAGTCGAATGAAGCATATTAAATCTCAAATGAGAACACGAATTACTGATGAGCATTTGAAAAACTGTTTGCGTGTAGCAACAACATCAATCGTTATCAACATTGATGCACTTAGTTCTGGCAAACAAAATCAGACGTCTCACTAAAATTTATTATATTTTGTTTATTTTTTATTATTATTTTTTGTATTGCCTAACTCTAATCTAATAAATATGTTTGATTCTCATTTTTGTTATATCTTCTTAAAAAGACAATATATTTATTGTTTGCTTTGAATAATAAAATAAATTTTGTTGTATGGCCCGGTAGGAAATCTCATTTCTAAAATCTGGCCCGGCTGCTGAAAAGGTTGGCCACCCATGAACTAGAGAGATAATGATAGTTTCTATGTCTGCACTTTTTATGTTGCATTTTATTATAGGACCTGCTTTTCTCCTATATTTTGGGTCATTGACATTCTCAACAGTTGAATCTTTGAACTCTTTCGAAAATCTCTTGCAGCATAAACCATCTTTTAAGTATGGTGAATTAATATTAAACGTGACCACATAGGTCATGTACCACACACTTGGTTATGGTTTTGAATAACCTTGGATTTGTTTTAGAAGTTGGAAGCTCTGCACTTACGATCCGATCAATATACTGGTTGGTTATAAGAAATAGCTATAGTGCAATAAACCAATCAGATATACCATGTACAAAAAAAACGAATAAAAAGTCATCCTTCGTTCGTATTTTAAAATCCATCGACAAAGTGTACACACATTGGTAAGCCATGTTTTTTAAAAATAAAGATTATTAGTTTTGGATAAAGACTATTACAGCACCAAAAAGGTTCCGTTTAATAATATTGTCAAGCTTTTTTTCCAAACAGTTATGTCTGGTCTGTATTCAAATCTTTATTTCAGACTAAGACTCTTAAGCCACACAGGATTACATATAAAAGTTAGAAATAGATCAAGTATCCCAAACTTGTGAACAATTCCCAAAGCATCTTGAAAGTTTTGTTGCATGTATTTAGGATACCTTGGGAAAGTCGATCATCTTTCCTACTCAAAAAATTATCATATTTCCTACTCTCGAGTTCTGATTCTAAGCTCTTGCATCTCCTGCCTCCGATAGTCTACGGTATATTTCCACTCATTGTGACATAAGTAGTTTAACCTAGACCCTTCTGTTTTGACATAAGTGTCTGTTATGTATTGTTGAAACTATTTTCAACTACTGTGAAATAGACTAAAACCAGATCTTGATGCAAGTTTATATGCAAAGAATTGTAATTGTGTTACTCTAGAATATTTTGTAGTCCTTCTTTTGTTTACATGTTTCAGATTTTCGTGCCATTCATCTCCATTCGGGAAATGCAAGGGATACACTATAGACTCCCCTCCCCATTCTTATTTAGCTGCGATATAATTCTGCAGTCATCACTGCTGGGATATACGATACATATTAGTATATTTCTATTAACAGGTAGTTACTAAGACTTGTTTCATTTGGTTGAGTCATTTCTATTCCCATGAATTATCACACCCTGTTATCGCGGAATATAAAACAAATTTTAAAAACACTCAAATATGTATCATTTTCATTTGAAGATCATAAAATGCATACAGTATAAGTATACCATATACCAAAACTAGGTTAAAATTATTCCTCACAATTCATATACATATCTTGAAATTTGCATTGAAGCATAAACACTGAACACAATAAATCTAATACATTTAAAACTCATACAATATACTCAGAATTTAAAAAAATATAATAATATAGGATTATATAATCAGAGTTAAAATATGCTAAAATAATTAATCAAAATTATTATAACACCTTAAATTTATTATTTGGTTTAAATATGATTTTTTACAGTTGTATTCTATGTTTTACCTTAGCAAATTATGTAATAAGACCAAGAAATAAAATTATTAATTAAAATTAATTTCTCAAAGAAGTTTTAACACTGTTAAAAAAAGTATATTTTCATGCTTTCAGAGTTATTATCCTCTTCATAGTAATCTATGAATTAGCCCAAAAATCAGATATTGCATTACCAATCTAGTAAACAGCAGAATTGTAATTCATTTTTGACATACCAGTTTTAAATTTACTTTCAGGCATTATTCCAGCTGATTTTTTAAATTAGTGCTTATGGGCTGGCTACCTTTTGAATTAAAAAACAAATTGCTCTTGATATTTGTTTTACACGGTTTGTCATGCTTTAGATTTTTTATTTTTTTTTTAAACTGAAACTTGACATAACAATGCAATATTATCTGTTTAAGCTTTTTTAAATAGCCAAATAAAGGAACATCCTTACCTTGCTTTGTAGACCTTCTTATAATGGGATTTCACTATAGCAGAATTGAAAAAACATACAAATTTGCTTTTCGGAAAAAAGATATACAGAATATTTTACAATTGGTGGTCGAAACTGACAAAAAAGGATTTCTTTTATAGAATATTGCATCCAGGCACTCGATTAATCTACAGGATTTGTCTGAGAAAATTTGAATGGAGTAACTTCCTATGATAAATACTAGTCTTTATTTAGTCAATGGATCAAGACATTTAAAGCATATTATAAAAAAACTTTTTGCCATCTTATTGACGATACTGAATAGGGAAATAGCTCATCACTCAGAGAATTTCGGAAGAAATATTTGGCAAAGGATTAGAACAGAAGATAATCAACTCAAGCCGCTAACAGATATTTATCTAAACATCAAAAGTATCAAAAATGTGTTAAGTTTTGGAGAATTAACAACTATTAAAGACTCATAGAGAAGGTTTTTCAAATGAAGATATGCGTAAAATGGATCAAGTGCCACCCTTAAGTGACAGAAGATGAAACAAAGATTTCTCGAGATTTAACACTGACGAAATTAGTCGACGCGTTTTCACATTTTAAAAGTGAATTTATTCTTAATTGAAAGTGATCCCAATGAAGAGAGAAGTTCAAAAGTTTTTTGAAAAATTAATGAGATTAAACATTATTCAAGCAGCTTGAAGAGGAAAAGAGAAAATATGCAAAGTAGTAGACTTTGAATGGATATTTTCACTCAGTCCTGCCTCCCAATCGACAAATTCTGATATGGAATCTTTCAATTTCTTATTAGATTAGAAATGCTGGAATGCTTTATATTTGTATTACATATGAATATGTTTTTCTTTTCTTTATATTTCAGAATACCGTCTAAACTTTTCTCAAATATTTCATAATTTTTTTTCTTGATGAAATAAATCACCTACGTTTTATATATATTTGTTTGAATAAAATTAAATTGATGTATGTAATTTCAATTCGCAGACTTTTCAGAAATGTGTTTCTTCCATAAAGTTAGCTATGGATTTATTGAATATTGGAAATTATGGTCCGATAATTTTTGACATCAACTTTCTATATTTTTTCGTGTATTTGTGACAGTTTGCACAAAAAATTTTCACACAAAGTTCTCTCTCAAAGATTTTCATTGCCCAGTTGGTAAGATGCTGTCTTCTACCTGGGGGTTTTGGGTTCAATTCCCGATGACAGCCAAAAAATAAAAATAGAAAGGACCCAGTCTCGTTAAGTCTGCCAACAAGTTCGACGATTAACTGCAACTTGTGTGTCCCATTTAGTGGTATTTCTGAAGGCACTATTAATGGGTCCAAAGCCAATGTTGTTTTCGAGTCATACACTTGAACATGTTACCATAACCAATTCAGTCAACTGTACCATACAAATAATAAAAATATATATTTTCCTGAAAATGGCCCAGAGAGGGGGAGGTGGTAGTCTATTAACGTGATGCGCCTCTATCTATTAAGAGTAGATAGGAGGTGGTACTCACAACAGCAGTGTGGGGAATGACTTCAGAATGTAGAAAATAATAAGAGTACAGTAGAGCATCGATTTTCCAAATACCGATCAACCGAAACATTGGTTAACCGAAAGTTAAATTTGCAGCCACTAGTATAGAAATTTAATTTTATGAAAATTTATCATGTTTTATGGTATGTATAGAATTTCTAATTGCTGTGGCGCTGCAGCGCTGCAGCGCTTTCCCTCTCCCTGCCAACCGGCCTACGTGAGCAACCTCGCGTCGTTAGTGGTGTGTGAGCTTTCACTTGTGACAGAGCCTTCACTTGTGATTATCGGTTATCCGAAAAATCAGTTATCCGAACACCCCCAGTCCCGAATTGTTTTGGATGATCGATGCTCTACTGTAATCATTTAATCTGTTGTTAAGTAACAGGTTACAGTAAGCACATATAATGCTAAGATCACTTGTAATTTAGTGGAGTTACTACTTTTTGCTCAGCTTTTAAAGTAGCGCGCTCCTTTTGATTGAAAAGTAGCTGTGACTGGTGGTTTTTTTAAATAGCTTCTACAACATAACATTATATAACATTCTTTGATGACTAGTCACTCCATGGACACTTTTTGAGAAGTTTACATGAAAATTATGGTTTGTTTTTAAGTGTTTCCATTAATTTTGTATATTTTCTTTAAAGGCTAATTGTTTCATTGAAAGTAATTAAGCTAATATTTGAAAACAATTTTTTTTTACTTCAATGATTTAGAAATAATTTTTTAAGAAAATATGACATTTTTGGTTGCTAAAAAGTGGTATACATACCATCACAATGTTTTTTTGTCGAAGTAGGCAGAGGACAGAATGTCAGACTTTACCTAAATTTTTGCATTTCCTTTTTTCACTAGATCCAAACATATTAGGTGTACAAATAAGTTTCCGCCGTTTTTTATAAAAAAATGGGCATTTATTGTGAAAGAACGGAACCTCATGTTTTATTCGAAGTAGTACCCATCGCTTGCCACTACTTTTCCCCATCTTTCTGTCAGCATACGAATACCGCGTCAGTCATCATCATCATCTTTTGAGGCTATCCACGAATCGACTCAATTTTTGGTATCTTCATATGATGTGAAGTGCTGCTCAGACAGGCCATGCGTCATCGATCAAAACAAGTGGTAATCAGAAGGAGCAATGTCTGGTGAATACAGCGGGTGGGGTAAAACTTCTCAATTGAGTGTTTCCAAATAGGTTTTGACCGGTGCCGCAACATGTGGACTAGCATTATCATGCAGGAGAATAATTTTGTCGTGTCTGGCGTAGTAGTGGGCGCGCTTTTCCTCGAGTGCTCGACTCAATCTCATCAATTATGTTCGGTAGACAGCCCCAGCAATGGTTTCATTCGGTTTGAGCAACTCATAATACACGACACCAAGCTGATCCCACCAAATACACAACAAGAGTTTTTTTCCATGAATATTTGGCTTAGCCGTAGATGTTGAAGCATGACCAGGGGATCCCCATGATTTCTTCCTTTTTGGATTATCATAATGGATGCATTTTTCATCACCAGTGACTATATGGTGCAGAAAACCCTTTCGTTTATGCCTGGCAAGCAGCATTTAACATGTGGAAAATTGGCATTCAAAGTTTCTCCGTGTCAGTTCATATGAATCCCAATTTCTTTGTTTTTGAATCATTCCCAATGATTTCAACCCATGTGAAATTGCTTGTTGAGTCACTCCTAATGTAAGTGCAAGTTCTTCTTGCGTTTGGCACGAATCTTGATCCAATAATACTTCCAATTCCGCGTCTTCGTACACTTTCGGCCTTCCGCTACGTTCTTTGTCTTCGATGTCAAATTCACCGTTCTTAAACTTTTGAAACCACTCACGACAACTTCTCTCACTTAAGGCAGCCTCACCATATGCTTCTACAAGCAATCGATGCGCCTCAGCTGCAGATTTCTTCAAATTGAAGAAGTAAATCAAAAGTTCCCGCAAATGACGCTTATTCGGCTCAAAACTTGACATTTTCGAACACAAAAAAATATGTTATACTGATAAAAATTCACTAATATTTCAAGGTCATGTTGTTGACAGATGTCCAACCTTACGATAATGACATTTTACATCTGACAATTTTAACCATAACTTACTGGTGGCGCCAACTTTTGTCAAACGGCGGTGACTTATTTGTACACCCAATACTTTCCATGATCTTCCTCTACTGCACCTTCCTCACATTTGCACTGTATATTTCTCTTTTCATTCATTCGTTATACATATCCTGTCTTTTTTCATTCATTCTTTATACATATCCAAACCATCTCAGTGTTCTTCACCATCTTACTTAATACAAAACTTTTAAGTTCACATTCATTCTTAATCTCTTTATTCCGTGTATTCACCTCATATATTATATTCTTCTCAGTGCACGCATTTTTATAGCATTTATTCGGGTCCTTTTAGTCTTTCTTTATTATCGACGTTTTACTTTCATGCACCAAAGTTGATATAAGAATATTGTGAACTATCTATTATCTTAGCAGATTTTGATACTATCCAGTTCGAGTATATATATTGGTGCATGATATAATGACTTGTTTTAAAAAAAAACTTATACAAGTTATTCTTAAGAAGAAATAAAGTTAAATAATCAGTAATGTATTCCCGGCCAGTTTAAAACGTTATTTAAAATAACTTATTTCTCCAACTGTATAATATATATTAATTATAAAGTAGACGCTCGATCATCAGAGGTGCTACGGATAAAAATTGACCCGGTTAAAAAATCCTGATTATTTCCGCGAAGTATATAAAATACAACTATAAAAAAAAATCACCAATCAATAAGAAATCAATTGCTGCTATGCACGCGTAATTTAAATTTATAATTTAACGTGATGCGCCCGCCCGCTTGCATCAAAAGTAAGCGCGCCCAGATAATAATTTGCGATCACATATCCGCAATTTCGTCAGTTTTGTTTTCTGTAGCATACTATCGATTTTTGCCGGTTTAATTTTACTGGTAGATATGTAGGCGAATGAATTTTTTTTTTCATTTTAAATTATATTTCGAAATGTTTTACAAAAATCGATTTTTTTACTGTCCCGGTTAATGTGGCCCCAGATAATCGAGAATCTATTATAATACAATACAATTTTGTGAACTTGGATCCAACAAAAGTACTCTAATTTCTTGATGTTTTTTAACTACCATTTTTCTCATTTACAAACATATTAATTATTTCGCGATTGTACTTATTCCTTCCTTAAGCTTAAGTTTATGAAATAAGATTTTCCAGAATTCGCGTTGAAAACGATCGTTTGCGAACGCCTGATCAACTTAGGCCGGTCTTTTAACAGAACTGAAGAACTGTTCATTATTTGTTAGTATTCGTTGTTTTGTAAAATGAAATTGAATTTTTTTTAACAAAGCTTTAGTTATTGAAAGTTTTTATTAAAATAATTTGTAATGTAAAGACATTAGAATTTCTAAAAGAAAAAAATAATAAAACTTAATTCTTACGAGTAGGGTTCGCATATGAAAAATAATACATTTTACAATCGACGGTCTTCGTAGATCGATGCGCAAGGCACTGACATCTCATACCTGGGGTTCCGAGTTCGATTTCCGGTGATGTCACAATTATCTATGTGATTTTCTAAAGCCCAGGTATTTCTGTAATGTGTTTCATCACTGCTTTGAGTATCATGACCTGTTGTTTTGTTATAATAAATAAATCATTTTTCTATTGATACTTATTTACTTACAAAAATAAACATTTTTTTTCATTAAACCTGTTGATTATATTTTTCTGACCCTCCCATATGTTAAAGAAAAGTTTTATTGAACAACAAATAATTGTAAAAGTCTTTGCAAGAATACTTTTCAATTTCAATTGAGTCATAAGAATGTTTTTAACTGAGGATATACAATATGTAATCTATTTATTTCGTTTGCGCATTCCGTATTTATAAGTATACGAGTAACTTAAGCGTTTTAACCCCTTTATATTTTCGCAAGTCACTAAAATATCGCTGGTAATAGTAAGTAATCTGTGATCCATAAAAAATATGAGCATCGCAACGCAAAAAGAGAACATATTCTTAAAAAATCACAATAAAGACTCGGACCTCAAAAAAAGAAACCTTCCAGTAAAAATATGACGTCTGGGAACCCTACTCATGTGTAAACTAAATGAAAAGTGAAACATAAATGTGATTTGATTGTGAATGTTATGTTGTACGCAGGTGATAGTAGTGGAAAATTAAATATGTATTTTGAAATGTTGCTTGATTTTTTTAAATAAGCCGATTCATACTATACTAGTTGCAACCCGTGAAATATTCACGGAAGTAAAACAAATTCTACATTTATGAAAATATATATTCATAAATGTAGAATTTGTTTATATGTATCATTTATACATCGTCCTCTTTTATACCGGTTCAAAAATTGTTAGCTAGGTATTTAAAATTCGTTCAGTATAGTTTCCATCTTTTCATTTATCACGGACCCACCGAGATTCAAATTTCGAATTACTTTCGGAGAGAATCCAAGTATTCCTCTCTCGCTCTCTTGTATTCAAAATTCAATTCTCGTATTCTTTCTTTGGCGACAGCCGTCGTATGGGTTTTGGCCTATTTATACTATGATAAAGATGATTTGTAATTAAAATAATGTATGTTAAGTGTTAAGAAAAAAAAATAAAGAACGTTAATAAGTGTAAGTCGTAGTTATTAAAAAGTAATGGCAATATACTCGTATGGGTGAACAATGAAGCATTAGAGCAAGTTGAGGAATTTCGTTATTTGGGGAACATGTTTCCGAGAGATGGTAAGGTAACGCATGTATTGAAAGGCGTGTTGTTATAGGAAACAAAGTAAACGTACGTTGCACTATTTTAGCTAATAAATTATCGCAAAATCGTCGAAAATGAACTAGTCCCACTTTAATGCGATCTTGAGTATTGGAAGGGAGGGATAAAAGTAAAATAAATGCGATAAAAATGCACGCCTTGCATAGAATATCTCAAATTAAAATGTTTAATTTCAGTAAGGAATCGTAGAATAATGGATAACTGTTTATTATAGACGAATTAAGAAAATAATATTGAGTTGGTTTAGCGACATTAAGAGAATGAGTTGTGAAATACATACATAACAAATATACGAGTATTTAGGTCTAAAATAAATATAGAACGAGGAATAGACCCAGGAGACACAGGAAAGAGTCGACGAAGGTAATTGGAAAAAATGTAACTAAGATAAAAGTATGAAAAATAGTAGGTCTGTACGAGATGTATGGATGTAGATGAGGCGAGAATCGTGTAAGAGGATAGAAAGACGAAGCAATCTGTATAATTGAAATGTGATTATTACGACTTTTACATAATGAATTATTTTGATTGTAGTTCTATTTGAATAAATATAATTTATACTTTTTTATATCATAAATATGAGTTGGATGATCATAAAAGAGATGGAAAGATGGTTGGCAATCGACTCAATAAAGCACCATGCAAAACATATTGAATATAGGTAAACAAAAAAGATCTAACCCACTTTTTATGTTTTGTTTTATACTTTGATTGTATACAGTACAAATTCGCTGGCTTGTTGTGAAGTGTTTTTTTTTCCAAACCAATATATGAATGAATAAAGAAGATTTAGATCTTCTACATAACATAGTATAGATCGCGCTGGATGAGGACTTATTTTGGTGGAATCAAATTTAACTGCCTGAATATTAATATACACTTTTCATAGGTATATTCTTCAATTTATTTATTTTTAAACATGACAAGAAATACACACAATGCGAATGCGAAAAAAACAACATTCCACAATATACCGCACATAATCAAGAGTTCTTCAACATCACACTCAAGAGTTCACACAAATCTTTACTACAAGTTATTCCTCTCGCAAGCCCAAGTATTCAAACTCCTATCGCAATATCAACCATGCTCCAATTGACTGCCTAAATTGTTTTCCTCCTTTTGCATTTATTAAATTCGGCACCCCATTGTATGTCATAGGAATAGGCATATTGTCTTTGGGCAAAAGATGTTTTAACTCTAGGAATGGTGAACATTTGATCAGTTGCCATGCGTGTCATGTGTATCGGCTGAGTCTGCATCTTCATCTCATCTCGATGATAGTGCCAGAGAATGGACTTGAAATGTAAGTTGGCTATGTTCAAGAGCCGATACTACCTGAAAAGCTCCGCTGTGGGATACTGGGTAGGAAGTTGACTAATTATTTTTATAATCAATTTATGGGAAACCTGCAGCATGTGTTTTTGTGTTAAGGTGCATCCCCCCATATCCAAATATTTAAAATATTTTTTCGGTTGTAGCCATTTCTCGTGGCGATGTCAAGAAAACTTTACCGAATATGATATTCGAGTGTTTTTTGACGTCACCGTATGTTTAAAAGCGACAACACGTTCGAAATGTCGACTCAATGAAAATATCTCGACTCGGCAACTAGGAAAAAACATTTGAAACTATTGTGAAAATCTTCGATCATATTTAACAAAATTCTAGTTCCAATACATTATATTAGATGTCCATCCCTAGTTCATTGACGCAATGTCACTTTTCAAATACGAATAGTTCAAATATATTGCCGCAAGTCAACACATCGGCGCTGGTATCGGACGAATCTAAAACATTGCTAAGCACTGCGTTACTTTTTTGTATGTACAAAACGAACACAGGGAACAATAGGTTCGCCTCTTCGCTAAAAAATAATAAATCAAGCACTAAGCGAGTCGCTCAGCTGGGACTCTGCCACGATTATCGTAAACACCCTCTCGCGTTCTCTTGGCGCGCTACGTTCGGCCAATCAGCGTCGAGGTGTCGTCACTTTCCACCAATAGTGCGACAGTAAAGTGAGCTCATGTCTAAAAATAGATTTCGTGAGTCACGAGATATAAACTGTGTTACAACAGGCGTAGTTACCAGAAGTATTTTTGCTTTCATATAGAGAGGACGTCAAACGCGAGTGTTGGTTCCCTTATAACGCGTATTGTACTGTCCTATTGATTGTGCATAGTGAGTGAGTCACCAGTGTTTTTGTTTTCATCCCTGGACTCCGGAGTTACAAGTTACCGAAAGTTCGTTGCGTTAGTGAATAGCAGCAGCCACTACATGGTGCGAAACTGCGTGCCTGCCCCCCTCAAAATGGAAACCACCTTTTACGAAGATTCGTACCCCAGTGTAAACCACCTGAAGCGGAATATGACGCTGGATCTGAACTCCGCACGTTCACCGCTTAAGAGGAACAAGTACGGCACACCCATGCTGTCCACGCCCGACCTTAACAAGCTGATCCCTACACCCGAGCTGGAGAGGCTGATCGCCGCGCCCGGCACCGACATCCTGTTCCCTCCGGCGCCAACGGAGGAGCAAGAATTGTACGCGAGAGGTTTCGAAGATGCATTGAACCAGTTACATCACAACAGCGACAGTTCCCAAGCGGCTGATATGCAAGGACCCTTACCTGGAAGGACATACACTAACTTGGATCTTCCCCAAGGCTACCAACCTTCCTTGTCTTTCGGGGCTGAAGGAGTTCTTATAAAAGACGAGCCACAGACTGTTCCCAGTATCGGATCTTCCCCGCCCCTCTCTCCTATTGACATGGAGAGTCAGGAGAAGATCAAGCTGGAGAGAAAGAGACAAAGGAACAGGGTGGCGGCATCTAAGTGCAGACGCAGGAAGCTGGAGCGCATCTCGCGGCTCGAGGATAAGGTGAAGCTACTCAAGGGAGAGAACAGCGAGTTGAGTTCCGTGGTATTTAAGCTGAAGGAGCATGTGTGCCTGCTCAAGGAGCAAGTGATGGAGCACGTACAGAGCGGCTGCGCCATCGTGCCGAGCTCCACGTTCTGATCCTCGCTGGCCCTGCCGGAGCCGAGTCTCGGTCCCGGGGCGTGACCACTCCTTGTGTAGGATGAGCGGTGCGGGGCTGCCGCGCCAGACATTCCCTCTGGTGGGGCCCTAGTCTCGCCCCATCTCTGTCCGTCTCGCTGTTGAGCCCCCGCGGCGTCCCGCTCTGTGACGTGTTTGTTCTATATGACATTTTGAGCGAATGAGTGCGTCGTGTGGAAGTTTCGAGATTCGTTTTTATATTATTATGCCCGAACTGCGCTAGCTTTAAAAAGTAACACAAAGATCTTCGTTTTATTTCTCAAGTAATTCGATTTATTGGTCCCTTATACGTACTAATATTCGTTTTAATAGTGAAACTGTTGTGCAATTTGGTTTCATTTTATCTTGTACTAATAGTTATAGACTTGCTCAATTCAATATATCATAAAAGTACGCTAAAAGGCAACTAACTATTCGACCTAGCCCATAACATGGCTACCGTCAAACTGGTTCATTCAATTTGCGCTCTGTGTTGTGCGTCCAATGGATTGATATCTATGGGCCGAATGGATTGATATTTGAATATAACGTACTATAAAAATCTTATTTCTCTGTATTTAGTACTTTATGTATCGGTTTATTAGTGGTTAGGCTAAGAATACAAGGAATAATTCAATTCGCCACATTAAAGCTTTCTTTCGAGAATCGCTCAAGATCATTTTTGTAATACGGAGGCGTGACTTGACATTTTGTCTATGGTTCCAGATCAAGTATACTTATCAGTGCCTATTTAGATAATTTATATATTTCATCATAAAGCCATGCATGAAAACAAGCTGTAACAACTTGTTTCGACTTGTGCCTGCTTATATGTCGTCATTCATATGTAGGTGTACATAGTACTCGTATTTGTGCGTGCACACAGCAGTTCTATAAAAAACACTTTATTATAAAAAAAAGATAGTTGTTGAAGCAAAAATGTTACAATATTGCTCAATTATGAAAGCAATCTTAGTGCTTTGCTTATGATTGAGACTTGTGTCTTAGGAGTTTTAATTTTTAATACCAACGCAGTTGGTGTTTTGTGTTCCAGTGGCATAACTGCAACAAGCAGGCATTATATTACATACACATACTTGTATATATATATATTGAAAAACGAGTATGAATCTTTGAACATAACTACGTGTTAAAAATACACTATAATATTATCAATTGACACAATTCTATGTTATTTATTTCCTTTTGTTTTTATTATGGGTCCAATAATTGATTTACCTAAGTTTAGTTTTTGTAGTACGAGTATAACAATTATTTTAGGAAAAAATGACTTGGTCTCTGATGTTCCTGTTTAAAGCTAGTTTAGTGGCTCCTTAAGTTATTTTGTGTTATGTTTCTTTGTTTCGATCTAGTCACAGCTCTCGAAGAATAAATAAAATAATGTCTTTTTGTAATTATACCTTTATAAGGGCTGTCGAATGCGTGTGCGTGTAGGGGCCGTAGCTTCATGTTACCAATGCTGCTCCACATCCCGTTCATCTGGGAAAACTTGTGAATAGTATTTTTATGAAAAAGCACTTGTGATCATAATGTTATTTTGTATGTATTGTATACAATGAAATAATTTAAATATTGTTTTAATTTTTATAAGATTAATGTAGTTTTATAATGTAAATTTCTTGATTAAAACGTTGTATTTTTATACGAAAAAGCTTCTTTCCGTTACATTCTGCTTAGGTTTTGCAACAAGATAGATAAGTCTTGTTCGTCAATATGATCCGTCAATTGGAAGGAACTGCTAGCAAGATTACATTATTCTTGCTTTGTAGCAAAGATTCATTTAAATCGACTTGGGTTTGCTAATTTACTAAAATGATTTTAACACGTGTATCTCTTCGACTGGATGGATTGACCGCAGTCTTATCACGAACTGCTCAATAATAACCGACGACAGAATTTGTCTGCCTGCAACTTTTTTTACCTTTTGGTCGTGAAATTCGCTCAAGAAAGTGTACATGGCTATGTCCGTGGTCCGTGGTCATGCTAGAATCTGATCTAGGTGAGATGTTCCTTTACGGAAATCCTTGCCATGGAATTAATATGTATCTTGTATACCTTTAATCAGGTTACATTGAAATAGAAGAAAACTATAGTTTTACAACAAATGTAATACTTTAATATTATACCTAATTATAGAGCTCGATGGATCTCAATAGTAACAAATAGAAGAGTAATATATACATTACTTATTCTTTTCATCACGTTGCATTCAGTTCGACATTATTTTAAAATAAATAAATTGCAAAAGTAATTTTACATTTATAACGTACTCGTATGTTTGTTTAGACTCTGGTTTTTCGTTGGCCAATTAGACATTATACCATAAAGGGTGAATGTTTCTGCATAAACTTTACCCCCACAGCTGACTCGAGTCGATTTGGTCTCATTGAGGTTTGCACATAATCAATGGTCGCTGAAATATTCAAGTTAAGTCCTACCGTCTTACTCCGTGCCTTCATCAGCAGTTTCGTGATGTCTATATTTCTGATCTTTAATATTTGCTCCTTAAGTGAACCAAGAAGCGCTATTATTACATTTTGTATTTAGAATAGTTATTGAAAACAATGCCATATTATAAATTTAACTTTTACAAAAAATATTCTAACGCATTTAAAGCAATACAGTAAGATCAGAAATCTATATTTATGCATTTTTGATACTATCTTTTATTATGTAAGCAAGCTTTTTGCAAATGTATAAACTAAATTACTTTTTTATTAGTATGTATAAAATGAAACGTACTAAATGTTGTCATTTGGAAGGCCTTACTTTAAGTGAGAGAAATTGCTGCATTGTTTTTCTTTATTTTGCAATAGCTGAATTATTTTGTGTTAAAACATTGATATTTACAAGTATTTAACAGTCTGTATGTGAACTATAATATAAAGTTGATCCGATCTATAACTGGTTAATATGATAAATGTGAATTAAATGGGGTATTAAATTAACAAGTTATTAATAGCCACATAAGTATTTAGATAATAACAATTTTTCGATTGCTTAAAAAAACATCAAGTTTTCGATTGCTTAAAAAAAGTTGTAATTTTTTGCATTGTGGGATACTGTTTATAAGGCTAAATTTTATGGCGCTTGTAAATAATTTTTATGGCGCTTGTAAATATCAAAGTTTTAATCAGAACTAATTACTCGATGGAAAATTATGAAGGCCCCCGATCAAAATTATATCCAGTTAGTTATTAAATAAGAGTTCAAATAATATTTTTCTTAATGCAAATGGTACCTGCCTTGAATGTACCTTTGACTTAATTTACTTGGGGGCAATTATATTTTCCTGTCAATCCAATCTATAAATAAAGAGGTGACAAATATTTATCTGACATAATAATAAGAGAATTTTTTAACATTCTATATTGTTTAATCAAATTTGGAATTTCAAGTTCTATAATTAACCTGCTCAAGTTGAACAAAAAATTGTGCTATATTCAAATCGCAGTTTTCCTTCGGTCATTTTTATTGATCTATGATTTTAATAATTTTTTTGAGAATGTACTATATTTTAATTGTTATCAAGAATCTTATCTTAAAATAGATTTATTTTTGTATCGTTATCATATCCTGAAGTTTACTTCACTTATTTTTTTTAACAATTTTGTATGTTAAATATTCTATTGTCTTAGTTTTTACAGCATATTTCAATTTTGATGCAAAATTATTATTTTAGTAATATATACCGATAAAATGTGCGTATTTTTCTTAGAAATCTATACCAGAATACTTAAATTTTTATTATTCTCGTTATATTTGTATTAATTTTTTTTTATTTATCAAATATATTTACGTTTTGATTGTCAGAAGAATCTTTGTCGACCTCTTATAAAATATAAAATATTAAAATTGTTGGTTATATTATAATCAGGTCAATATAAAATTTATTAAACCTAAAATGACGCCTTTCAATTATTCTGAAGAATTAAAAAAATAATATTTCCAAATAAATATTTATAATACAAGAAAAGATTATTTTATACAGATATTATAAGATATTTATATTTTGAAAGAAGTTGAATAAAATGATAAAATATATATTTTTTGGTTTAATATTTGTATATATTCCCCCTATTTAACCCGTGAAATCGAAATATTTAAAGACCACAGAGATGTGTTGAATGAAATATTGGACTAACATTTCAGTGAATGGAGAAAAATTAACTTCAAAGCAAATCTCCTGAAATATGTCAGGTATGTGGAAATCTCCTGAAATATGTCAGGTGTGTGGAAATCTGAAATATGTCAGGTGTGTGGAAATCTGAAATATGTCAGGTGTGTGGAAATCGGAAATATGTCAGGTTTGTGGAAATCTGAAATATGTCAGGTGTGTGAAAATTTCCTGAAATATGTCAGGTGTGTGGAAAAACATGCCACATTATGGAAATGATATTATTAACGTTGTGGCTCTAAGTGCTAACTGCTATCGAATAAATAAATGGATTTGGAACAATCGACTAAATTCTGTAGAAATGGCGCGCTGAGAAGAATACATGTGGGATGTATTACAAAATACGGAATGAATGTGAACTAAGGCTGATGTGTTAATTATGATGAAGAATATCACTTTGAGATGGTGTGGACATGTAGAACGAATAAATGAAGAAATACTTTACTAAACAAATTGACTGTGCAAATGTGAGGCTTGGTAGAGATAGATGAAGACAGTATGGATGGATCGAGTGAATGATATTTTGAAAGAAAGACGCGTAAAAAGTTCCGAGAAATCGTAGGAGTTGTGTAGAGTAGAAAGATGTAGAAGAGGCGAAAGTTGTGTGTCGCTATGGGAAAGTCTGGCGCTATGTCCACCACCCACCCCGACTATTATGGCGAATCTTAAGAAAACCAATATACTCGTACATAGCATCCGTTGCCAAAAAATATTTTCTTGAAAAAAATCTGCGAGAAGAGACCTACAATTGGGTTATTTATGCTAAATAGAAAGACTGATTTTCTCCATACGCATTTTTCAGAATTTAAGTAGGAAAAATATATGACATTTATATAGTATGAAAATTCAATATTTATGATTAAAAGATAATAATGAATCATTCCCATTCTCGTAAGTACAAATTATTAAATATTTAAATTTCTTTGGTATGGATGCAAGCAAAGAAAACACATATCTACGAGTATTTCTTTCTCTCAAAAAATGAGCAAGAAAGAAATTTCGTGGAAATATTAGTACTGACAACAGAGGTTATGATGGGAGCTTGGCCTACTCGTATTGGAGTTACAATATTATCGTGTAGCATTATGTTTCAAACATCAGTGTTACCATCCTGATTTTAATTATACCTGAATTTATTTATATGTCTTTTATAAAATTCTTCTAAGATGAAAATTTCTTGCGAAACAGTGTTATCAATTCACCTACTTAATAACAATAACAGAAAGAAACAGTAAGATGTTATCTCACCTAACTCGCTGAAGGACCTTTCCTTGAGCCGGTGCCAATGTGCGGGGCCACGTCAACTCCCCTGAAATATCTTCCGTTCGCCACACCTGATGTGTTGCCACCTCACGACACTTCATCTCCCTACTCAGATGGACCATCTTAAACGACATTTTATACATAAACAGCATAATATTACAAAATTTTACGATCTTTGCAGTGTATTTAGTAGAATGTCTGCTTTCCACTTTGGTTCGATTTCTGGTATTGTTACATCCGCGTGTGTGTTAGTATTGCTGACCCATATCATACAAGCGAACTGCGAGTAATTTGTTTACTCTGGTGGTTCTAAACTCAAAGGCTTAGTTATTGGGCCGAATATATTTTCTCTCCCGGCCACACTTATCAACATAGCCGAATCATCTGTTTAGGCAGTGTCTTAGGAGAAAGCAGTATGAGTGAAACGTAGAAATGATGAAATATTTCTTGGAGCTCAATAAATTTTGTGGAAATGCATGTGGTGAGAAAGACTATGTGGTGTGAAGAATACGACTGAATGTGAACTATGTTAACGTGTTATGGATTAATTATGTTAGGGTGATAAAAATATCAATCTGACTTGACTTGAATATGCGTATCGAAGTATAGACGAAACACATTTTTTTTATTATTATTAAGGTGAGGAGGAGAAGAGACGTGGCTGAAGAAATTTAAATACTACAGTGGTTGTAATTGTAGGATGCATAAAAACAGATTATTGTAATTTTGAAATGTAATAAGTTACAGAAACTGATAAAGTTGTAAGTACTCGTAGATTAGGTGTTTATGGCACATGTCCCGGTAGACGTTCTACCCTCTCGGCGTATCTCAATAAATAAGCGGTGTAATAGTATATGTGAATATATATTTAATATAGAATATCCAAGGATGTGTTAAATGAGACTAACGAAAGTAAATAATGGAGATAAACATAAAATCTATTTCTAACCGAACTTCATACTTTCAAGACAAATGTTTAAGGTTAAAACCAATCGCAGGCAGTATATTTTGACAGCTTTTATTTGATTGGTTGATTGCATGCTAAAATATAGGAAATTAGAGCACCCTTACATTTTCTTATGATGTCTTGAACGCTTTATTCTAAGATATTAATGTTTTTAAAGAATGTACTTAATAATTAGAGGCAGAGTTTGGTAAGTATGGCGACGAAAAGGCAAGACTATCTTTCAATTAAAGCGATTTATTCTGTTTGGAATTCAATGAACTGAAAAGAACGGCGAAGCCGCAGACTTGTATAAAATATAAAAAAAAATTCATGAAGTGTTAATAAATTATGTAAAATATTACGTATTTTACGATTACATTTACATAATGGCTCAATTTGCGCACTGTTTTCCTAGAACCAATTAATTACCTGTGATAATGAAGGGATTACTGTATTGCTGTTTTTGGAATTAAATATTTTCAACGACTTCGTTCTTCTTGTGTGTCTAAACCAGTGTCTTATTTCTTCAGTTCATAAAATATTTCGTCTTAAAAGTAGCTGTAAGTCTTTTCTTAGCTGGTAAACTATTATAGTATGCGACTTAAAATTGAGAAGTAACATTTATTGTACTTTTTCCAAATTGCCTTTTACAACCACTCAGCCCGTTCAATTGCGTTTTTCGATACTTTCACATTTAATTTTCGATATTATACAGATTTCCTTTTTCATAAGCTGGGTCCGATTAGTTTTATTCATATAAAATAATACTAAGGAGAATACTCGCACTTCTCATAGTAACATACTAGGCGGTGCCGAGAATATATCTACTGTTTCGCGCAATACTCGTACTTCTCATAGTAACATACTAGGCGGTTTCGCGCAATACTCGTACTTCTCATAGTAACGTACTAGGCGGTGCCGAGAATATATCTACTGTTTCGCGCAATTGGTTCAATATCTCTAAACCGCGCTTTACTAAGTGTTTTCGACATCCCATCGATTCTGCAAGTTGGTACATAGAATAGAGGATGATTTCTTCCACGGTTGTAATAGTAGGGAACATAAAAACGAAGTGCCTTTAATGTTAGTTGAAATTACATTGTAGTAATTTTAATATGAGTAACCCGAGCCTTGTTCAAGGCTTCTATAATTGCATGCAGTCATAAGTTGGTAATGTGCATTTTTAATAGTACTGTTGTGATACTTTATCGGTTTATGCATTAAAATCAAAGAGGTTTTTGTTTGGGAATATGAAATTCTCGGACGAAAACATAATTTAAAAAATGTCGCTTATGATAGTCTGGCATATGTAAGACATAAAAATCAGTATTTTGACAACTAGATAAAAAATATTGGCACTCACTCATACGCAGAAAAATAAAAAAAGATTACATTATGAAATAGGTCAGTGTGTGATACGGTTTTTGAAAAAACAATATTTTATTCGACTTGGGGTTTATTTTTTTATCCGTCCTTAAGTGTAGGAAAATGCAATTTCACAGTTTTTCTGCCGAAATCTTTCATAGGATTCATAAGGTGGTGTGTTTCATAGAATCCATAAGGTGGTGTGTTTCATAGGATTCATAAGGTGGTGTGTTTCATAGAATCCATAAGGTGGTGTGTTTCAATTTCTCAGTACCTATATTTAATATAAAATGAGGCTTGATTTTTTTATTAAAATTTTATTTGTCAAATATATTTTTTGTGACAAAACAATGTATATCCAAACAGGAATGAGGATATTAGGAAAGATACTGATTAAAAGAAGATGTAGTGCTTAGGATAAAGAAAAGATCATTAAGATGGTTCGGTCATGTAGAAAGAATCAATGATGAAAGGTTTAGAAAAAAATACGTGAAGATGGGCACAAACACATTATTATGTACCATATATTCATTTATCCTGCTTAAATACTTTTGTATATCTTTCATTGTTGAATGAATGAATAAAGTAGTAATCTTTAAGGTTCGATATCAAACTTCATGAATATAGTTTTATTTCATACGATTTCCTTTATGAAAAGAACCACTGAAACATTTAGTGGGTTCATACGAAAATGCTTCCTTAAGGAACACATATTATTCCTTAAGGAAGACTTATCTCAACTGCCTACATTCCAGACTAAACCCTCTCAGTCCTGATGTATGTTAATGGATTGTAAGATTTAGTATTTCACAAATAAAAGGTGTTTGGTATTTGAGAAATAGTCGATTTTTTAGTCAAAAAAGTGGTTCAAAGTATCAAAGGAAGCAAAACTGATGTTTTTTCCTTTTTAATAATTATACATTATTTATAGTTAAGGCATTAACACTGGAGATTTAAATACATTGTAATTTGTTTAGTCAAACACTGTTTATTCCACTTTATATTACGGTATAACCCTACCGGTTTCAAGGTTTTCACCATATCAGAGAGGTCTTGTTTTTGCTTCCCTGAGGAGGGTGAAAACTTGGAAACCGGTAGATTTATACCGTTATATAAAGTGGAATAAACAGTGTTTGATTAAACAAATTACAATGTTTGAATTATTAATATAAGAGTACATAAGAGTATTCCATCGCTGTTTTCGCTTAAATATCATACGGTTTCATTAAATACTTAGAAAATTATTATAACATTTTTCTATAAATTATGTTGCAGAGAATACAAAGTGCTATTAAAATTAATATTTAAAACTAGTACGCAATTTCTTAACACTAATGCCGTATTGTTTCGGCAAGCATTAGGGAGCGTTACCGTCACAGACTTATTATCGACAATATTATTTTGCATTTATTTTTCATTTAATTTCATATCAACAAAATTTTGTATAAATACCTTGAAAAATGACAATCAAAACCCACACATGGTTTCAATAAAATTAACATGACAACACAGTGTGCGACAATGCGATGTTGAGGCGAGTTTTATGTCAATATAAATCCTAGCGTCATACTTTTATAGCCGTGGTATAATTTACATTTCGTATCATTATTCAAAATGGAAAATTCAGAATTAGCAGGTGATAAAAACGACCGCTGTGCTATGCATTGCAAATTATGAAAAACGAGATATGTTTTGTTAGCATTCATTAACATTGGTTGTTGAAAAAGGTGACTGTCTGTTTTTCTTTTTATTCTACATGTGCAAGGCTGAAAAACATCTAGTGTCCCCGTGGCTGGGCTCGCCCTATATTGGTGGGGTGTATCTTGGCAGAGGGTATGTTATTAGATGAGCTTTTGATAGCTTCTCTCTTAAATGTATTTTCTGCAATTTATGTGTTTTTGAAGTGTATTTAAATATATTATGTACATACTATATTGCTATCAATAAACCTATATTTATTTATTATTTATTATATGAGTTATTGAAATGTACGAGTATGGGTGAATAATGAAAGATTAGAACAAGTTAAGTGATTTTGTTATTTGAGGAATATGTTTTCGAGAGATGGTAAGATATTGAGAGATGTGTTGGTGCAGGTAACAAGGTCAACGGCGAGTTTAGTAATATTTTGCCAATAAATCAATCGCAAAATTTTCAAAAATGATTTTTCACAGTGGTGTGCTAGTGCTGTGCTATCTTTGATGTATGGAAGCGAAACCTAAGGATTGAAATGGAATGATAAGAGCAGAATAAATGCGGTAGAGACGGGCGCCTTGTGTAGAATATCTGGTGTTACAATATTGTATAGAGTAAGAAGTGGTCGGTAAAAAATAACGGTTTGTTAGAAATGAATATTATATTGTAAATTAAATTAAGTCAGGAATCTTGAAATGGTTTGGTTACGTGATTCAAAAAACTAATTAATTATATGATTTAATTCACAAAACAGGTTTAGTCCAATTACATTGGAATTTTTCATAACAAAAATAGTAAACAAATTAAAAGAATTATATATTCAAAAGTCACTTAAATAAGTTGATGAGTGCTTTCTAATATGTCTCCAGTCTTAGAAGATTTTTTTTTCACTTTTAACAATGTGATATGAAATATGCTAATATCCGAAGCAGTCCCGTTTAAAAGAGTTGAGACTCTTCCAATAGGCATGTCGACTTGCGTATGTGATTGAGAATAACAAGTTCCTATCGAGTGCGACTGCGACTGCGACTGCGACTGCGACTGCGACTGTGTCGGCAGGAACATTTGACAGCTCCAGCTCCTCCTCACAACTCTTCGAATGAGTCTTACAATGTATTTTCTTCTTACGCTCAAGGAGTTATACCCGAGTATGCCAAGCAGAAACTGAATAGGATTAAGCCATGGATAGTCACCAAACTCACTCATATAGAGATATCGTAGATATTTTTTCTGTACCATCTCCACCATTAGTGAGCAATGTGTTCCCAGCGGACTTCAAATGCAAGCATTGCTTTCTAGTTTGCTACGAACCAATAATTTAAACTATTTGTCTTTCAAACGCCATTGAGATTTTCATAATAAATCCTAGAGTTTTGTAAGCTAAATTGCCCATAAGTTCGATATGAGGACCAAATGCGAGACTGTTGTGGAACAAGAAACCCAGATCTTTAGTGTTGTCTGTGCGGCATGGATTTTAGTGTAATCTAAAATTCAACACATACGAGCGATAATATAACAAAATGTTGCACTTTGATACATTGAAATATAATTTATTATTGTGTCTCCACTCACAAACGTTCTTGAGATCTGAGTGAAGATGCGAGCAAGTCACCAGCAAAGAGAAGAAACTTGGATTTTTTTATAGCTCAAAATAAAGAAGGTCCGATAAGACTCCTGAGAAGCACCTGAGTAAGCAGAGACGTAATCGGATATGTAGATTTCATGTGAAACAAATGACTCTTTTGGTATGATAATCTGACAACAGCCTTAGTACGTTACCTGAGATCCCAAGTTCGCTTATTTTTTCTAATATTTTTTTGTGATTGAAAAGCAATTGTTTAGTTTTTCCTGGTTTTTCAATATCGTTCTTTCCAATATATCTTTCCTTTTCCTTACCATCAATGACCTAGTTCAATTTTAATTAGATTTAAAAAAATAAATTATTTTGTTATTGCACAGTTTTTTTTTCTGCATCAATAATGTAAATCCTCTATGGTATGTTTAACTTTAAATTTTAAAACAATTAACGACTTCCGTACCTAGTTGTTAAGGGGTATGGGTTCGATTACCGTTGAGACGTAGATTAAAAAAATAGAATTCTTGACTGGTTTTCCCTTAAGGTCTTTTTACCATCTTTCTGGCGAGTTTAAATAGAATGCCATCAACAATAAGCTCGCCAAGTTGTACAGCATATAACGAAAGTGCAATACGCAAATAATATTATGATTAGCTAGAAGATATTGCCACTTAGCAATAAATCCGCCATGCTGTACACTGCATAAAAAAATAAAATGAACAACTTGTATGAAAAATTACTTTATTATTCAATTAATTACATTAATCCCCGCGACACGTATTGAATCCAACCATAATTTCCTAGGTTTTTCTCTGCCACGCCTTTCACTTCTGAAACCAAAATTTTGCAAGCATATCTTCGCTTTTTCTAACACATGAACCTTAACTATAGGGATGTCTATTATTTGGATATTACGGAAGAACAGTCAGCCAAAATACAGGGTATTTATAATATTTGTCTGTTTACATGTACATTTGCACTGTATATTTTTTTTGTTAGTCTTTGTTTATTCATTCGTTGTACATTCCCAAATCACATCAGAGGACTGTATTTCATCTTACTTAATACAGCAGCCTTAACAGTTCACATTCATCCTTAATCTCTTCATTCCGTATTATGTGATACAATGTCACCCCAATGTATTCTTCTCACATAATTAACATAGCTTCAAATGAATCTGTATACCCACCAAGAAAATAATAATACGCAATACGTAAAAAGGGATTCCTTGAAACTACTAAAGATATTTGGGTAATTTAGAAATAAACAGAGAGCCCATATCTCAAATTAAAAACAAATATTTAATATTTGCCGATAATTTATCGTCTATCTAGAAACAAGGCACGGGAGTGTATTTAGAATTCCTCCATTAAAATGTTTTCTTTATTTATATTTTATAAGAATTTGGAATTACGCAGTCTACAATTTAGGACAGGGGCTGGTGAACTTTTTACTCACGTTTTTGGCAAAAAATTAATAAGTAAAAATCGAAATTTTTCATGAAAAAAAATATATCAACAATTTCAGACCATTTTGGATAATTCACTAATGACATTTACTTGTGAAATAATTATTACATATGTACCTAAAATAGGCATCTTACCAACTAGACGACTTCCAAAGACTAGTTTTTAAGACACTTATCTTCCAACAAGGGTTGCAGGCTGGAGCCTCGTTAATTTATAATTTTTTTTATATTTAGCATTAAACAAGATACAAACTACTCTAATTTCTTGTTGAACGTTTCCCGTGACGCACACTCGGAAAACTTCTGACTTAAACTGTTTTACCGACGTAGGCATTTCTTTTCTTTTCAAGTCAAAACTGCAATTTGGATAATATAGCCAACATCAAATACATAAATCTGGAGTTATCAACTTTTGGCAGTAAACCCATGATATATTTTTTTATTAGACAATCTACCCACACTGTGATGATTTGTACCACCACATCAAAGTCGCTAATGTAATTATATGAGTCAATATTATAAGAGAGAAAAAAACAGGTCAACGCTTCAACTGATTAAAGTTTAAAAATTTAACAGTTAATCTATAAGTGGAAAATTTCTTCGAAGAAATGCATTATTTATTAGACGCGGTAAGAATAATATGACGTTTAGTAAATCGAATGTCATGTAAAGGATAACCGGAAAATACACGATATAAAGTCTTATCATCTAAACATCGCAATCGGGATCCTCCACAATGCCCATTTTGTAAAGGTGACTAGCCACCAGGCAGTAGCCACATGACTGACATTTCCTTAAATATGTACGAGTATGTTATTTTATTCCCACGATACGTTATTTTATATCTTAGAAATATTTTGGATACGGCTCTGATTTTCTAAAAGGTTGGCCGCCCTGTTATCTGTCAGGTCAAAATAAAGGTACTCGAAGGCAATAAACGCACCGCCTTACCCTTCCTTGTGTTAATATTTACCAAGAATCGATAATAATAATCACCTAGTACTTCAATTCCTACTTAGAATGAATTTAACGTAATTATGCTAAAAAAACCAACACACAAAAACGTATCTCTAAAATATTGAAAAAGCATAGATCAACCATGTACAAAAATATCATACCAGTTTAGCACATATTTCATAGTTAAATTCTGTATTAAAAACAATTGTTCCATAAAAGTCGCTTTATCAATTATTTATTATACCGAGTTAACGGTTTCATCACCTGATAAAATAATATCCAAATAGCAGAATTGCTAAACTTGCTCCGATGTTTCATTGTTCATTTATACATCACATTTACTTTCCTTATACAATTTTTCGTCACCGTGACTTTAAATTTCGCAAAATTCATTATTTGATCTTTCTCTTCGCATCTCTTATATAATTCACTTATCAAACTTTGATATTCATCCTCGTTCTCCCCCAACACTACCATATACTCGTAATAAAAACCTTTTCGACATTTTTAGTTCCTTCACACATGAATTTATGTAAATATTAAACAATCAGGGTGACCATAGCACATCCTTGCTTTACCCCTTATGAAATATTAAATCACTCAATCTACTATTCACTCTAATATACGCATATTCTCTACTTTCAGCAGAACTCAATACGGCGTATTAATTTACATTCAACACCATATTTATTCAATATTTTCTATAGTTTGTCGCTTACCACGTGGCCATATGTTTTGTCCAAGTCCACAAACGAACAATACTCCTAATTAATTTTTACCATACAATTTTCCACAAGCATATACGCAGAGAAAACAAATAATCCACGCCTCTCTCCCACTTAAAAAGGCAAACATGTTAATTTTTCATCTTAATTTTTCTAACATATTTTTTCCGTATAGTTGACGTGCTACGAGTACACTAAGCAAAGTGATGGTTCTGTAACTTCCATACATCATTCATTCTTGCACCATAAGTTTGTATGAAACGAATTCATAGTATGAAAACACAAAAATATTCAGCAGGTAAAAAAAGTATCTACAATCTTTCATGGTTAACAACTATTTGACAACCCTAACATGAGGTAATGTTTATTTTCAAGCATGACTAGTCTAGTGAGCTCTGATGCGAGTACCGCGCTGCGATGGCTCGTCCTAACTGCAGTAGTCCTAACAACGACATTCGTCTATCCGTAGTGCCAAAAACACTGTGCGTGCCAGAACATATCAACGACTAGTATATTATCCTAGTCCACTACATAATATATATGTTATTATGTCGCAGGCCAGGAGTTACTTACCAGTGGTCATCTTTTAAAGTTTGAAAGCAATCTCACTTCCCACTGTGTCAAAAGGTCTTCTGTGTATCATATGTTATATGTCAGCGGAGAACAGTTAACATTTACCCTAAAGAAGGGGGCGCCTCTGGTTCGATTCCTCTCACTTCCGGACAGGTTTTACTTTTAGATCATATTAAACTAACACTTGTGATTTTTTTTGTGAAACTCATTAGCTAATCACGCCATTTCCTTATTAGGGTAGGCAGAAATGATAGAGTGCCAGACTTTCCTACCCCGACACATCAACCTTTTCTACATCCGTACAACTTCTACGATTTCTATGACTTTCAATGTTTCCTTCTTTTAAAATATCATTCACTTGATCCAATCATACTTCCTGATATTCTTCTCTCAAACCTTCCACTCACATTTGGACAAATGTGTTATGCTCAAACCAACTCACATGCCCAAACCAAACATTTCACATCCCCATACCATCTCAGCTTGCTCTTTTTCATTTTACTCAACACATCAGCCTTTACTCAACACATCAGCATTTTACTCAACACGCATCCTTAATCCCTTAATTCCGTTTTCCGTCATACATTGTCCCTCAATGTATTATTCTGAATGCGCGCATTCTACAGCATTTATTCGGTTCATAAACAAATAAACTATTAAAGAAAAAAATAAAATAGCGTTTTATAAAAACTCGATAAAATAAAAGGCAGACTTAATATACCGGTTGTCTCGGAACTTTGATATCCTTGTCAACGGAGCTTTGAGTTTGATCTGTCTATACTGTATGGTTGCTGAAGTGCAATAATTTTCATATAGTAAACTAATATACGCTCAGGCGTTTTCAATTCACAGGATGGCTGACAAATACACTCGATCATGGGGATTTGCTTAGCAGTCTGTCGAAGTGTATGCCGAAGCTATATTTCGCTCACTTTTGTGTTGTGTCATCGGAGAAAAAGCTCCATTATTTATTTCTACCTCGTTAAAATAGATCTGTTAGCTAGATGCTAGATAACTTCTCCCAAACAGTTGGATAATTGTCAGCCTATCTTGTGGATGAATTAAATATGTTATCCGTTTATTATTGTTTTAGCCCACTGTTAATACAGGATGTCCCAAAAATAATTATACTCACTTTTACACCGAGCCGTTTACTTTAACTTACTGCAGGAATTGGTCAAACCACGCATTCATGAGGAGTTTAAGGACGAGGAGGACTTTTATTTCCAGCAAGATGGTGCATCTCCCTACTACCATCGTGATGTGAGGACATATCTTGATAAAAATTGTCGATTAGGAAGATTGGACGTAGAGGTAGCATTGAATACCCTCCGCGCTTCCCAGACCTCACGCCAATATTTTTTTTATGGGGAATTATCAAAGATAAAGTTTATGGTGCAAAACCGACAACAGTTAATGCATTTAGAGCAGCCATTGAAAGATAATGCTTTCAAACACCAAAACAATATTTGTGATGTTTGCGATTCCACATTATCAGTAGTGCATGTACCAGAACGGTAATCAATTTAAGCATTTGAGATAACTGTAATAAATCTCCGTCTGCCTCCTTTAATTTGAAATTTTAAATCATAGATATACCTTAGATACTCAATACTGAATTTACGAGTATAATAAGTTTCTATGGCAAGGAGATCCAAGTTCCAAGATGATCGGCAAGGTAAATTCGGGCCGTGAGTTATTATTTTATCAAAAAAATATATAAACAAACAAATGGTATAGCTATTGACTCACCGTTGTCTCCCCTCCTCAGTGAAATATTTATGAACTATTTTGAAAAATGTATTTTTAGGAGTAAGTTTAATTTAACTAAAAATGTTTTGTGCTGGTTTAGGTATGCAGATGACATTATTTGTGTTTGGACGGGTACTGGGTACCGATACACAATTACACCAATTTCTTAAATATTTAAATTCTATAGAAAGTTTTATAAAATTTACACTAGAAACAGAACAGGACGGAAAATTAAATTTCTTGGACCTAACATTATCTCGGAAAAATGGCACATTTGACTTTGATATGTATAGGAAAAATACTTATTCAGACTCTATAATTCCAGCAACTTCCAACCATCCTAATAACCATAAATTCGTCGCATTTAACTGAATGCTTCATAGATTGCTCAGTGTCCCATTAACCGACGACAATTTTAAAAAGGAATTAATAACCATAAAAAAAATTGCTACAAATAATGGCTATCCTGGAAGCCTCATTGATTCACTTATAAAAAACAAAACAAAAAAGAAACTTAAAATAGATTATATATTTAACGACACCTATAAGCATACCTATAAATGGAGCAAAGTCCTATTTATAAAAAACATATATGAAATAACCAAAAATATTCCAAGTCACATAAAGCCAGCTTTTTACACTAATTTTAATCTCCGGAAACTCTTATTTAATGGGAAAGGCAAAAATGGAATACTTAGCAACAGTGGTGTGTATAAACTTTTATGTGCTGACTGTGATAATTTCTATATAGGAAAGACGGGAAGATCTTTTGAAAAGTGATTTCGTGAACACAAATCCGCCTTAACAAATCCTCTAATTTATTCTGAAATGGCTAATCATTGTCACCGTGAAAACCATACTTTTTCTATCGATGATGCCAAATTCTTACATATCAGTAGTAACGGAAATAAATTGGACAGATAACAGGTCCTAGAAATTTCTAAGTCAGTACACCGATCCGAATATCTGTTGAACAGTTATTTCCCAAAAATCTCTCCGCTCTTGGCCGAAATTGTACCATGCCTCCCTCATTCCTCAGCCCCCAACCGTTGAAGCGTGTACATCGGTACCGGTTCGAACAGCATTTAGTCTTGTTTGCGCTCCCCTGAAGATGAGGTGAAAGCCTTGAAACCGGTAGGGTTATACCGTCACAAAAAAGTGGAATAAACTGTGTTTGATAAAAATAAATTACAATGTCTTTAAACCTCCACAACGTTAATGCCTTAACTATAAACAACATATAATACAAACATTTGCCAAAGGCTATACATATAAATACATTTATATCTTAAGAACTAATCTAATTTATACACGTACATTATTAAATATGTAGAATAGATGCATTTGAAATGTGGGGCTGGTAAAGGATGTTACGAATCCTATGAACATAAACGTAGTATTTCATGGACAGTAAGGCCTCCATAAACGTAGTATTTCATGGACAGTAAGGCCTCCATTCTCGAAGAACTGAGAATCACCGACAGATTGTCGATAATATGCTTTCGACGAGTCCTCAGATTCTTTGGGCACATTGCTCGTGGCCAAGGAGATAGTTTGGAGAGGTTTGTGGTTACTGGAGGCGTAAAAGGACGACGCATCAGAGGAATAATCCCAATGCGTTCGACTGACCAGTGAGAGACGCAACTGGACTACCCTTAACAACTGCCCTTCAAGCCGCGGAGTGCAGAGATGGATGGAGAGGAGTTGTCGGAGGATATAAAAGGAGTCACGATGATATTATAACTACGAGTATGAACTTACTTAATTTTATTTTCCTGCGTGTCATTTTTATGTTTAATAATCTTAATAGTTTTTTTTGATGTAGCAATTAAGCAAAAAGTTTTTTGATCTCTGCAATATCTGAGCGTGTAATTCCATTAGGACGCAAAATTCGCAGAAGTATTAATCATTGTTGGCAACTAACCAACACAATTTAATGGCACCTTCCGAATCGGAAGCTGGGACACGGCGTATCGGTGCCAGCAGTATTCGCATCTCCTGTTTACGTGACGATATTCCATTGAACCACCTCGAGCACTTTCACAGTTGAAGAGTTATCACACCAGGTCAAGAATATTTATTTATTTATGTGAACAAACGGTACAATGTACCTTAAAACAAAATTATAAGAGCCAGTAGTGAGTGCTCAACACATAAGGAAAGACAGAATATGTAAAAAAAATATTTTTTTTTATATTATACTCGTACATTTAGAACAAAAGCAATCAGAAAGAAACAGGTTTTAAATCATACAATATCATATGTTACCAACAAAATACGGGGCCGTCCACAGGCGCACAGTCCGCCCTGCACAAAAAATACAAACACAAAATAATAATCATTAAAAAACAAATTAAAAACAAAACATAAAAGATGGAATCAGACAGGTGGAACTTCATAAATCTTTTTCAGCACGGAGAAAAAAATCGAAAAAATAGATTTAAAAAGCCACAAGAATCAATTAAAAAGCAGTTCAAAAAGTTTTATAAAAGTCCTCAATAGATTTCGGGATCTCATTTCATGACTCAGTGGAAAATGCATGAACAGTGAAAACTACACGTTTATTCATATGAGTAAGGTTGTTAGTTTATCCTGTGGATAGCTGACGCTTGAGAGTATGATGATTTTTTTAAATTTATTTATTTGCAACGGTACACTGTACCGTATAACGATAAAAGCAGTCCGTGTTTCATTCATTAAAAAACACACACATAGTCGAATCGGGCAGTATCAAAATCCGTTAAGATGATAGATAGTCCACAACAGGATTTTAGTATCATATTTAATGTATGGTAGAGAAACGTAGGTATAGAAAAAGGCTAAAAAGAGACGAATAAATGTTATAGAAATGCGTGCATTTAGGAAGAATACATGGGGTGAGAATGTATGATAGACTATGGAACGATATGGTTAGGGATGGATGTGAACTTAAGGTTGATGTGTTGAGTAAGATGAAGAGCACTCTGAAATGGTTTGGGCACGTGGAACAAAGAAAAAGTAAGAAAACAAATATACAGCGTAAATGTGAATGGAATTTGTGGTGGAGGATCGTGGGAAGACCATGGAAAGTGTAGTTGGATCAAGTGAATGACGACTCCCGTGGCCTAGTTGGTAAGACGCATGTTTCCCAGCCCGGGGGTACGGCTCGATTTCCGTTGGAACCCAATTAAAAAAAAAGAATTCTAGTCTATCACGCAAGGCCTTTAAAAAAAATTATAGTTGGTTGGAAGTAATTGCCACATGACGATAGGTCCACCAAGTTGTGCTGCATACAACGAAAGTATAAAACAATAATCAATGATGTTTTGAGTGAAGGTAAAGTAAGAAGTAAGAGAAATCAAAGGAGTTGTTTGAGAAGGTGTATGGATGAGGAAGAGGCGAAATATATGAGTCGAGGTATGAAACTCCGCTCTATCCACTTTGTTTAATTCAGTAGATATGTACAAAAGTATATATTATGTACAAAAAAAGAAAAACAATTTCAACACTATTAGCAGGGAGGACCAAGGTCTGAGTGAATGTGATGGAATGCAAGTATCCTGAACGAGTGGACATGTACGTGTATAGATGTATTAAAATAATTAGTTGTAAGAATTGTTATCTAGTCATAACTTAGTATGGTGTTAAATATTTCTAAGATATTAAATATTAAGATTATTAAAAATAATTACATGGAGGAAATTTTAAAGTTTTCTTATTGATATAATAAAGAAATAAGATTAGTTATTAAGTATTAAATTTGTTTATTCTTTATTAGGCAAATGTGTGTATCGTAGATTACTTTATTCAATAATAAAAAAAAACATTTACAATAAAAATAGTAATTGAGAAATAATACAAAAAATTACAAGACGTAAGTATGCAAGTACACACGCCAACACAATTTTTTTTAACAAGAAATGTACATAGTTGTATTAACACGACACGTGGACCGTCTCAAGGTAGGCAGCTTGCACTGTCCCAAACCGGGCGTTACACTTGACATTCAAGTAAAAAGGAAAATTTAGATGCATCCAATCAAAATAAATAACAAATATAGGCATAGTTTGAGCGTATTAAGATGTCAACATCGCTCCCATAATATTGAATGTCTAAAGATGCTTAGGTATTTAAAAAAATGGAAACAAGAGGAACCAAATAATAAGAAAAAAAATATCACAAATACCCAAATTAAAGATAAGAGAATACACCAATAGCATTCCTTCTATTCACAATGAATTTAATATTTCAACGATTCTGAACTCAGCCCTGTTGACCAATGAACAGATAATAGAAAAATATACATCGGTAATTTCAGCAAATTGATGCCCCAAAAGGAGCATTCTATTTACAAAGGCATTATGTTGATAATTAGAGGAACTTCGTTTATATACTCATACGTATATAAACGAAGTTCCTCTAATTATCAACCACAAGCCTTGTGGTGAGTTTGTACAGAAGGGAATCTAATAAATAAATAATTCAAATTATTAACCTGGCAATAATGTTAACCATAACATAACCGAAAATAGTATTAAAGACGCAAGCAAATGTGATAAGCACTCAATAATCTAATCCAATCAGGATTGGCCTCAGATTATGGACAATTAACAGTAAAACCGAACAATAGGAAACTTATGGTCAGGGGATAAACAGAAAGTCCCCCCCTGGTAATCCAATGAACCGTTCTAAGAAAATAAACTATACATAGAGCACCTGGCGAGATAATTACTTCACAGCACTTTCTTCCAGTAAACCAGAGTATAATATTTATTTATTTTACTTATGATGTAAATAAACCCTGGTTTTGTTGTATATGACAACATTCTTATGGGTCAATTTGTACCCCGACTCGTACCTGGATTCAATTTTCGTAATTCAGGGTCGGAAAGGTAAATTGATAGCCATTTGATTTACAATTTCCAAGAATTTGATAACACAATAGATTGTAAAGACATTATTAAACCTGGGTTGTAATACCTGTCATTTAAAAACGATAGAGGCTCATTAAGGAACTGTTAGCTCTAGGTATGTTTACTTATATTACCTGAAATTTAGACAACAGCAGAGAACACGGAAGGATCAATATAAATGTCGTTACTCCGATTCTTGGAAAAGAGTGAAATTACCTAATTTTCCATTTGTCAAGCGATCTTCTTATAAATTTTAAATATAATATATTTTATTACTTAAATTCCTCATAATAAATATTTATTATATTAACACGTAATGAAACATTTTCAATAACCGAGAATACGTCTTCACATTGATGCATGGGAGTAAAATGTGGAAATGCGTGCAAAGTGAATAATGTGTAGTATATCGATGTATGACAGGAAAAGAAAAGTAATTAAGGATAAATATAAAATTCCATGTGTTAAATAAGATGAAAAGAGCACATTGAGATGATTTGGAAATGTTGAACGGAGGGGCAACGAAAGACTGACTTAACAAATGTATAATGCAAGCGTAAGTGGGTATAGTGGAAGACAATGACCAAAAAAAGTATAGTTGGACCAAGTGAATGAAATTTTAAAAGAAGGAAAGATAAGGAGCGAGCGAAACAATGGTAGCTTTGTGAGAATATGTATGTACGTAGAGGAGGCGAAGGAAGTATGCCGTGATTGTAACGTTTGACGCTCCATCCTCTCTGCCTATCCCGATAGAAAAATGGTGTGATGGTTTGTATATATTTTTCCACATGTTCATCGGTGGTTGATGTGCTAGTAATCGTATACTCGTACACACGTCCGTCCCTCTTGTCATCTCCAACCTCTTCACGGCCCTCTTGAGAACGTTTGTACCATTCATAAGCCCTTGGTTTTGGCATAGCCTCATCGCCAAAAGCCTTTTCCGGCATTTGCACCACTTCACTGCACTTTCTTTCATTTTTAACGCAAATGATTGATCCAGTTATTTTTAAAATGAAAAAATCGCAAAAATGCCAAAATCATAATATAAATAGGCCAAAACCCGTACAGTTGTCGCCAAAGAAAGAATACGAGAATTGAATTTTGAATACAAGAGAGCGAGAGAGGAATACTTCGAAACATATTGAAATTATACTGAACGAACCGGTGTAAAAGGGGACGATGCCAATTTATTTTGAATTATAATTCATTATATAATTAATTTATTTCCTATTATATTGAACCTTATAATTACTTGTGTTTACTACTTCGAAACAGATTGAAATTATACTGAACGAACCGGTGTAAAAGGGGACGATGTCAATTTATTTTGAATTGTAATTCATTAAATAATTCATTTATTTCCTATTATATTGAACCTTATAATTACTTGTGTTTATTTATCTTATGCTCTTTTTTTGAATGCAAACAATTATATGTGGTTTTTTCAAGATGTCGGAAACGCGAAAACATTAAAGTCAATATATCTGAAACAAGTCTTCAAGGAAAACTTTATCAACGATTTAAATTGAACAACAGTAATGTTTATACACAAAACATCGTGTATAAAGAGATTATTGAGAATTAAATAATTCATCAATCAAGATGTACCTTTTTTATTTTAAACTTTAAACATTAATGAACCCAAAAAACTTTAAGCTGATCTTGCTCCATTCGGTATTTTAAAAATTTATAATTTGTTTTACTTGCGTGAATATTTCACGGGCTGCAACAGTGTATTGTTAATACCTACTTGGTTGTCAAACACACATTGTCAATCCAATATGGCTGACAATTGAAATGTACATCACAGACAGTGTCACCAACGTGAGGAAAAATGGGCTAAATTAAAAACAAACAGCCCGCGAAATTAAAAAATCTCGCTACTCTTTGATCAAACCATGTATTATATGTTGTGCCAAATGTCTTTTCCGAAAGAATAGTTTCTCGACAAGAAAAATATCGTATTTTCATCGTTTTTACGGAGCGAATCATTCGGTGCAAAGTTTTCTAGTTTTTGAGAATTCTTCACAATCTCGATCAACAATAATAAAATTTAAAAAAAACAATATTTGTTTGTCGGCATGTTCAGAGAGAAAACTCCCCTCCAACGCGAGTATATGTGTAAATATATAATTAAATTTTTAACGACAAGCTCATTCATATTCCAAAATATTTTAAAAGATATTAAGTAAAAACATTAACCAAAATAGTGTAAGAATAGCAAGGTAGTCGCTGTGGGCATAAAATTGAATATTTCCGCAAATTTTCATGTGTCTAAAACATATTATTTAGTAAGAAAACCGCTGTGTAGAATTTATTTAAATTTACATTTATTTATTTACATTTATGATTTTTTTTAGTGTAAACTTAAGATTTCTCTTGAATCCTTCCAAACCATCAACATACCTACGCCCATGAGAGAGTATGCTATATTCCATACTGTAGAGCCAAATACTTCAAAATACCTTATGTGATGATAATACATTTGGATCTTGGTCCAGTTTAAAGTGTATGTTATTACCATCACACAAAATGTTATGTTCCATAAAACCCATTCATCCAAGTCAATCCTCAGCCCGGTACTCCATGTCTTCACGTCAGGCCGATACTGTAATTTCACTATCGTAGCTCCGACGTATGGTTTAGGATGGACGTTCGATTCATCGAGTCCCTTGAGGATGATAAAGTAGCAACTTTTGACCAGCTAGTTTACGGCATCCGCAATACGTGACTAACCACCTCTAATACTTCACCGTTATTATTTCAAATTTTAGTAGCGAGAACTTACTGTTTGTGTTAACATACTCTATATTCTCTATGAACATATTCAATTCAACATAGATTATTGGTTGGGAATACCCACATTTAGATCAATAGACATTAATAAAAGAAAAAAAAACAGTAAAAAAAGTATTCAAATATAATATATGTTACAAAACAAAAAGGAAGTGTACAAGGTAAAAGATAAAGTAGTGGGTGGACTAGAAGAAAGTTGTGATAAATAGCAGACGTTAAGGATATCGCAACTGCGATTTTTCAATGTAAAGCTAGACAAATCTCTTAATTACTTATTTTAAGAATAATGAACGACTCAGAATAGAACTCAACAGTTATCAGAGTCGTTTCAAAACATTTATTTTAAACTTGACATGGGTGCGTCCTCAGTCTAGATGAGTGAACATTCAGTACGCCTAAGTCTAGATGAGGGTATGTTAAACTAGATGAATTAATGTTCAGCACGTCCTAAGTCTGGTTGAGTGAAATTCAGTAGGTCCTAAGTACTCGTATATTTTGTGCGGGTATGTCTCCAATTGACATAAAATATTCACTTAATGGTTTATGGAATAAAATCAATGTTCCATTTACACTTGTCTGCAGTTGGTCACATATATTAACTATCAGAAAAAAATTCGCCTCCTCCAAATTCATACATCTCGTCATGCACAATATTCTATTATTTACGCTTCTAGTTTTAGCTTGTTTCAAAATCTGGTTGATTTGATCCAGCCACATTTACATCGGTCTACCTTGCGCACACCTTGCACTTTAGACATTTATACTCGCGTGACCATTTATTCTCTCCACATGTCCAAACCATCTTAAAGCTCCTTTCTTCGTCTTATTCAAAACATCTAATTTATAATTGCATTCATTTGTGAGTTCTTCGTTCCGCCTTCTTCCATACATTAACATTCCACAATTTTCCTTTAGTGCTTGCATCTCCACACAATTAATCTTATTTTTATCCTTCTTCTGCAAAGTCCAAGTTTCACTTCCATACACCAAGGTAAGAACCAACACACTAGTATGTATTGTCATTTTGTTACTCTTGATATTGCGCGATTGTTGTATATTACATTAAGTGCTCCATTTATCTCGTTCCCTCTCGCTATCCTTCTTTCAATGTCCCTGTCAATTCGCCCATCACAAGTAAACATACTGCCCAGATATAGTAACAGAACTCACGAAGCACACACGACATAACGTCAAAATAAATTTAGGAAAAAAAAACAATACATAATGTGTATAGAGCAGAGATCAGCAACGCGGCGTTGCCAGAAAATTTCAATCGATCAATTTAAAGATTAACACAAAATCTTAAAAAAATTAATATATTATTTCAAAACTCTCCATGGAGATGCATAACATAATTTTTGAATAATACATTTTTGTATGCGTAATATCATTTTTAAAATAATGTTTACATTTTTGTAGAGCACATGTTAATATTTATTTTATGCATGGATCCTGCTGACATCGTAAAATGTCCTACAATTTTTATAAAATCAACCAATGAAATTAGAGGTATCAAAAATATAAATTACACGGAATATAATATTATGTATTACACACACAACGATTGGAGAGGAAATATGTATATTTTTTTTATACAAGACACGTTATAAATGCTAGCTTTGTAGCGATTGCAGAAAAAAGAAGGATATTATTTTGTGGTCGGCACCGATAACGGATTAAATAAATAAATATTAGTGCATGCTCTACAAATATATATATATATATACATATAATAATTTGCAAAATTATTATATAGTGCGTAGTTGCCATTATTCATATACGAATAAATGTCTTAACATTTAAAATCATGAATGTTACTTTTTATGTACATGTAAATCTGGTTTTCATTGAAAAAGTTTGGTATACATTGCATTAAACTTTTATGTAAAGAGGCATTGGCGATTTTTATTTTTTGTACTCCTGTAGTAAAAAATGTTGTTTACCCCTGGTCTCGACAGATAATACTGAGAGCGTCCTGACATAATATTTATAAAAATCTCTAATTAATAAAAATGTTGTTTACCCCTGGTCTCGACAGATAATACTGAGAGCGTCCTGACATAATATTTATAAAAATCTCTAATTAATAAAAAAAACTAAAGCAATTAGAAAGATTAACTCATCCATACTAAAATATAATAGTTTATAATAAAGAAAATTAAAATTAATTTATTGTAATCCAGAGTCAATTTTTCCATTAATGATTTGTATTGATCAAGATTCTTTAAGTCAGTCCATTTAAATAATAAACAAATTCAGCGGGCAGTACAATTTGAAGAGCAGTGATGCTAAAAAAAATAAAACTTTGACTGCAAGTGGCGAATGGTGGCAGGTCGCCAAGAACTCCCAGCATCAGTACACACCACACACCAACACTCGTGAGTCATTTTCGTGTCATAGGTCCGAGGAAGCCGCTTGCAGAGTCCCCTACCTCAGCTGCTGTTCCTCCGTCCATGTGTCTAACTGTCACTGACGAGATCTGTCCGTGCCAGAGAGAATTATAGCTCAAAGTATATTATATTATTTACACTTAGATGTGTTGGTATTTTTCTTGGTTGGCTTATTTGTTGTTTTTAATAAAATGATACTATGATTATTAAAATTATGTTTCTACATAAATTTATACAGTGAGGTGCATGGTCGCGCGGTAACGCACTGGACTTCCGTATAGAACCTCGTGTTGTGCTAGTCCCTTCGAATAAAACAGACATTTTTTCTGCCTAGTATTCGGGGAAATAAGGATACCTCTAATTTCGATCATATCAATTCTTTAAAAAAAAAAAAAGGAAACATTCCGGTGTTCTCCGATCGTCTCACTTCAGGTCTGCCATCGGATCCAGTACAGCGGTGTGGTCGGTGAGTTTGCTGGTGTGCAACGGCTCACTCACTCAATGAGGAGAGATTAAAGAAATAAACAAAGATCCACGGCACAGCTTCACTTTCCAACTGAATTGATGTTGGAATGACGAGGGGTCCTCGACTACGAGGCCTAGCAAGTGACAGTTAATGGTAGTGAAACGTGGACGAGGAAATATACTGAAAAGGGCCAAATAAATACTGTGGAAATGCATGAACATATTTTCATTTTTTTAAAACATAATTTTTTACCAATGTACGAGTATTATGTGATCAATATTGTTTATAGATATTATTTTTTTTACACTAGTATCTTTTTTATATTTTTGTAAAATTATGGTTTGTGTTGTATTGCATCATTTTGCACACTCGCTGGAATAACACCAATATTGTTGTTATTATTTGAGCGACCTATGGGAGAGTCTACACTCTAAATGTCACTATCAATCGTACTTTTTATTATTATTATTATCAATTAAATGAAGTGATTAAGGATGAATGTGGACTAAGCGCTGGTGTAATATGCAGGATGTCCTTATTGGGCTAGGCAGAGTCAACATATCTCCATTTCATTTTATCCTGGCACACATCTTTCGATTCTGCCACATCTATAAACCACGTCATGCATAATATCCGATTATAAAGATTTTTCACTCTTCTCTCTTTCATAATTTGATTACTATGGTTATGAATTTTTTTAGAGGTCTTCCAAAAACTTCTGATATCATCTATATATTTGTATAGATTATTTTTTGTGAACTTAACCTACATTCATTTATAACGGTAAAGCCCACGAGACACGATTAAAAAATCGACAGCGATTTGTTAAATTGAAAATGATTGTTTAAAAAGCTTCTGATCTACAATCATATTTAGTGAATAATTTAACACGATTTGTTTTTGCTGCGGAATCGTCATATGATTTGATATGTTTATATACCGAACTTATTTAACCTTTACATCTTTATTCGTGAGTTACCTTATATTTTTAAAGCGCTCTTGGATGAGAAGGTGGTACAAACCAGTGATATACGAGTATAATATGTACAAGTCAGTGGATTATTTATTTATTATTCTTCTTCTTGGCCATTCCCTGAATTCTAAGGATCGTGATTGCCATGGTTATCAAACCATCTCTCTTCAGTACAAGCGATCTCTTGCCGTAAGCTGTCCATCATGAAATGAGCATCGTACTGTTTTTTTTCACCTGGTTACCCCATCGGATGGATGCTCAGCCTCTGCTTCTTTTGCCATTTACCCTTCCTGTTGTTGTCATCAGCCCGTGCTATTTGTCCAAAGCATTATTAGACGTTTCGTAAATACAACACAGAAATACGCTTTTCAACGATGAGCTCTTCATAATCAATCGATTGGTTCGTCTGATAGTTCATGGTATGTGCAAGAGCCGCTTCCAATACTATACCTTAAAAGCATAAATTATTTGTCTACTTTTGTTAAACCATATAAAAAATGTGAGTTTGGACCAATCGAGTCGCGGTTTTTCTTAGCATTCTCTTCACTTCTAGGCGACTCATCGCTTTCTTAGTCTTATTTATAAGGGACCCATTTTTTTTTCCGTGCATTCACACAATGATCATTGTGCATGAAAACTTCATCGTGTCTGACAGTTTTTGTTGTTTTCAATGTTAATATACGAAATGCACAAAACATTTTTAAAATATAAAGTTGTGTCTAGTGGATATTAATGTAGAAGACACATACGAGATTAACAATAAAATATATCGGGTTGACTTGGGAGTTAGCGATGACCCACGCAACGTTTTGAGTTATGCAGTTTTAATGACCAGCCCACGTCTTAAGCGGTATTCCCCGCTGCTGTTACCAACTCACAGATAGAAGTAAAGATTCAGAGGTAAGCTAACTTTATCAAGTATGTCAATAAGAAAAATTGCGATTCTATTGTATTGAATTTATTTATTATTCTTTAAAGTTTCTCTCCGTCTCGGATGTTGACGATCATCATGGCTATTTTGACCCTAGAGGCAGCAGCTTTGAACAAAGATACGGTATCATAATCATACCATTCCTGTAAGTTCTTCAACCATGAGATGCATTTTCTTTTCACACTTGTTCAGCCTTAAATTTTCCACTGTAATATCATTTGAATGATCTTATATTTATCTCCTCGCATTATATGTTCAAAGTACTCTATCTTTCTCCTTTTGCTGGTGGATAATACTTCTCTATCTTTATTCATCCGTTTCAAGATGTCATATTACCGTCCCATGAGACTCTCAGAATTCTTCAATGGCACTACATTTCAAAAATTTCTTGTTTAAGTATCCATATTTCAACACCATGGAAAAGAACGGAGAATATTTAGCAACGCAAAATTTGCATAAGTAACATAATGAGATTAAAATCCTTGTTACAGAGAAGAGTTAGCATTTTAAAGAAGCAGCTTCGTACCATTTCCATTCTTACTTTGATCTCTTGAGACTAGTCCCATTGATCTTTCAACCAACATCCCAGATATTTGTATTGTTATTTTTTATTGCTTCGCTTCTAAATATACTTTTTATATGTAATTATCTATGAAAACTTCACTCGTCTAGATTAAGTTATACATATTTTTTATAATATAAAAATACTGTTTATTTTCTAAAAATCTGTAAAAAATAAATAAATAAAAACTTTTGGTCCTGCATAATTTGTTTATTTTTTTAAAATAAATATGACAAAACCATAGGTTTTCTTATACAGGGTCCCAAAAAATGTATACACACTTTTACTCCGTGCCGTTTACTTGAACTTGCTGCAGGAATTTGTCATACCACGCATTCGTGAGGAGTTTAAGGATGAACAGGACTTGAATTTCTAGCAGAATGGTGCACTTCCCCACCACCATCGAGATATGAGGGCTTGCGAATGGAGAACAGATGGATTGAACGTAGAGGTAGCAATGATTACCTCCGCATTCCCTAGACATTTTTTTATGGAGACTCATCAAAGTTTATGGTACAAAACCAGCAATGGTTAATAAATTGAGAGCAGTCATTGAAAGAGAATGCGCCCAAACACCTTAACAAATTATTCGTGATGTTGGCGATTCCATGTTATTAGCAGTACATGAACCAGATCAGACGTCAAGTTGAGTATTTGCGATAATTAAAAAACTACGTCTACCTTATTTCATTTAGAGTCTTATCTAAATAAGAGTTTAATCTTAGATATGCCTTAATTAATAATCAATTTATAATAATTTAAAATGTATGCACATTTTTGGACTGATATTGTTTACTTTTCAAAAGAAGTCCCTCAAAACGAGTATCTAATCAACAATCTTTGGCAGATTAGTCGAGTGTGTTAAACCTGGTCTAATTTATTTAATAAACAATACTATATGTTTATTCAAATTATTATCCATTATTGATGCCTAATTTATAATCTAGCTTCAGACTTTGATTCGTATGAATTAATTTTTACTGACGATTATTAGCTCCATTATATTATATATATTTGAAAACGAAACGCTTTTTGCTGATGTATTGGTAAACACTATGTCCTCATTGGAGTAAGCAGAGAGAATAGATTACCGCTTTATTCTATCCTGGTATATTTCGCTTCTGCCACCTCCATACGCTTAGTTATGCATACTCTCCTATCATAAAGGATTTTCAATCTTTTCTGTTTCAGAATTTGAAGTCTTCCACTAACTTCGGATACCATCTACGAGATATGCTTGTATGGATAATTTTTTTAATCATTTATTATTCGTGTTTTCTACACGGTTGAACCATCTCAATATTCTTTTCTGCATCTTAAGCACTGTATTTTCTTTCATTCCGCATTATTTCCAAATGTCATATTCTGTAATACATTATTTTACCACATATTCTAAAGAACGCTCAAAGCACATTTCTACCACATTTAGCTTACTTTCACCACTTTTTTGCCACGTCCAAATGTTGAGACCTAGATTCCATTAGGAGTAGCCAGCTTTTCTTCTCTTGAAATAATTCGGTCGGTAAACATATTGTACAACCCACTATTCACTCTATTGCCTGTTAATACTCTTTTTTCAATATTGCACTTCACAATATAAACATGCTTTTAAGATACATTTTTTCAACATGATGTTTAGCCTCGCGAGCCCTTAAAAGATGAAAAAAAATTAAGACGTCGCGACTCCTACAAAAACTTAAAATATTGTTGATGCATGTGCACGTAGCTACGCAAATATTTAAGCCCACAAATACGATAAGCCTAGTCAGGTAAGGGTAAGGGTAAGGATGTTACTGTGTACCGTCTTTAAGATGGCAGCTTTCGTGTATTTCTAATGTAGATTCACAAACAGATAATATATGGAAAACAAACGCAATCATCACACAAATTAAATTATTTTATCATAAAAAAATTCATTCCGTAGAACCAGCCACTAGATAATTTCCTTTTATTCCTAAGCTTGATTATGATTACATTGCACACCCTGCCTACTACACAGTATCACTAGCTATATAACACAGATAAAAATAGAGGTAACCATTGGAGGAAACAGTGTACACCAATGACTTAGAATTTACACTGTAATTTAAAATAATACATATGTTCGTCTTTTGTACATACATGTAAGTTATTTTCATTTTCGCGTCACTACTGGGGAATCGCGACCCACAGGTTGAGAAACGATGCATCAGACCATTGGCGTGGGACAAATGTATAATATATTATCTAGCATTAATATCCGTTGGTTTTATATTTATAACATAAACTAATACATAAAAATATAAAATATACCTTTATTCATATATTTTGTAGTGTCGTTCCCTCAATCCTGTGGATCGTAATCACCTCGATGACCTTTGACAACCTCCGCGGCCTAATTGCTAAGACGCTGGGCTTACACCAGGATGTTTTGGGTGAGAGTCCTGAAGGGGCCAAAAAAAAATAAAAAATGTTACAGTCTTGTAAAAAAGTTCGTCAAGTAACTAACTATATCCGCACGCACCGAATACGTGTGCGATGTTCTTGTATCATCACATACGGCAGTGTTACCAACACGTATAATGTCAAACCGCGAGTTCCATGCCTGTTCCAGTGGTTCAAAGTCCGAAGGATCGATTACTGTTTCCCAGTCACGCTCTTCAATATATCCAAATCACCGATTCGGAAATGTAGAAGGGTACCACACGAAAGATAAATAACCTCGAACTTCCACAATCTTTCTCAGGCGCTAGCGATCTTTCTGTAGAACCTTCTGAATACCCACTTCAATTGCTTCCCTGACCTTATCACTTCTTCAAATGTGCGACCGACCTATGCTAATTCCATTGTTCAGCACTTCCAGTCAGGATCGACCTATGCTCATTCCATTGTTCAGCACTACCAGTCAGGATTGACCTATGATAATTCCATTGTTCAGCACTTCCAGTCAGGATCGACCTATGATCATTCCATTGTTCAGCACTTCCAGTCAGGATCGACCTATTCTCATTCCATTGTTCAGCATTTCCAGTCAGGACCGACCTATGATCATTCCGTTGTTTAGCACTTTCAGTTAGGATCGACGCTTCCAATCAGGATCGATTGTTCAAGAGTATCGCTCTCTTTCTGCTTCGAAGTACTCAAAATTTGTAAATGATAATTACTTTTTATACTCAAAAACTTATTCAAGTCAAGGAGTCGATATACAATGTGATATATGAACTCCATGACCTAGTTGATGATTGCCTGTCTTCCGACCCGGGGTTTATGGGTTCAATTCCCGTTAATAAAATTATCCTACAATTTAGGATCAAATTGTAATCTATTATACTTTTTTAAATTTATGTATTAACACAATAAACTACACTTAAGTGCCCTTTATATAACTCGGTGGACTACCTTAGCAGATTTTGAAATTCTCCGGTTTGAATTGACTTTATTTCCGATCGCTACACACCGTTCAATATCCCTCGTAACTCTTCCATCGTTTGAGAAAATACTTGCTCTAATCTTTCATTACTTACCCATATATCTATCGCATTCATTTTTCCTTTCACCCTTCTATCACTAAGGTTCCTTAAGCGTTACGGGTATTTAATATAATACTCGTATACTCGTATGTTAACATTTTTTGATGAAAGACTTTTAAATATATGTCCTCAATAACATATATATGTCCTCAATAACATATATTTTAGCTAAAGAAAATAAAACCGATATGGTTAAGAAAATAAAACTCGTATCTCCAAGAATTACGATTATTTCTCAAAACATATTTAGATAATTATGAAATATTTACGTTTAGTAATTCCAAGAAGCTGACATGTACAGCATTATAATTCTAAACGTCTGGTTTTATGGATCCTGTTGATAAGAGAGTTAATCATTGAGTTCATTTTACTGATAAAAAGCAAGGTAAATATATGCGCCTATCACATAATACATTAGTGCAATTTAAGTCATATTTAATGTGGTTTAGTTCATTTTAACGTATTTATCAAGTCGAACTTCATATTTTGCATTCATAAGCTTTCCTATAGTTGTCTCAAATGTTTACTTACAGAGTTAAAAACTGAGTCCACGGCCTGTGACGTAATGATCTCATTTCTGAACAGAGACCACTTCGTTACAGGCATAACCTAGTGAAGTGGTTCTCTATATCCACAAAATGAGATTTATGCATTTGTTTTTTTTTTACTTCTACCTAAACATTTCAGTTCGCTTTTCCGTTCAAATGATTTTAAATATTAAAAGTTCTTCTTTTTTCGTATGGTATTCTTTAAAGTGTTCGAATTTGGTACATCGGACATATTGAGGAGCGTGGATGGTGAACAGTGTCCTTGGCAAATGAGGAAGGCTTAGTAATATTGGAGTAGGCACTGACATTGCAAATTGTCATTGCATGCATTGAAAATATTACCGCTCGAGAAAAGGCAATAAATAACTTTACTAACTAAAATTAAAACGGCGCGAACGAATATGATTACCAGATGAGCTCTGTTGCCAGACTGAGGACCCTTTTTTTGGGCTCCATCGGAAATCGAACTCGAAACCCGAGTGGAAGTCTCGGAATCTTATCAACAAAGCCACGGAGGTCATAATTAATTTTGTAATGTGGACAGTAAGAAAGACAAAAACAACTTGGGCGCTTTTACATAATATAGAAATATAATTCAACTTGAAAAACAAAATTTTGTTTGGTTTATTTGATATATCGAATGAGCATATCTCAATATTACACTATGCAAATGTATCAAATTGGTGAAATGTTTATTCAAGGAAAATTCCATACAAAGCGATGTTATGTTTCCTCAAATAAATCAAAACGATTAAAATGAACGTTGGATCTTATTTGCATATATGTATATGCATTCCCTGATCTTCTCCATTTTCTTATATGGATCGGAGAACTGAACACTGAGAGTAGAAATAAGAAAAAATATCCATTCGAGATGTGGTGCTGGAGACACATACAGATTATATCCTGCATAGCGTAGCACTCCAATGTATCGCTCATACCTTGAGATCCAGCATAGATTGTGCACAATTTGTCTGCGACGAGTACTCGAATTATTTGGACATATAGAACGCATGGAGAATTTGAAAAAACTCTTACTAATATTATGTGATGGACGCATATCCTATTTTTAGTCCATAAAGTGAACACGAGGGGCATTTGTCTTATGACAATAATCCATTTAAGTCATTAGTGGTTTATTAAACTAAATATATAATCGTTGTCTTAATTTGTTCTTGGATAGCTTCCTATCCCCTGTAGATTAGTGAAGCGCGAGAAAAGTTATTTCAATTTATTTATCCGAAATAAATGTTATCTGGCCATATTTACCCTTTGCTCCTACGCTCTCAATCGAAAAGAGATGAAGATATCTCTTTCACCAAAATTAGTATATTCAGGATCCATAACATCCTAATTCATTGGGTACATTTTTACTAGGAAGGGACGAGATCACTATGACGTCCCGTCCCGTAAATATATCCCCGTGAAATACTGCATTGTAATTCATTGTGTAAGTCACCTGAATATAATGTTGAAGAAAGTGCGTTTTTTCCATCTTTACCATATATTCCCGACTTTTGACACAACACTAACGGGCAGTGTGGAGACAGATACAGATAACCAAACCAATTGACTGATCAAGTCAGGAACACTAAAGTGCCCTGTGTGATGGCAACACTTAGGTCTGAGGTCCGAAGTAAAGATAAGTTGGGAATCGTGTTGAGCAAAATTGACCAGATGGACCGAAAAAATCACGACTGTCAGTCATTAGTAATCGACCAAGAAGTTAATATATGTCTCAGTTATGTAAAATACAACACAATTATTTCAAATATTTTTTTGTCATTTTGTTCGACAGTTGTATCTTCAAGTATTGTGGACTGTAAAAAAGTCCCTAGAATTTTTAATAGCAAATATACGCAACCAAATTACTGTTTATTACGACCGGTCGACTGTCTAGACTCGCGCGACGCCGACGGGCGTTGTATAGTGTATAGGATAGGTCAGCAACCTTTTCAGCCTTACAGGCAACGTACGACTTTTAGTTTTTATGTGGACGAAATTTTTGAAACAGAGAATTTTTTAAAAAGTAAATTTTACTTTTCAATTTGTATGATTTCAATTCTAAATAATACAAAAATGTTTAAAACACAAGTTATGAAATAAAATTTTTTTATAAAATTGATTCAAAAATACTGTTAAAAAAACGAATGAAAATAAAACTCTGTTTTTTTCTCATTCTGTTCATGCTAAGTGTAACTTTTGTGGCTGTATTGCTCAAGCTAACTTTTCTAAATTAACTTTAAAACCTGAGGAGCAAATTCGAATTGAATCATGGAGATGCTCATCAGTCGACTGAGAAGAAGATTTATTCTTTCTAAAGCTCGTGGTAGATTATGCTTGTTCGCAAATGTATCGAGTGCGACAATCGTTTTTTTTTTCTCAGAACTAATAAATCCCTAATTTTTAGGTAAGCATCTGTAATCTATTTATTTTCTGTGTTTTCTTTATATTCTTGTTCTACGTGTTCAAGGGTGTGGGCTGAAAAACATCTGGTGTCCCCGTGGCTGGGTTCGCCCTATATTGGTGTGGTGTATCTTGGCCGAGGGGATGTTATTGTATTAGCTGAGCCCAGACATTTTGATAGCTTCTGTATTCAATGTATTATCTGCAATTCATGTATTTTAAAAGTGTTATTTAAATATATTTTGTACAATACATACTATGTTGCTGTCAATAAACCTATATTTATTTATTTAATATTGTTGAATTTTTTTTTATCGAGAACGGATTTTCATTGTTTTAATTGTTCTATAATTCCAAAAATTACAACTGTTGGTCGTTTGATATATCATTGATGTCAATACTAAAAGGAATCAAAGTCATTTTTTATGAAAATCCATAAGTCTTGTTGAACATTATGTTTAACAATTCAGTCAATTGTCAGTGGGCAAAAAATACACATGTGGGCCACATTGCGTTCCACGGGTTGCTGGTTGCCGACCACTGGTGTATAGTAGCGGATAAATAGGATCACAGTAATTTCAAGCAGTCAAAGAGGAATAATAGCGAGTAATCTTCACCATTCAGTCAGTTTTCACCCATTCCGGGATTTTGGTCTCCGCACAAAGAAACAAATATGATACCTTTTTTTGAAATCCATCACGTAGTATTCCCCTTAATTTAAATAAATATTTTATTTTTTAAATAATCTTTTAGATACAAAACATTACCAAAATTTAAACTAAAATTCAACATTAACATGTAAGCAGTGTTATACAATAGAAAAAACTAGTATACGATGGACAAATCCATATAATTTAGTCAATACATTCCGGCAAGAACAACCTTTTCACTGTACTCTTGGAAGTAGTCCAAGTTATGTGAAAATTTAAACAATGCCCATACTGATATGCCTTATCGGTGTCGTATTATTATGAAGGTGTTATGTAAATATTTTTTGTAACAATAATTGAAATTAAAATAATAAAAACATTATATAAAATTATACAGAATACGGAATAAGGTAATTAAGGCTGAATGTGAATTTTAGTCTGATGTTTATTAAGTAAGATCAAACACTCTGAGATGGTTTGGACATGTAGAACGAACGAATGAAGAAATACTAATAAAACAAATATACAGCACAACTGTAAATGGAAAGTGTTGTAGAAGAAGGAAAGTGTGATTGAGTCTGTGTATGATACAGACTCAATCACACTTTCATCATCATGTGTATGATATTTGAAAGAAATGTAAAAAGTAAGAGAAATCATAGGAGTTGTATGAGATGTATGGATTTAGAAGAGGCGAAAGATGCGTGTCGCGACAGAAAAGCCTGTCTCTCTTCTTCTGCTTACCTCGACAGGGAAAATCAGCGTGATCGTATGTACATATGTAATATAAACCTATAATTAAAAATTAAACGCGTTGTCTTTATACTAACATATATCTATTATGTGTGAAAGAATGGTGGATAATTGTTGTCTATAAAGAACTGATTTTAATAAATTACATATTGGATTTTAATGTATCTCTGGTTACTTGGAAGAGATTGTCGCGTGCCAAGGAGCCATTCTGGAAAAAATTATATTCTTGGACCCCCACCGGGAATCAATTGATTTATATTGGGTGTTAACATAAGTTGTGTCCGCAATTCGACGTCATGTCCGCAATTCGACGTCATTATTGAAGGAAACGCCGCGCAAATTGTTCGAAAGCGACCGGAAAAGGTGGAAATCTGACGGCGCGAGGTTTGGAGAATATGGAGGGTCCGCCAAGATTTCCCAACCAAGCGTTTGAATGACATTTTTCGTAATGTTGGTGATATGAGGGCGGGCGTTATCGTGTTGCAGAATAACGCCATATTGCCGATCCGGCCTTTTTTGTTGGATTGCAGTGTTGAGCAGCCGCATTTGCAGAATGTATAGCTCCACGTTGACTGTCTGATTGTGTTCAAGTATCTCGTAGTGGATGACGCCTTGCCAATCCCACCAGATGCAAATCATCGTCTTGCGCGGATGCAAACCTTGTTTCGCTCTGGGCGTTGCTTGTTGACCATAACTCACCCATTCTTTCCGTTTCTTCATATTCACATAAAGGCACCATTTTTCATCACCAGTAATGATGCGGTAAAGGAACCTTTGCTTGTGGCCATGCGTAGCTTGATGACGCGCGAGCAAACCAGCAGAAATTGTCGAATGTTGATTTTTGTTGTCTTCACTCAAAACATGTGGAACCCAAGCGCCGAACTTCTGGACTTTTACCATTGATTTAAGATGGCGGTATACAGCCATGTGACTACAATTCATCTGCTCAGCCAATTCTACGGTGGTTTGAAGAGGATCTTTATGAATAATATGGCTTAAGCGGTCCTCATCGAAGTCCACTGGTCGTCTGGAACGCTCCATGTCTTTCAGGTCGAAATTACCTTTTTTGAAACGTAAACACCATCGACGAGCTGTCTTTTCATTCATAGCATCTTCACCGTACACTTCGCAAATATCGCGAGCAGCTTTATTCCCTCGATTGAACGCGAACAGAAGGAGGTGTCGAAAATTCTCACTTTCGTCTACTTGACATTCCATTTTGAAGGCTTGTAATCAAATAATATATGTCACGTAAAAGCAAACACAATATCTTGTAGAGCAGAAAATTTTCTTTCGAATGACGTATAACCTTTACCATTTTGTTTTACTTTTGTTGCTCATTTTTAAATTTGAAAAAAAAAACGGATACAACTTATGTTAACACCTAATACATCATAAGCTTTTTACATGAAAAACAATAAATCTTAATCTGGATTGGTATTTTGGAGTAGCCACGGCTATGGCGTGGAATATAGTTCCTCTCGAGTGTAAGCAGTCTGATAGCTAGGAGGCTTCTTAAGGTTCTGCAGCGTTCTTAACTTCACAGTCTTTCAGATATGTCATATTAAAATATATGCACCCTTGGTATGACAGTCACTAAATGACGCAGGACATCTGTGAATGTTGCTGTCCAGTGGTTCTAAATCCGAAGGTTTGAACAATGGGGCCGATGGCAAAGTTGTCTACCGGCCGAGTGTCCGAATCATCAACTCCGATATGTCAAAGAGTACCATGTGAATTAATGAAAATGACGTTAAAAATATGTAAATATAACAATTATTTCATAAATTTAATAGTTTATTGCCTTAGAAGAAAATAGAAAACAAAAAAAGTATATTTGTAACTCGCCAGGTTAAAAAAAAATTGAATATGTAAATACATAAATGTTACGAGATTTTTTAAGAAAAATATGAATAACTTGTAATATCAAACACAACTTTTTATTTTATATACAATATTTTTAAGGAATATCAAACAATTTGACATTCTCTTTAAAAAACACGAAAACTTGAAATTGTTAGGAATTCAAAACAGTCACAATTTTGACATGACCCATTGGATAACATAGTAAAGCTCGTTAGACACGGCCTGAAAATTATATGTACACATACATACTCGCCATCTCCCTGTCGGAGTAGGCAGAGAGGTCAAAGCGTCAGATTATCCTATCTCAACACACATCCTTCGACTCTTCCACATCCATATACCTTTTCATACAACTTTTGTAATTTATTTTATCAAACACTGTTTATTTCACTTTTTTGTAACGGTATAACCCTACCGGTTTCAAGGATTTCACCTCATCTTCAGGGGAACATAAACAAGACTACAAAATAAATTACAATGTCTTTAAACCTCCACAACGTTAATGCCTTAACTATAAACAATATATTTTAATACAACTTCTATGATTTCTCTTACTTTCTACTATTTTCAAAATATCACTTATTTAAAAAAAAAAATTTTCATTGTAATATTTTTATTCCAGATTGTAAAGTATGTAAGTATAACATTTAACAAGTATTTATCATAATTATCGTTTTCGCACGTCCTTGGATGAGATTTCTAACTATTGTATACGAACAGAAGAACCATGTCGTCCGCAAAAGTAACAATTTACCCCTGATAGAAAGATTACAGAACCGATTGACATATATCAAGAAAAATATAGGTCCCAGAACACTACCTTGGGGTACTCCGAATCTTACAAAAAGAGGCTCACCAAATATACTCAACTAATTTAACTCTTTGAGTCATACCAGATAAGTATGAAGATAACCAACTAGAAGAGCGCCCACATATGCCCACCTCCATCAATCTGGTAAGTAATATTTGGTCAGACACTGTATCAAAAACCTTAGCAAGGTAAAAAAAACCTGCCAAACACGTTTTCTTACTATCCAAAGTGGTGGTAACGCTATTTACTAGACTAAGCAAAGCAGTTTCAGTCCCCATATTCTTTTGGAACACAAATTGATTAAGAGAGATAATATTGTGCACATTGAAAAATTTCATCAGTCGGTCCTTCACTTTTTTCTCAATGATTTTTGAGATTTGATTTGATTCAACAATAATTTCCTTGGTCTTCCTCTCACACGCCTTTCACTCACATCTGCACTATATATGTTTTGTTACTCTTCCTTTATTCATTCGTTCTACATGCTCAAACTATCTCAGCGTGCTCTTCTTCATCTTACTTGACACATCAGCCGTAATTTCACATTCTTCAAAATCTCCTAAAAGTACAGGTTGTCCTCGACTTACGACCGAGATACGTTCCTGGACTTTGGTCGTAATTCGAATTGGTCGTAAGTCGAATTTCATACAAAATATGTATGTACTTACATATTAAAATAAAACATGTGTATTTATTTATATTTTTTTATTGTTAAATTTATACTTATTTATTAATACAAAATAAAATATTTACTTCATTAATATTTAAAATCTTTCGTCATCCGTACTTATATAAGTACATATGTACAATCCATTGGCTCATCAACAGTAGTGGAAGAAGAAGCAGTAGTAGTCTTTTTAAAAACATATCCAATTTTAGTTGAGTTGTTTGTTGTTTTTTTTCCCTGTATATTTCTTTGTAGCAAGCAAGATCTTCCTGAATACGGCGGTTTATACTCAAAAATCTTTCGTTATCCGAATCCATTTTTGCAAATTTTTGCATTACTTGGTCAATTTGAAGGAACGCTGCTTCCATTTCTTTCAATACAATTTTTTTTGGAGATTCCAAGACCATTTCTTTTTTTTTTTGTCTCTTCTTCAACCCTTAATAATAATTCTTCATTTGTAAGATCTTCCAAATCATTTTCTATAAGTTGGTTTATGTCTTCACGATCAATATTAATATTAAGTTTCTTGCAAAGCTCTACAATGAGATTTGTAGTGTGTTCAATTTCATTTTCTTTTTCAAATTGCGACTGAGTTATGTTTTCAAAACGTTTAGTAAGCTTTTTCCATGTTCCATACATGCACGATGTGACCTCTTGCCATCCCTTTCCAATATTTTTAATTGCTTGATGAATATTAAAATTCTTCCAAAACTCTTTAGACGTTTTTCCCTCGTCAAGCGCTACTATTGCTTGGGCAAATGTAGTTTTTAAATAATAGGCTTTAAATGTGGCAATAGCTCCCTGGTCCAGGGGTTGCATACTGGTGGTATTAGGGGGTAAATACACGATTTTAACGTTAGGATGTAATTTTCCGATATGTGGTGGATGTCCTGGTGCATTGTCTAGTATTAAAAGTATATTGAATGGAATTCCTTTCTGATTACAATATTGTTTTACTTCTGGAATAAATAAATTAAAAAAACAGTCTTCAAAAATAAATTGTGTCATCCACCCTTTTTTGTTTGAGCGGTAATATAGTGGTAACATATCGATATTGATTCCTTTGAGGGCTCTCGGCTTTTTAGAGTGATAAATCATTAATGGTTTCAATTTATATCCAGCAATATTGCCACCCAATAAAAGTGTAAAACGATCCTTAAATGCCTTGAAGCCTGGCATACTTTTTTCTTCCTTATTAATGTAGGTACGCTGAGGCATTTTCTTCCAATAGAGCGCGGTTTCGTCAACATTAAAAATTTGTTCCTTGACGTATTCTTCTTTCCTAATCAATGTGTCAAATATTTCGATACAATATGTATTATAACAATAATGTATTCTATTTCGATACAATATGTATTCTAACAATAGGTATATGTATTATTTATATCTTATTATAATAATGTGTATATATGTCCATGTTCAAAAACACTGTGTTAACTGAATTATGTATACATAATTTTAAAACAACGAAGGGACGAAGTGAGGAACAAACGACATTCTTTGTATTTGCGCACATCCCGCGATCTACTGACCGGCAGGAAGTTTTTATGGCATCATTATTGCGTCCGTCATCTTTGTTTACGCATGAATCAGGGTTGACAAAGGCACACCGTAATAAATGCAATTTAAAAAAAAAAAACTTTTTTTTTGGTCGTAAGTGCGAATGGTCGTAAGTAGAACCGTCGTAAGTCGAGGACTACCTGTATACGTAATTTGCCCAATTAATATAATCGTATAAATATTTACAACTGCTATAATTTCATCTAATTATTTCAAGCAATCAAACAATGAAATTCAAAATGTGCATAAACATTAGCATTCCATTGCTACTGTGTTATATGTTATTAACTGTTGTTTGTGTTTTCTCCCAAAAGTTTGGCATACAAGAATGTCAAATTCGACTCAATATAAAATCAAATATGGTTTGCATTTTGTTGTGGCTAGAGAATATGATACATGAATATAGACCAGCTTTTTTGTATGGGTATTCACACAATTATTGTAGTTCGAGAACACTGCATTATCTATTCTCTGCAAGGGTGCCCAACTTGGTCGCGGCATGGTATATGTAATGGAAGATAATGTAAAGGTCGGTTTTTTCCTGCAAACTGGTAGACGTAACCCTTCAAAAAAAGTAGCTGGCGTGTGAAAAAAGATTGGGCAGCCCTGATCTACGGTGTTTTTCGGATCATGGACTAGCGCTAAGCCTAAACAGAGATTGTTTATTGACTTTCCCAGTTCATCGTTCTTCTTTTATTATGTCGTCCATTACTGGCCATGCAGGGAGATTCTGAATGAAAAAGACTCGTTCCATCATTGGTAAGTGTTTTAAAGCTTTTTAAAAATCTCTTAATTCAAGATAGTAATGTTACACGCTTCGTTCCCAACTTTATTTTCCTCTTTAGCATCACTTTCGTTTTCCTACAATGAATGATATCTCACGTTTGTACTCGTAGTTATTATTTACATTGTTCATGAGTTTTGTACAAATTAATATTTGGAATATTTTTAACGAACATTTTACTTTCTTTGTTTAGTTTTTCTGGTTGGTTGGAAGTAATTGACACGTGGGAAACAAGCCCGCCATATTGTTATACGATGAAAAGTTAAATAAAATAAATAAAAACGATATAATTTTGGGCAGTTTTCTCAGCGTCCAATTTAATAGTAAGAAATTCTTAATATATATTAGGTTGCCCAGAAAGTATTTTTTATTTTTAGGTCGAATTCAAACGCAAAGTTGCATCCAATCACCGTGAATGGGGTTTTTTGATATTTTAAGTGTTATTATCGATCAGTCTTGATTTAGTCGTCATTAGTGGTAATCGACCATCCAGAGTCGACGCCATCTTTCAGTGTCGTGTAGGGGTTTTAAACCATATTTGATACACACGATCGCTTACTTCATCGTCGCCATATACTGAACATATATTTTTTTCGGTTTGTGTAGCATTTTTTTATTTTACGATAGTAAAAAAACATCGAGCATCGACAAAAATACCTTATTTTGTTTCATATTCAAAATCACGCCAGTATATGATACACGCTTAAGCAATTTGAGTGAACAATGTCTGAAAAAAGCGCTAAAATGTTACCTTTCATGGTAATATACATTTAGCACGTTTGGAATGAAGTTAGCAAGTAAAATGTTGTCTTGACGACATCGATCCGAAAAATACGAAACTATTTGCTGGACAATATATTATATTGGAACAGATGTATTGTAGCATGGAGTCTTGAGCTCTTAACGCATGGTTACCCTCGAGTTTGCGGCGACAATGGCGCCCAAGTTTCCCGCCTGGAAGTATTAAATTATGTGAATACAGTTTGCGCCCGGCGACACTTGACTGTGGAAAGGAGCTTTTAATTTTTTTGCAAGGATAATCATTGGTTTATCAAAATTAAGAGCAATAGTTAAACAGTACAGCTATTTTCCTAAATTCTGTTTTTCATTTCTAATCTTCGCCCAGAAAGCTGGAAATACTTATACTAGTCAAGTGAGAAATACATATATACCAACAGGTAATTTCTTTGTTGAGGTAGACAGAGAGGACATAACGCCAGGCATTCCTATCTCGACACATACACATTTTCGCTTTTTAATATCCATCAAGCCTCTTATATAGCTCCAACGATTTCTTATACTTCTTATTTTTCCTTTTCTTCAGAACTTCGTTCAATTGATCCAATCGTATCTTCCTTTGCACAGTATGATATATTTGTTTTGTTAGTCTTTCTTCATTCGTTCTACGTGCCCAAACCATCTAACAGCGCTCTACTTCGTCTTATCGAACACCAGAAATAGTATAATAATAAACGAAATAGTATAATAAAATTAAAAAAACGAAAATTACGTTCCCAAAAATTAGATTTGATATTGGCCAGCATTGAAAACCCCTTATTTTTGTAAATGATTGTTTTGTATTATATTTTTGTTGTATATAGTTCATTCTGGCGGGATTATTGCTTGTAGTAATTTCTTACAATCAAGCAGAAATACGAGTATGTCAAAGATAATTTAAGGGAAAACCAGACTGAAATCGTTTTTAAAAAATGTCCATTCTTCTACATCCTACAACCCCCGGGTCGAGAATAAGGCGTCTTACAAGCAAGGCCACAGAGCTCATCTATAGAACATTATATGCATGAAAATAAATTAAAATTATTGAATAACGCTATAAAATAATTTTAAAAGATTTCGGAATGCCTCGTTTAATTCCCTTTAGTGTGCAGGAATGAATGGAAGTATCAGCATCTATTCCATCCTGCTTTTTCATTTTAAGCAGATGTTATGTCGGAAGTTGATGGTGATGATGGAAAATACTCACTTTCTTCAACATTTTATTAGATGACAATTACAATGATTACGTTTAAGAATATCACGGAGATAATTTCAATGGGTAAAGTGCTAAGTGACCTCGTTGTTCTCCCATAAAACTGTATCTAACTAATTTGGTCCTTATGGACCCTTAATATACTAATTTTGGTAAAAAAGATATATATTTATCTCTTCCCAATTGAGAGTGTAGGAGCGAAGAGTAAATTTAGTCAGATAACATATATTTCATTTTAGATAAATACACTGAAACTTTCTAGCGCTTCAATTATCTGCAGGGGATAGGAAGCGAATCTAGTAATAAATTAAGACAACGATAAACTATTTAGAATGAAGAAATCTCTATCGATTAATGTGCATTCTGGTGATACGGCAGGTGACCCTTAGGTTCACGTTATGGGCTGGAAAGTAAGATAAGTGTCCATCATATAACACAGATCTTTATTTGCAAGTCATTCTACATATCCTTAAAGCAAATCTCTGTCATTCATAGAAACGTCCACCTACAGCCTGTTATCAATGTTAAGGAAGTAAACTAGGAAAATCATAATGTGGGAATCCGTAAAGGGAGAAATGCCGTTAAATTTAACAATGTAAGAAGAAGAGCAATCATTGCAGATAATAAATATTTACATTTATTTATTTTTCTGGGTCCTTTTAGTACGCACTATTATAGCATTTTTTAAATAGCACGAACTTAAGGATCCTCTTGAATACCTTCTAGCTATTTACCTTACACTTAAGAAGAAGTCTAATCCATGCTATAAGGACCAGCCACTCCTAATATAATAATGAAATTCGAAAAGAATCATTGCAGTGTTTTGTGCATCTTATGTGTTTCATTCACTGTGGCGGTATTTTTCATTCTACTGACATCGTCAATCATACGGTGGCACTTTAGATATTAAAGAGCATATTTGTTATGGAATTTAATAATGTATAGTTTAATATTCATGCAACGAAATTTATAATACGTGTTTTTTTTTTACTAAAGGAGTTGGAGGCGAAGATTAACGGAGGACAAAGCTCGATATGGGATGTAAGACCATCGAAAGAAAGAAAAGTTTGTTTACTAAATAAACAAAAAATGATCTAATGTTTATCAACCTAAACTTTTTGTAGAAAAACTTAAAAACAAGTGTGGTATCCTCAGCGTGGCATTTTTGTGGAAGAGGATACGTGGATAAGAATTTATCTTTACGCATTCTTGTAGAAAAATGTATGACAAAGATAAAAGAGTATGTAATATGTATTGTGCGTTTGTGGGCACGAAAAAGCATAAGATGCGAGCTATGGAAAATATTGAATGAATATAGTGTTAAATGTCATTACACACCGAAAGTAGAGCGTGTATTAGAGTAAATGGTGACTTGACTCAATGATTTGATATTTCGAAAGGAAATATTAAACCTTTATGTAGAGCAAGAATGCGCTATTTCACCCGAGTTGTTCAATATTTAAATAGATCTGAGAATGAATGTTGCGAAATCCAAAGAAATGGATATATAGAATATTGGCGCCAACTTTGTTGTACGAAAGTGAAACGTGGGAAAATATCGAAAAGGGCCGAATAAATATTGTAGAAATGCGTGCATCGAGAAGAATATATGGAGTGACAATGTATGATATAATACTGAATAAAGTTATTGTAGATGAATGTGAACCGTGATGTGTTGAGTAAGATGAAGAAGAGCACGTTGAGATAGTTTGGGCATGTAGAAACATTGAATAAAGAAAGACTAACAAAACAGATATATAATGCAAATGTGAGTGGAAGACATGAGAGACGAAGATCAAGGAAAGCATGTTTGGATCAAGTGAATGATATTCTGAAAGAAGGAAACGTACAAACTCTAAGAAATTGGTTGTAGAAGAAGCTAAATATTTGTTTCAAGATAGGAAAGTCTGACGCTCTGACCTCGCTTACTCCGACAGGAAAATTACGTGATGGTATATATGTATAAATTTTTTATTTATCATAACCATGATCAATTTTCAGTTAAAGTGTAATTGAATGCGAGATTAAATACACTACTCCAGAAAATCGACCAAGGAACTCAATAAAAATCGAGCTTGAAATATAATTATTTGAATAAAACAGCGATTAAAATTCTGTATAGATAAATGTCAAAATACAAGTATTCATACAAAGTCAATGACTTAGAAAAATATTTTTCTAATGATCTGTAATATATTATAATAACTTATAGAATGCCATTTTTAACTAGTGGTGTCGTTCGAATTCCTGAGATATTTTTTATCGCTCCCATATCAAATCAATAACTTGGAAAAATAAACTTCTATTCATCTATTATATAATATAACAACAACCTATAGAAAGCCATTTTTTAACTAGCGATGTCGCTCGAATTCCTGAGATATTTTTTATCGCTCCCATATCAAATCAATAACTTGGAAAAATAAACTTCTATTCATCTATTATATAATATAACAACAACCTATAGAAAGCCATTTTTTAACTAGTGATGTCGCTCGAATTCCTGAGATATTCTTTTATCGTTCCATTCGATAGTTTGTTTACTCGTACTTTGCACAAAGAAACTAAAATGTATCGATAAGGCGATCCAGTGGATATACGATAACGGACACGTGCATCGCTGCTATCGACATTGTTTTGCTTTGTTTCGTGTTTATATACGGAACACAAAGAGGGAGTTCGTGTTTGGACAACGTGTCTTTGTGTGTCGCGCTCAACGATTTGTTTTATGTTGGGCTTTCCTCAACAAAGGTCTTGCGTTATTATCGCGATAGACTTATCTAGCTAGGAACTAATATAAATAAACACACATCGTGTGTTGGTACCATATGAGATGAAAGGTTATTTACGTATTTATGGAATTTACTTTTTTGAACAAAGACTTTAATATCGGACATTTCGGAAAATATTTCTTGGTTTCTGTCATTATATGTTCAAAGCTAATTGGAGGTAACTTCTACTACATATGGTTTCGGAGCTTTCTTTACCAGTACTTGTAATCTTGAAGTACTTATATAATAACACTTAATCGATTATCGATATTCCAGTTTTCATTTTATTTTCAAATTCGTTCTACATGTCAAAGCCATCTCAGAGTGATTTGTTATGTCGAAAGTCGGGTGATGATGGAAAAAAGTTGATGGTGATGATGGAAAAAAACGCACTTTCTCCAACAATTTATTTAGATAATGATTCCAATGATTATATATATTTACGGGACGGAAGATCATAGTGACCTCGTTCATCCCTAGTGCAAATGTACGAGTACCTAGATAATTTGGCCCTTATGGACCTTAATATACTCATTTTGGTGAAAGATATATATTCATCTCTTTTCAATTGAGTGTGTAGGGGCAAAGGGTAAATGTGGTTAGATAATATATATCTCGGATAAATAAATTGAAACAACTTTTTTCGCACTTCACTTACCTGCAGAGGCTAGGAAACTATCCATGAACAAATTAAAACAACTATAAAATATTTAGTTTAAGAAATCTTTATTGATTGAAATACACCCTGGTGATAAGTAAGGTGACCCTCGGGTTCCCTTTATGGAATAAAAAATAGCATAAGCGTCCATCACATAACAGCTTCTGTTGATCTTACTTAATACATAAAGAAGGTTTGCTATGTAATGGTTAGAATTAGGAGGTTTCGCCATATAATGGTTGAGAATGAAGATCATTCTCCACGTAATGGTTGAGAATGAGATATCCTCCTTTACCGCTTTCCAATACCAGTCATACTGTATAAAACACATAATAGAGAAGGGCTATCTAAAAGTTACGAGCAGATGGTCACATGATGAAATCCACCATTGGGTTTATTGTTAAATTTTCCCTGGCATTGATAAGCATTAAAAATAAATTTTACGATCTCTTTCGCGATGTGTCCAGCGCAAAAAACAGCTGCTGTTGGAGTTTCTCGCTGCAGCGCAGTTTTCATTTCCGGTTTTCAGATAAAATAACGGTAAGATCCGGTTCATGTTGATCTTTGGTGTCACGGACGTATTTATGTAACTTTTATCTCGGCACAAATCCAAAAACGTTTCACTTTATACGAAACTCAGAATATTGTCACAATTCAGATCTCAACAGACAGGGTTCGCTTTTTCATGTAATAATGTTCAAAATTCGTTTACGTGGTTAGTTAATCATCTAAGAGTAACAGGCGTTGTCTGATACAAATTTAATTGACGATATTTTGCATATTCTGGTATGCTCCATATTCTGATTTACTACGCTATTCGACTAAATATTGCATATTCTCATATCAACAACTCGAGTTGACAATGTGTTGCACATTCACACTACAGACAATGTGTAGCTCAGAATCTCAAATACTCTAGTTGACAATATGTGGCAGATTCTGAGCTCAACAATTCGATTTAACAATTAAACTCAATTTACACTCCCTTAATTAATTTTATTTTTACTCCTTTGCACATACAGGTTTCCCTAATCCGTACAATAAACAAATATAACAAGTACTAAAAAACAAAAAAAATATGTAGAGAACAATTCAAAATTAAAAGCCATAATTAAAATATTCAATATATGTTACACTAAAACATTATGCCTAAAAATAGCATGCTGTAAATAACTTTAAAAAATAAATTTATCAAGTATTACACTACATTTAAGGAGTTGAGGGACACATGAAAAACATCTATATGAAGACACACACGGCTAAATAGTGTAATTGCTTTACTTACCGGTATTACCAAAGGCAGTATGGTTCGACTTATATGTTGATAGAGTAATATATGGGCGCGTTGTCTTAGATAATTCGGAACATACAAACCAAGACTGTTCAGGAGAGATGGGCTAACTACGTGTATATTACCCCTAAGCAAACAAAAAAAGTGCACACCCAACGGAAGAGATCGTCCACTCTCTAATCCTCTATAATTAAGCATCTCCAGTAAGAAAACACTTGAATAAAGCCAGGGATAGTATCCAAATAACAATATGTTGTGTATTCTGATGTGGAGCATCACAATTACAGTTCCAATAGTCTGATGAATAGTATACTCGTACATGTATGTTATTTGTTGTTTATATGTCGCTGCTAAACTTATTTTTACAGTACATTTTTGTTTCAAGAGTCTCTTCGAAATAAGGTAATGTAACTAATATATTACAGGAAAATATAATTTTAGATGGAATGAGGTCCGAAAGTTTTACAAGAACTAAAACAAACATCTGGAATACGCTATCAAAAAGTCTTTTGTAGACACCAACTCTAATATATGAGTATATTTAATTCTTATCAAGCCTGGACACTGTCCAAGTAGCTTTATAAATCTTGAAGTCAGCCACACGGGGTGTTGGCTTAAAGACCAATGTATAGAAGCACATTGGGATCAAAAGTCAATTTGTGGAGAATTATCATTTCGAGGTAGTTAAGGACTTCATCTGTCTGGATCCTCATATTAAGAAATACAAAAAGGAGACTGTTGAAGTGAAGAGAGATGTAATATTATTGCAGTAGGGTATTTGGAGAATACTGACGATGGGACGCATCTATTATTATCAGAGTCTAACCGCATGGACAGTAAAGGATGACATGGCAAATTAAGAAAAGTGAACTGAAACCCCTAAAAGACAATATTCCGAACTAGAAACCCTAAAAGATAATACTATAGTATATGTGTATTTGGCTGGTACACCATGTGTAGCGCACACTTGAGTATAGCTGTGTGTAGCGCACACTTGAGTATAGCTATGTGTAGCGCACACTTGAGTATAGCTGTCCCTACAACAATTTAATCATCGGAAGTGATCACGAAAAATGAGTTTAGATGGAATTAACACTTTATTTTCTATCAATACATATGTGTGTGAAGCGCCTAAATGCCAAGCCTTTTTAATTTGTGCTTCATGCTATTTTGATTATAAAGGCGAGGTGAATGAAAAATGAATTTAGGTGCGCCCAATTTAAAATGTAGGTCAGCTAAATTTTGGCCAATTGTTTCATGTTTAGACTCAATATCATAAAAATAATTAAATATTGATATCTAACGAACCTTGTCCGGCAGATGAAAATGAAAATTCTTGTTTCTTCACATTGGAGTTGGTAATATAAGTTATGTTAATATTTTTAATTAGTGCTGCTTCAAAGAAGAAATTTAATTCCAATTAAATTATATTTAATTTTATTATACTTTCATTGTATACAATATAACCTGACAGACTTATTGCCATGTGGCAATCTCAAACAAACCTGAAATGTGTTAAAGAGGCCTTAAGTGAAAATCAAACTTCAAACATTTTTTAAATAAATTGATTTACAACTCCCGGGCTGGAATATAGGTGTGTTACCAAATAGGTCACAGAGGAAAGTCAACTTATCTGTTAAGTTCAAAGATTTTCACGGCTGTTTTCCACTTAAATGGTGGCCGTTGACACAAGTTGGCTTAAATGATGATCGACGTTTCGAAGGAGATGCAGTCTTCATTCTCACGGTGAAAACTAAACAAAAATTGGTATGATAGATCGTTAAAACCGATATTCAGGATTTCGGATTCTGAAATATGAAGGACATCCTCTGTGATTGAGTATGATTATCAGCTATTTTGTTGATATAAGACGCTTGCGTGTATATCGGTTCATTTGATGCATGCTGTTGCACTTTATCAAATACACCGTCTTGACATATTGAACCAAAAGTTCCGATAACAAGGATATCAAAGTTCCAAGAATATTGTCAGATTCAATCTGCTGTAGCTCCTCGTTTTGTAGATTTATTAAGCGCCACTTTAATGTTGCTTTACAGAACGTTAAAAATTTATGATAAGTAGCATATGAGCTATCGAAAGATGACGTCCGTGGTCTACAAAGTAAGGCACTCGACTTCCACTTGGAAGTTTTAGGTTCGATGGTACCCGAAAAAATGGTACAAGTCTTGAAAGAGTTTATCTCGTAACAATACTGTCACTCGCTAGGTATTTACGTGCAAGTAGTATTACCAACACGTGCGATGACTAACCGCGAGTTTCGTGGCTACTCAAGTGGTTTTAAACTCGAAGACTTAATTAATGGGGCTGAAGACAATGTTGTCCTCGATCTCTCTTTAATATATCCAAATCAAGAAGAATGTATCATACAATTTTTTTAAAAATCTGTATAAAAAAATCATATACATATAATATGATTTAAAGAGTAAAAATGAATCCATTAAAAATTGAACCTGGGGACCCCGCTTGCTCAGCGTGAATATTATTATTTATTTATATTAGTGAATGCGATTACGGCCACCGATTATATTTGGTGACTCAAAAGTGACATACGATAGTAAAGGTTTGAAAGAAAAAATCTACAGAATCTGTCCCAAGTTTTTTTGGAAAAATCTGATGCACGATGGAGACGATTTGACATCCACTTAAGGTGTATTATAGGTATCCCTCACTGTATGCGTTTCATTGGTTCTAGGAAAATCACGTAGTTATAAAAACGTGAAAAGTGAATTGATTTTAATCTAGATATTCTAGATGAAATCTGTTTTTGTAATTTTATTTATTCTGTCGAAGGTTGACCACCATTATGGCAATCTTGTTTTATTCACTGCATTCTCGAACAACTCAGTAAGCACCCAAACCAATCTCGCAAGTTCTTAGCCCTAAAGATATGGCGTCTTCCTCTATTTCGTGTGCCATTTATTTTTCCCTGGATGATCAATTGTGAACCGATCAGAGCTATTATGTAACCAAGCTTCACAGTTTTAAACAGTTCTCGGTTGTTATACAAACGAACAATTACTTTTACATTCGTAACACGACCTGTCCTAGGAATTTTGAGGATACGTCTTTAATCATCACCTCAAAAGCCTTGATCCCACGTAAAGTTTCCTGGTTCAGTATCCATGCTTCTATCATATAGAGGAAAGTTGAGAAGATATAACAGCGAATCATACCCATTTCCAATTCCAGGCGCATCGGCTTTTAATTCTTAATTTTATGTAAATCGTATTTTAGTGAAACATCGCTAAGCCAGGTCGCGTATAACGAGGGAAATATGTATTAGATGTTTCTAGAAGCTGTACGACTATTAAGACAGATCGATCTTTGTGATGCTGCAATGTTTGGTCGAACGTTGGCGACACAGGTCCACCTGCCAGAGCAGAGATGCGAGTAGAGAACACAGTGGCCAGGAATCCGGAGCAGACGCTTCGCGGAACTGACATGTTGGTGATTTTTTCCAGGAAACTCCGTTTCGATGCCAAGTTTTATCTGTTACTTTGCCAGCTAAACCGCGGCTGTGTTTTGAGTTGTGATACTGGTGCACTTTAAACACTTCAACTTAGTTTATTTGTTTAATTTGATAAAATGAAGTACGTGCAAAACAGTTAAGCTTAAAAAGTCATAAATATTTTAATGCACTGTATCCCAGTGATCACCAACCGGTTGATCGCGGACGCCTTGTAGCCATTGAAACTACTTTTAAAGACGTCAGTGAACAAAATTTCATGAAACAGTATTCGTACCTATTTGTTTATTTTTAACACGTAAATATATCTGACAGACGATCTCCGTGGCCTAGTTGATAAGACGCTTGATTTCTACCCGGGTGTTTCGATTTCATTTTCTTCTTTGAAAAGGACAAATTTAAGGCGCTCCTTTGTTGTGCGATGGTGGTGTAATGGTCAGCATAGTTGCCTTCCAAGCAGTTGATCCTCGATTCCCGGCCATCGCACGATTTTTTATTTTATATTTTTAGAAACTACATTTTAAGAATAAACACATTTTTTTTAATTATATATTTCATACTAGTCAGATTTATTTGATTAAATTTGCATTTTATATTTATTTTATCTAAATGCATACTGTTTCCCTGTCGGGATAGGAAGTGTGGAAGATTTCCTATCGCGGCACACCTCTTTCAAATACATCTTCTCACACAGTTCTGAAGATTTCGCTAACTTTTAAAAAAAAATATGTTGCCCTGTGGTACCTATGCTACTCGTAATACCATTGAATCAAAGAATTTCGGATTCGATTCCCGATGGTACCCGAATAACAAATAGAAATAGGCCAGTATGGTAAAATTATTCATTTGGCAACAATTTTGACGTGCGTTACACGTGTACAAGTATTGATACATCGTCGCGTGCAATATGTTATATTACCAACACGTGTGATGACATATTACAAATTGTACATGCATTGCATTAAATCAGATTTTTAACACTAACCATATTAATGTAAACATATTATTGCACAGCCTTTTCGGGATGAGGGCCCTGGTGCACAATTTTACAAATAATTATTGTTTCATAATATTTCTTTAAAACATTTTTAAAAATTGTGATGAGAATCTTAAACTCCGTTTAGAGATAAGCGACAGTTTATTAGTAAGAGGTAAGATGGCCGCGGTGCACCGATACTCGTATGCGTGGGGTCTCATCTTCAATCAAGTTAAATGGATTCATAAACTAGATCTGCTCTCACTGAGAAATGTTTTGCAATATATTTCATGGAAACGGGGGACAATTTGATTCAATTACAAAATATTATCACTCGAATTAACACATTCATCCATTATACTCGTACATCTCTAATAAAAAAAAATTTGGGCTTAGACGTACACAAATATTCTACCCATTTTTATTGTACATAGTATAACCTGTATTTTCGTTTTATATAGTACAACTTGGCATATTAAAATCTCTTACAACCAACTAGAAAGATGTTAAAGAGGTCTTAAGCGGAAACCAAACTGAAATAATTTATTAAAATATTGGGTACTAACGTAATCCCAGAATTGTAAGACAGTTATTTCATTATTAATTTAACACTTTCATGCATGTACATCTAGTGGATTTATTGCTTTCAAGCATTAAATCCAATTAAAAAGTTTTTGTTTTATAATTATTATTGATATTCATGACCGTCTCTTTAAAGTAGTACGTATGTGAAAACCACATTAAAAGAAAACGCCCAGATATATGACATATGATATGCTCAGCTGAAGCATTCTCGGTCTTAACGAGGCTCGCTCCGTTGGATCTGAGGTTCAGCGCCGCGCCGCGATTATTCTTCTCGGAAAGGGTCAACCTGTGAGGATGGGCGACGTCCGCCTTCACCTCTTGCCAAGGATGGCCTTTTGCGCGATTCTTTAGGCCTGCCTAGAGGCCTAGCAATCCACTTGACAACATCGATGATCGTCATTCTCTGTAAGATGACTGACATTATTTTTTTCCTTGCATCGGGGTGCGTCTCGGCTTCCCGTGGGTCTATCCAAATTATTGGATTACCCAATTTATCTCTGGGCATGGAAGTTTTAATGCCAAACTTTTTAGCTTCAATCTTGTCCCTTCACTTTGTAGTAATTTTTGCGGCCATCTGGATCAATCCACAGATCAATATTTTGTGATTTTGTGTCAATAATTTCTGAAGAGATCTCCACTCAGCCTTGTATCAGTTCATCTTCAGGCCGATTGGCTATTCCGATCTAGTGGCATCAAATAATAGTTTTGCGAAGTTTTCTGTGAAAGTACTGGGAACTTGCTAGGCTGTTTGAACTCCACGCCTTAAATCGCTTTATAAGTATATTTACTGCGCTGCGAGCCTTTTCTTTCTCCCGTGACGTGAACCTTAAGTCCGTCATCGCTACTATTCTTTTCACCCTCAGTTTTGTCAACACCGGAGGAGTCTTTTTGTACAGTTGCTTCTTCATCAATACGTGACGTCGCGCTCATAAAAAAATAAAGAATGTTTCGACCTTCTAGTGTAAAGCGCGTTAGATCAGGACTTATTTTGTCCTCCATAACAGCGTGGGTGGTGGAGGGATCGAACTAAACTGTTTAAAGAAGATACTTATTTAGTACTCGGGATTAAAGTTTTTTATCATTTTCTCAAGATAAGCGAAGTATTATTGATAACAGTTCTAGTTTGTGAATACGACATAAGTATTCGAAATATATATGATAATATATTTAGTAAAATGTTGAACTTCTGCTGTAGTTTTCTTTCGGCAAGAATATGAAGAGCGACGCTCGGTGTGGTGATATGAAGGCTGGCTGTCTTGAGACGGTCTCGAATCATATTACGAGTAATAGCTGTGTATGTTGTTAAATTTTATATTTTTGAAATCATTTTGACTTGTGTATATGCATACTAATGTGTTATTTGAATTGTTTTATTGTATTAATTTTGTTTTGTTTGGTTTTATTGTTGATTGATATGACATAAATCGTTTTAATTTATATTTTAGGATTATTTTTCTTTGTGAAGAATGAAACACTCTTTGCTTGATTTTTTTGTAAATATTGTTGTAATGTACATTGTACTGTTGGTGAAAATAAACAAATGTATAAAATACGTTTTTTTTTCTTTCTGATAGAGATGTAACATATGGTGAGTGCGTTAACTATAAATAAAATTATTTTTAATTAATTGCGACATGTGTCTTTTAAAAAATATAACTCAATGACTAAAAATACACGAAAAGCTTAGGTATATATCTACAAACTGAAGTGGCGAATCAGTTGGTGTAGAAAGAATTTACGGCTTTTGCATACTCCCAACTGGGAATGTTATCGGTAGCGGTAGCAGTAAATAAAATGTAATTTAGTTATTGCCATACGGAACTGCAAAAAATTTTATACTACTTCGATAATTCTTATGAAATGGAGAACGTTATTTGTGGCTTAGGTCCTTTCTGCATATACACGTCCAATTGTCGTATCATAATTAGATACTACAATTATTCCCTGCATTATTTTAATATACCATAGATCTATAAGCTCTGCCAACGTATCCAATTTAAAGAGTTAAAGACACACTTTTTAAAGAAAGATTCCAGTGAAAAGAGAATCGAAATCTGTTCAGTATTTCTTGAGTTTTATGAATACAAACAAACATACAATCTCTACTACTCTATAATATAAGTAAATATATTATATAGATATCTCACTTGTAATGAAAAAAGGTTCCTAGTTTGGTATGGTTTGAGTTGTTTTTGCATATAGTAGGCACATCCATCTACAGCAGGGGGTCCCATCTTGTGTTTCGCGAAACCTTGGGTTCCGCCAATAAAATTTGGGATTCCGCGATAAAAGAGGTTTTTCCAAATATATTCAAAATTTGTTATTTGTTGCGGTTTAGTGTCACATATTTGTGTGAAAGTCGATTTTCGCTCTACATTCCGACATAAAAAAATACAGAAGGAAGCTGGATTCCTCCTCGGATATTTAAACTCAGCTGTCCTCAATTCATCATTTTTTTTAATAAAATAAGTTAAATCGTTCACTCTTTCATATTACAAATCTGAATTAATAATACTTGCTTCTATGTATTCATCTGTTTTTTTTTTAATTTTTAATAAATTATTTTTTATTAATTGTTTTATTTATAATCAGTAAAACATGTCATGGTTCCAAATTTTCCTATCAAGCAATAAAGGGTTTCGCGATTAAAATGTATTGGGAACCGTTGATCTACAATGTAGATTTATTTATTTAATTAACGACACAACAGTGTCTTTATATACAAATGAAGATGTGACAGGTTATACAAGTACTTAAAATTATTGACAAATAATACAAAACTTATCTTAAACTAACATGAAGATACAAAAAGCAGTATTAATAATAAATTACAGTCGTTGTTTTAAAATTAGTAGATCAACGGTTATGCAATTCTGGAAGCTTAGAAAAATTCGTTTCAGGTGGCGATATTCCGATATTCCGAGATGACAGCACTCTGAGGCTACTTTAAACAGGCATGTCACTATCATCGCATTGTTTATTCTTCCTGATTATACGTTATCTCTTCGCATTCTTGCGATAAGGACGATATGATAGCTGGTAAGTCAATGCGAATCGTAGTTATTATTTGTACCAAATGCAAATTCATTCATCTTTCTCATTAAAATAGCTTAAAAAGTGACGACCTCCATGACCTGATTGATAAAATGTTGGACTCCCACCAAGAGGGGTAGGGTTCAATTTATACTGCTACCCAAAAAAGAAGTAAAAAGAGTCCTCGGTTCAGTAAAATAGTTTGGCTGGTAACAATACTTGTGTCTGCGTTGTGTCTGTGTTGTTTTTCTTTGCGCATGGAAGTATTACCAACACGTGCCATGACGAACTGTTAGCTCTGTGTCTACCCCAATTCTGCTCTAAAGCCTAAAGGCTCGAGTAAAGGGCCTAAGACAATGTTGTAATTTCACTCTTCGATATGTCCAACGCCAGTTCTAATATGTTAAGGGGCATCAGACGAATAAATTAATAGAAAATGTTATAGAAAATCAACGAATGGAATTATAATCTCAGTGTTCTTTTATGGACTTAGGCCAATATATTTTTTCATGTTGACAATAAGAAGTGAAATACACAACTACTTATTTGTGATGGGCAAGGATTTCTGAAGATGTCGAAGGAAGGTTGTTTTTCCCACCGAGAGTGCTCGCCGCCATTACACAGAAAGAAGTAAACTCTCTCATTATTGGAAGAAAAGTACGAACCTGGCAATAAAGATTTCATTGTATTTCCATGCCATAAATTGTTTTTTTAAAAAAACAACTACTTATTTCATTTAGCGTAATAACATGAAGGATCTTTTGGTACCAAACTTTATTGCGTTTAGTTAATTTAAACACATATAGACAGACATATTTTTAAAAATTAAATAACTTCTACCAAGTCGTATGAAATAATATTAATTAAACATGTATACATAAGATACTGCTTTTAAATTTCATTAACAAAATAAATCTTGTGAGCCATTTCAAAGTTACCCATTTTGGTGTATCGGAAGTTGACTACATACTGTATCTACAATATATTACGAGTATATCATGAAAGATATTATCTATGTTAAAACCTTTCGATTATTATGATTGCATTATATTTATATCTGAAATTAGTTGTTAATATGGAGTGGATGGAAAACTCATGAGATCGATCGCGTCCCTGTATGAGGGAAGCTCGGCAGGTGTCAAATTGACTGAACAGTTGACTCAATGGTTTTATATAAAGAAAGATGTCAAACAAGGATGTTTTATGTCTCCATAGGTCTACAATGTTTATATTGAAACAATTAAAATGTCAGATTTGGTTGTGAATGGTTTATCGTACGAGTAAGTAGATGAAATGGGGACAGTGGCGCAAAATTAAAAAGGCAATAGTAAAATAATTGAGAAGGAATTTTAATAAATCAAAAGTTATGGTTGTTGAAAAGGGTGGTTTTATGAGTAATTGTAATTTATGGGTGAACGATGAAAGATAAGAAGTTGAGAATTTTTGCTGTTTGAAAAGCATGTGTTAGAGAGAAATGGTCATATAGAAAAATATAATATATTTAAAAGTGTGTGGTGTAGGTAACACGGTCAATGATACAATTAGTATTATATTAACTAAGAAATTAGTTGTGAAATTTTGAAAAATGATTGATGTATTGTGCTCAGTGGTGTACTAGTGGCAACCTCGATGTATGGAAGCGAACCTAGGCATTGAATGATAGTTATAAGAGGAGAATACATGCGATGGGAATGTGTGTCTCGTGTAGAATATCTGGCAGTACAATGTTTGATAGAGTAATAAATGATCAACTGTTAGAGATTGATGTTATAAAAGTAGAATAAAAAAGGGATCTTGAGATAGTTGGAGAAATTTTAACTGAAGGAAAGACATGTGGTAAGATAACATATATTTAACTGAAGGAAAGACATGTGGTAAGATAACATATATTTTAATATTCGAATTGCCATTTTCTCGCTCTTTTTATCTAGAAGTATTAAATCCAATAACCAATTAAGATTATTTTGAAATATTATATTTCATTTTAGTAATCTCAACTTTCAGACTATAATTATAGCGCTATAATTTCCAAACTTAGAATATTTGACCGCCCCTGAAGAGAGGTTGCTCTCAAGACGACGCTAAATACCAGTATTACAGTTTATGGATCATGTCGATAAACAAGTATACCCTGGTGTTTTATGGACATATGCGTCGCGCCTATCATACTCGTATATTAAGAGACAAATTGCCAAGATGTATTGTCCCTTTTACGTAACATCCTAAACTGTCCTGCTGATCCTCAATATCTCGTCGAAAAAATTCAGCGCCTCTTCGATCATGCAAAGATGTTTCCAGTTCATCGCCTCTCTTTCTTCACGTCAGTCTTGGCTAACCATGCCGTCAGACTCTAGAACCAGTTGCCGACTGCTATGAGACTCCCACCCTCGTTGGCTTGCTTCAAACAGCGACTTAAAAATATATTACATATCTCTTCAATGACGAACTTTGTTTGTCCATATTCCTATTCCCTTGTCCTTTATCAGGCTTTGGTGATTTTGTAAATATTTTATTTTACTGGTTTTTTATATTTTTAAATTACAACATGTTATTTTTTTTTAAATAATGTTGTTACTTTTCACCCAGCAATTAACAATGACCTGCGTAACTCACATCTCGTTAGTTGGAAGATATTGCCGTATAGCAATGAACACGACGTTTATGTATTATACAATAAAGTGCCCAAATAAATTTTGAGGTGCATGGAGGCGCGGTGACGCACTGTACTTCCGTACGGAAGGTCGCCAGTTCGAACCCCGCACTGTGCTACTCCCCTTCGAATGACACAGGTATTTTTTTCGTCTAGTATTCGGGGGTATAATGATACCTATGACTTCGGTCATGTCTATTATTTAAAAAAGTATATGTATAATTGTAAGTATTCGTAGACACACAATTCCCTCAGAATTAGTATTCGAGGAGGATCGTAAGGAGATTGAAGCAATAAGGTAAACTATACGAGTATTGTCCAATTCACCTATAAAGGCACCATATTCAAATAAGATAACAAAATACAGTCCGAAATAGAAAGTGTATACAGAAGGGTCTGAGAGTTTTGGCTTCCATGGAGAGGTTCGTAACATCTAAGCTTCTCTCTCGCAAAGCAAACCTGAGGATTAACAATTCTAAATAAAATCAAACCACTTGTAACGCATGTGTTAGACTTACATACTCACCATCACGCCATTTCCCTGCCACGATAGGCAGAGAGAACAGAACATCAGAATTTCCTATCCCAACATACATTCTACGCCTCGTCTTCATCCACACATCTTCTCATAAAACTCCTACGATTTCTCTGATTTATTTTTACGTTTCCATCTTTCAAAATATCATACTCTTGATCCAAACATACTTTACTTGGTCTTTCTCTACCACGCCTTCCACTTACATTTGCACTATATTTTTTTTTGTTAGTCTGTCTTCATTCATTCGTTCTACATGTCCAAGTAATCTTTGAGTGTTCTTCTTCATCTTGCTCAACACGTTAGTCTTAAATTTACATTCATTCCGTATTCTTCCGTACATTGTACTCTTCCCCTATGTACTTTTGTCCGTGTACGCATTTCATCAGCATTTATTCGGCTCTTTGTTATGTTTTTCGAAGTCAACATTTCACTCCCATACATCAAAGTTGGTACTAAAATACAGTTGTGGACTGATCATCTCAACAGATTTTGATACTGACCGATTCAAATGCATATGTTTAAGAGCCTCGTTGACTTTGTTTCCTATCGTTACACGTAGTTCGATATCTCTCTTAACTTTCAATAATCTGAGAAAATACTACCCAAATAGTAGAATTCCTCAACTTGCTCCAATCTTTCATTATTTATACATATAGACCCTTTACCTTTTCTTCCACATTTTTTTATCACCATGGGTTTTAATATTTTTCTATGCATCTCTCATACAATTTACTTATCAAACTCAGTTATTTAATTACCTTAAAATAACAACGCCGAATATTCTACTGATTGAAGAGATAAAGTAGACGCCAACCCAGTATTTCCAACACTGGAGTGAAGGAGGCTGATGATGATGATGAATAAATATTTAAACACCAAAAGGAGGAAAATTCTGCGAATACTCTTTGTGCAGTTTTACGAGCGTGATTAAGATGAACGCAGCCATTCGAAGCGAAGCGATGCCCTTCCATTCCTTTTTTCCGAACACAAAGAACAAGGCCGTTAATCTTTCAAGAAGTTGCTGCGAGACGTTGGTGCACTACTGAGGATTCGAAATAACCGAAAAATGAAATGCACTCATTCGTCTTCGATTTTTATTTGCCTTTAATAAATTTAAGAAAAATTATAGTATTCATGGCATTTTTTTTCATTTTACTTTCGTTGTATCTAATACAATCTGGCAGGCTTGTTGTCATGTGTCAATATCTTCGAACCAACCAGAAAGATGTTTAAGAAGCCTTAAGTGGAAACCAGATTATTTTAACCTCCGGGTCGGAAAACATGCGTTTTATCATCTAGGCCACGGAGCTTGTTGGTAGTCCAAATTTACTATGAGGACATATTGAAGAGTGTGACTAAGGCCGTTTTTTGTCTCAGTAACCGAGAATTCGGGTTAAGAATTAGCGGAGCAGGCAAGTAACTCACATTTCGTCCATCGTACGAGTTGGAAATACTACTACACACATGGACATGCAATAATACTTGCACACATTTCTAAGGCGTGCGAGATTTCTTAATAAGGGAACTATTTCAAATGACTGGGACCACTTTTTTTATGGTACCATCGAGAATTGAACCCAAAACCAAATCAGGTGAAAGATCTTGTCAACTAGGCCACTAAGGCTATAAAAAAATCGTCTAAAGCAATGTTGTGTAATGCCATATTAACTGCAGAGCTCTTTATATTTTACAGAGGGTAACTTATATGTGTCACTTTGATCATTTATAACAAGTGTAGCCAACTTTTTTGGGCTGCGTGATCGCAAGCCACATGTGTATTTTTTTTAAAAATAATAGTTAAATTAAAATGAGAATGTCTTAAAACGAGGCAACGTGTTCCAAAGTCTAGCGCTTTACTACCCACGTTACCACGATAATAATTATTATATGTTGAATTAACTGCATAAATATGATATCAAATGTCTGTAATATAGAAGGGTAATTAATATATTTGAAATAAAATTGTTTGATCGAATATAAAAAAATGTAACTATTCTGGAACCGAGTTGCGGGAAATAGCCGACACCCTCAGAATACGAAGGCTAGCCCTAATCACAATGAAAAAATATGTATTCTAAAATTTTTATTTAACGACTTTGTCTTATTGTTATTTTTACCATGATAAAATAACAGCTCGTGGGTCGTACAAAACAGTCGGTGGACCACAGGCGGCCCGCAGATTGACCATGCTTGATTTAGGTGGACTAAAGTCTAATAAGTTAGCTGCTAACCAGAGAGATAGGCCAATAAGCCAATGTAATTGGAAACATATGAATAATGTGACAATGTTTAATACATCTAGTGGATTTATCGGTTAGTAACAATTTCTTCCAATCAACCAGCTTTTGTTAGGTAATTGGTATATGTGACGTTAATGAGGGTGCTTACAACATAAGTAATAAAGTGTAACATTCAAATAATATATATTTAAACAAGCAGAAATCTCAACAATGAAAATAATACAAAATAAGTTGATAATACACAATAAAATATAAACTATGACGCAATAATTTAATAATATTAGATTATTTATTAGTAGTTAGATGTTTTTGATCATTCCAATATAATCTCAGGGTTTTTTGTCGCAAAGTTTGTACAATTAATAATTGTTTTTGATAACTTTATCAAAAACACGATGCAACATGAAGCACGTGCAACGTTCATAAAAATATTTTGCAAAAACTATTATCAATATTTATTTTAATTAATATTTACTAGTAAAGCGATGTTTCGTAATAAAACATCACCTCAGGAATATTTTGTTTTTAATTTAAAAAGTATAAAAGTCATCAAAAAATTTCAACTGAAATGAGACCTGAAAGTATGATTAAAGCTATGATCCACTTAATCTTTGGAATAGGTGTTTTTAGATTTTCAGGTAGATATTATAATTATAACAATCCAATAATTGGCGCAGGATGTCTGGTAAGGATATTTTAGACAATACCGGGGCAGATGTTTGGTAAGGATCTTTTAGACAATACCGGGGCAGATGTTTGGTAAGGATCTTTTAGACAATACCGTGGCATATGTTTGGTAAGGATATTTTAGACAATACCGTGGCAGATGTTTGATAAGGATCTTTTAGACAATACCGGGGCAGATGTTTGGTAAGGATCTTTTAGACAATTCCGGGGCAGGTTTTTAGAGTCGCTGCTTTTGACAAACAGCTTTTAAAAACTACTTCATAGTTTTCTTTTCGTAGGTTTTAATGAAAATAAAGAAAAAAAAATTTGTTAAAAAATACGTCTTTAGCACCATTGAAAACTAGATTAGTCTCCTTATACTCGTAGATCCACAAAGGATGGATTATCAGACAAAGATTTATTTTTTGTTTCTTTAGTAAAATTTACTTCATCAAATAACTTTCTGTCACTAACCGGAGGCAACGTCTGTAAAGCTGGAGTCCGGAGGCAACGTCTGTGTCAAGCTAGTTGATTTAAAATAGAAATTCCTAATGAGTCGACTATATAAATTAATTATGCTGGGGAAAGGGATTTTTTTATATGATCATTAAAGGGTATTTCTTTAAACTGTTACTTTTCTTATTCTATATGTATAAAGTAAATAAATAACTGCCTGAGGTTTTCATTGCCAGACCAAAAAAAAACGTAAAATTCATATACGCTATTTCGTAAAACCTGTCACCCTCCTGATGGTGGGTGTATCTCAAGCTAGGAGGATGTTATGAGATGAGCCCAGACAGTTTGATAGCAGTTCTCACAAATGTATTTTCTTTTTCATTGCTTTAACATATATATGTTATTTCAGGATATATATTATATTTATACACGATGTTGTTATCAATAAACCTATTATTTATTTAATAGCGGTGCAAGAATATATGTTATGCAGCTACCAAGCGCCTGTTAAACATACATTTATATGAAAAAGGCCATCGTGAACTTTTAATCCTGCCTCACATAACAATATAAATATCTGCTGGAATATCAGAAACAGCATTGCCAGTTCAAATGTAATATGTACTTGGTATCCATTGTTGTCTTACTGCTATGTTTTTAAAACTACTTTGAAAAATTAGCAATGTTACAGCTTCTTTCAACTCTAAAGTAGCATGCTACTCGAGTGTTCTACGTAAAATTTAGCGCTACTCTTAACACTACATTTACCGCGTCATTTAACAACACTAACTTTGTGGAATCGATCTCATTTCAAACCTCATTGTACGAGTATAGCACTACATTTTCATTATATACAGTACAACCTGGCGAGATTGTAGCTAAGTGTCTATCTACTCCGACCAACCAGAAATTCGTTAACGAGGCCTTAGGTGAAAATCAAACTGCAATCCATTTAAAAAAAAAATTGGTACCAATCGAACCCGCCGTCCTCGGGTTAGGAAACAGGCGTTTTACCAACTAGACTACGGATGTCATTCCACTAGACTCATTCCACCAGAATACTTGGTCTCATTATTAACGATTCTAAGTTGAATGACTTAATTATTACACAGTGTAAACAATATATTCTATAAATTCCAAAAGGGAGTGACAGCCTGTTGATTTATACAACAAGAAAAAATGTTACTTCATATCTCAAGTCCTGAAGCGTGCATTCCCCGAATATTTGTCAACGCGAGATGCAACTCGGTTGCACACAATACAGCAGTATGCACCGCAGCGTTCCACGACTGATTGGGACATATTTCAATTTTAACAACTAGGGGCAGCTGTAAGATAACATATGTATATAGTATGAGCACGCTTGTTCATTTTAGATGAATTTTAATCCATCATTATCGTTTGAGGAACTGTATTCCAGCCCGGAGGTTGGGGGTTCAATTCCTACTGAAAGAACCCTTTTAACGAGTACTTGAATATTGTATATAGATAAAAAAAAAGTGTGACAAGAATCTGGAAAATCTGTTACACATAAATAAATGGCAGTTTTTCATATTAAATCTCATCACCCTTCAATGGCAAATCACAGTAATCTTTTAATTGTATTACACGTACATATAGCACATGCCATCTCGCTATGTGCCTTTTTGGGATAGGTAGAGAGGATAGATCTCGACGTTTTTCTAGCCATGCATACAACTTTCACCCCGTCCACATCAATACATCTCGTCATATATACTCTACAGTTTATCATACTTCTTACTTTTCCCTAAGTTAAAATGTATCTAACTATTGTAACTTCTTCCACAGTTTCCTCGGCCTACTTCTTCTGCTCTCTTCATTAATTTCAAACGGATACATTTGTTTCGTAAGTCTGTCATTCTTTCAATGTGGCCAAACCATCTTAAGATTTATTTCTTGATTATATTAATAACATACATCTCTAACAAACCGTTATAATAACAGATTTTTTACATAAGCCACGTTATTATTCTGCTCTTATCACTTGTTTTCAATGTCCAAGTTTCACTTCCATACATCAAGGTTGACACCATAACCACCCCACTGTGCACAATCGTTTTTGAAGATTTTGCGGTTGATTTACGGCAAAAACAGTACCAAGTGTGTCGTTGAACTTATTACCTGATGCAACACGCCTTTCAATATCCTTATCTATCTTATCTCTTAATTTTATTATTATACATATAGTAAAAATATTTATTTATACATTTTCATTGGATGCCGTCTAGTGCTATAACTATTCGATGTGAAGAATACGAGAACGGAAATTCTGACAGGTCTTATCTTATAGTCTTTACGCCAAAAAGAAAATTTTATCAAAATCTTCGGTAAAATTCGATAATCATCTGTAATTTTCTATTGTTTTTTTACTTACATATAAATATAAAATAAGTGTATTCATATGAAAGCAATCCCTGGCGTATCGTCCTTGTAACAAATGACAAGGGGCCACGGGTTCGATTTCAATGGCTACGCTTTCTGCAAATCTCAACCGTTTCATTAATATCTATAGACACAAAGTTTTTGTCATATATTCAATTATTTTATTTAATACTTTATTATACACTGTGAAATTTTTAATTTATTCCTAAGTAGTAATCGCTCCCAACCAACTAGACAATTTTTTTATAAAAGTACCTAGTTTGTTTACATTATTATACTTAAGATACATAACACAATAAAACAATTAAATATGATTTAAGATATTCCTAGTGGTGAAAACATTTTTTTTCTGTTTTTTGTTTTAGACCTTTTGACATTCTTCTGGTTACGTCAAACAAGTCTGCTAGACTGAATAGTATAATATGAAAGCGTAAAACAATTAAATTATGCGCGACCTTCATGTTCTCGTTGACATGTTGCTTATCAGGAATCGAATCCATGCCCACGGGTTTGGGATCGATTCATACTGTTACACAAATAACCGACTTATCTATTTTTTCGCTTAAGGTTTTTATATATTATTATATATTTTTGGATAGTAGGAATAAATTACTGCAAGACAAGGCGCAAGATATATTATGCTGTACTGTATTGTATACAGTGGAAATGTCAGTTATAGTATAAAAATATATAATATTTAAGTGTCATTATTAATTTTAGTACATTTATTATATTAGATTTAGATAAATTGAGACTTAAGATGTTATGTAATTTTGCCGGTCAGTACGAACTGGTTGTTTAATATTCTGATCAAATAAAACAAAAACTTTGAAAGTGTTCCAAAAAGTACCTAAAATTGTAAATAAGAATTTCTAGCAGGTATCCAAACACCATCCATCGTATCATAGTAACGTGGCAAGAGAGTAAACACCATCCATCATATCATAGTAACGTGGCAAGAGAGTAAACACCATCTATCATATCATAGTAACGTGGCAAGAGAGTAAACACCATCCATCATATCATAGTAACGTGGCAAGAGAGTAAACATCATCCATCATATCATAGTAACGTGGCAAGAGAGTAAACACCATCCATCATATCTTAGTAACGTGGCAAGAGAGTAAACACCATCCATCATATCTTAGTAACGTGGCAAGAGAGTAAACACCATCCATCATATCATAGTAACGTGGCAAGAGAGTAAACACCATCTATCATATCATAGTAACGTGGCAAGAGAGTAAACACCATCCATCATATCATAGTAACGTGGCAAGAGAGTAAACATCATCCATCATATCATAGTAACGTGGCAAGAGAGTAAACACCATCCATCATATCTTAGTAACGTGGCAAGAGAGTAAACACCATCCATCATATCATAGTAACGTGGCAAGAGAGTAAACACCATCCATCATATCATAGTAACGTGGCAAGAGAGTAAACACCATCCATCGTATCATAGTAACGTGGCAAGAGAGTAAACACCATCCATCATATCATAGTAACGTGGCAAGAGAGTAAACACCATCCATCATATCTTAGTAACGTGGCAAGAGAGTAAACACCATCCATCATATCATAGTAACGTAGCAAGAGAGTAAACACCATCCATCATATCATAGTAGCGTGGCAAGAGAGTAAATAATTGAAGTGTCGGTATAGAAAACCCATTTCTAAGGCCGTTTTCATGGAAAATGTTACATAGAAAGTAACGCCGAAAAATGAGGGGGGAATGGGTGATAAATACATTTTATAATCAGTGATTGCTATGTTGGCAAAAATCAATCACGTGCTTGGTACGTAATCCATTTTTCTTCTTCTTCATCAATTCCAAATCCTATCTGGGCGATCCTGAACCATCATGGAAGTGAAAGCTTTTGTGATCCTTGCGTAGTCAGTTACTCAACCAGACATTAGAGGTCAAATATTTTTTTCTTCTTAAAATAGTTTTTATCAAAAAATACAAAAGTAAAATTTACATTAGATGTATTGTAAAAACAGCGAGGATATATTAATTTTCGCTCGTTTAAAAAAAAACACAAAGTTCACCGAGTTCATCAATAATTCTGAGCCTTTGATCCAACAGTGTACTCTGAAAACATCAACACTTATGGTAGAAATAAACATCCACAGAAGAAAACATTAAAATATTTTATCTCATGTACATGACAGAAAATTGGGCATATCAAGATCTCGATGTGTTATGTAGACCTCAATTATTTTGATGATACAAATGAGATCGGCCATCAGACGGAGATATGAGCCAGTTTCTGGTGTGGTTTGGACCGTTTTGGCAGAACTGAGGCAGAGTCTAAATTTCGCTTTCCGCGAATCCCGTGGCGCCGCGCCGACAGATCGCGGTCCTCGCTTCTAAGAACATGTGGCAAATATTCTGACTGTCTTTTGTCACATCGCTCAATCCGTAATATCTGTTTCACAACAATTATTATTTATTATTATATTTTCATTGTTGGTAAAGCGAAAACTAAAATGTGGATATTTTCGTCAATTCAGTTACAGAGAAATCACGTTAAAATATGCTCGGTAAAAGGAGTTATTCATATGCTAATTTTATTATTCTTTAACTTGCTCAAGAACTCAGTTTCTACTGAGTGCATATCCGGATAGTTCAAAGCCAGCATAAACCGTGTCATAGGTCCAAGCTAGAATATTTTGTAACATTAAAGTTAGAACTGTTTAATTATTTTTTGTCAATATTCAAGGATTTTCCTAATATTCACAAGCAAATCAGCGTTTCAAAATCTTCAATTATATAATATGTTAAATCAGTTATCGTGAGCTAACTACAGTAATTAATGTGTACTCCCGCAGACTAGAGTAACTACAGTCGACAAAGTTGATCACGATATATTACTTAAGAAAATGCACAAACTTGGATTCAGCGATAATCTAATTGGGTTATTTGCATCATACCTAAAAGAAAGATCTCAATACGTAACAATCCGTAACAAGTCTTCTGTGGAATTTATCGCAAGATCTGGTATACCACAAGGATCCAATTTAGCCCCCCTACTATTCCTCATATTAATAGACGACATTCAAAATTCCATAAGTCACTCGACATGTTTATTGTTCGCGGACGACTTGAAAATTTTCAAAAAGATCAATTTATCTCACGATTGTGCACAGTTACAACAGGACCCAGACTCCCAAGTCTCCTGGAGTGAGCAAAATCATCTTCTGTTCAACATTAATAAATGTGTCTGTGTATCTTATAGTCGATCGTTTTCGCCAATCCACCATCAGTATACTATACAGGGAGTGGCACTAAACAGAGTTTCTGAATTCAAAGATTTGGACGTAACCTTTGATGTCGGACTCACGTTCGTTAACCATGTCTCACCTTTGATATCGGACTGTTACAAACTACTCGGTTTTATGATGAGAATATCAAGAGAATTTAACAGCACCGATATCCTCCGAAACTTATATAATTATCTAATTAGAACCAAATTAGAATATGCATCTACGGTTTGGGCTCCTCATCAGCTCAAATATAAAAAATATATAGAACAAATACAAACAAAATTCCTCAGATATCTATGGTATAGAACAAAGGACAATTACCTAAAATATGCTCACCATGCCGAACTTCTCACGAAGCTTCGAACTATAGAAGCCTTGAAACAAGAAGGCAAGAATCCATTGCGATATTCCTAATAAAGGTTTTCCAAGGTTGCTTTAATTGTCCCGCGATTCTAAAAGCACTGAGTTTATATTTACCCAATAAATATATCCGTGCAAGGAATCACCCTCTGTTCTACATACCAACTTACAGGACGAATATCATGGCTAAACACTCAGTCACGCGTGGTATAGAGATATTGAACCAACTGAATCGCTAGAAGCAGACCCTCTTTGTGTAACAGGAGAAATCTGTGCGAAGTGGATAAATTAAAAAAAAAAAGTGTACTCCCGCAGACTACAGTAATTAATGTGTACTCCCGCAGACTGTTTTGTACGATTTGATTAAACCTAAAATTCAGATATTCATTTTAGTTTTGACAGTTTATCGGGTTTTATGTGCATCGACGACAATTTCACTTTAACTTACTTTACGTTTATTTATCTTTACTACTAAACATCTTATAAACTCAGTGTAATATTTTATGGATTTAAACTTTTCTCAAGAAATAACCTATGGAAGGGTGAAAACTGTTTTAAAATTCATTCATACCGTAAAATGGACTGTTATAGCGACACTTGATTTGAGTGTGGTAAAGATTGCATAATGCTGTATCGGGATGATTTGCGAAAGTATTAATGAATTATGTAAGGAAAAAAAAGGGATGCAATTTGGCCAGAGTTCGTCGATTTTCTACAAACCACGATCTAAGTACCTACTCTAGCGGTTCTAAATCCGAAAGGTCTGCTGATAGAGTCGAAGATAACATCGCCTATAAATGTTATTTCCCTATAATGCATTTAAACAAACTTTGAAAATAAAATAAATATTAGAGAATTTAAAAAAATATCCGCATCACCGCTAATATGTAAGTCAGCTTTCAGCCTTAAATAGCATTTTAACCTCTTCAGACCTGGCGTATATTATAATGGATACATAGTTCATATGCACTTTGTAAAACAACTTTGTGGTATATTTCTGTTCCGAATGAATACTAATGAAGTGTAGGATACTGTATTTGTTAAGTTTATTTAATGCGGGACACAAGTTATACATAGTTTGCTCTTATATAGGGCAAGACAAACTTGTAACAATACTGTACAAAATATATTCAGAGCATTGTGACACAGAGTATTGTCAATATAGTGAATACAAAATGTACCCACATATCAACACGCCTCCTTACAATTTATATTCACATATTACAAACATGACAGAAATAAGCATTAGTTATATTTAACCTTCAACTCAAAACAATACTCAAACTATTCAAAAAAAATCTTTTATCAACCTAAATGTTACACAAAAATTCAATTACATTTCAGCATAATCAGTTTTCTGTCATAAACAAAATTCATATTAATTTCAACATTTCTCTGAATTTAACAAAAAAACATCATTAACAATATTTATATTTTAACTAGAATTTTTTATTTCACTGTCCATTGCATTTTTCCATCGTCTAGCTTTGTTAGTTGTTGTCGCCTCCTCGAAGTTGGCCGGAACTGTAGTATCACAAAAATTTGCAGAAACACAATAATATCAGAATTCTTCATCGAATCGAACTGGCGGTTTGATTTATCTTCATGGTCTCGTTCCACTTTTCACTTTGTCACCATTCTTCACATCGTCCTTGGAGTTCTCATCATTATCATCATAACTTACACACATAATGTCTTCTTCAATAATGCCAACATGCCTGGCAACTAATATTCTGCCGTTTACCAAAACTCTATATCCAACTTCGGTATATCCAAGTAAAATTCCAAATTCAGCTTGTTTATCCCACTTTGATCTTCTCTTTCCTTCAGGTATTCTAACATAAACTCTACTTCCATACAATTTTAATTCATTTGCAGATGGTTTATTTTTAAAAAAATATTTCATAAGGTGTCTTCCTTACTATAGTATTTGCCAATATCCTATTTTTCAGATAAGCTGCTGCTTTAATCACTTCGGGCCAATAACGTCTGTCAACTTTTGCTTCTGCCAGAAGACATCTAGCCCTATACATTATTGTTCTATTATATCTCTCCGCAGTACCATTCAATTCATGTACATGTGGTGGGCACGACTTTATCCTTATATCTTTTTCTCTTGCAAATTTATATATCTTATTATTTATATATTCTCCACCATTATCACATCTTAATTCTTTTATCATCTTCCCAGTTAAATTCTGAATTTCATTTACATATTCTATTAAACAATCAGAGACTTGATCCTTCGACTTAATACAATAAACTTTTGCCAATTACAATAGCTATAATCATCAATAAAACTTACGAAGTATTTTTCACCATTACATTCAGTTATTCTATGAGGTCCGGTCCATTCACATCAGTGTGAATAATTTCTAGTATATCTTCCGCTCTTCTTCTATTATTTTTAAAGGGTAAATTATGCATCTTGTTCTCGATACATATACGAGTAGCACACTTCATATAATCTGATTCTATATCTTTTGGAATCCCTTCCAGCAACTGATCCTTACACATAATATCCAGATATTTAAAATTTACTTGTCCGAGTGTACGATGGAGTTTTTCTTTTAAAGTTAATGTTTTATTTGTTACATTTGCAAGTATTTTATTATTTGAAACATAATTTGATATCTTATACAATCCTTCATCCTTCTTCGCTATTGCTGATAATGTACCATCCAATTCATAGATTTTTGAGAATTGCCCTTTTGAGACTATTTTATGATTGTCAGTGATTTTCGAACAACTTAATAAATTTTCTTGCATTTCTTTGACATAAAATACATTTTTTATAGTTACTACGGATTCAGTGTTATACATAGTAAATAGACTATAATATCACCAACCTTTGTTGCCTCCAACATTCTTCCATCACCAACTTTCACCTTAATAGGATTTTTCAATGTTACTTGGTTATCAAAATATTAATCACTATTTATTATATGATCAGTACAACCGCTGTCCAGCAACCAATCAATTTGATTTTCATTTATCACCATTTATTTTATACTTGACATGTTATTTTCGGTTATTGTTGCACAATTTTTTTTTTGGGACGACTATTAGAATTTGCTCCGCGTCCGCGATGATTAACAAAATCACGACTACGCTCTTGATAATTTGAATAATTCGAAAGGTTTCGACCACGATAGTCTGTATAACCATTTTTACAATATTTCGCTTGACCATGCCAACAGTACCATTTAATGTGGCCAGTTTTACCACAATTATAACATATATTTTTTTGCATATTCGACTTGTTTGTTTCAATTTTAAATGCATTAGTTTTTTCAATTTGTGAAGCACTTTCTTCACAATAATTTTTTTCTTGTTGCGATTTCGATTTAATTTTATTTTTCAAGTATTCAACGGTTCTTTCCCTCTCCGGCAAAACATCAATCAAATTACCAATATGACTGTACTTTGATGGTAATGCCCTTAACATGTAGTTCATTTTTTCTAGTTCAGTTACAGTGGCGCCGGCCTCTTTTAGTTCGTTCACAGATCTCTCAAAAACATCGAAAAATGAACATAAATCTGAGTAATTCTCTAATTTTATTTTTTCTAGGTTATTTCTACACACGATCTGTAATGACGTGGAAGTTTTTAAGTACATATTAGGTCCTTACATATGAAATTGGCGTTTTGCCGTACTGGCAACTTTGATCTCAAATATCTTCTCTTTGGTTAGGAATTCCAAATTAAAATTTATACAGCTATTTACTCAAGTATTTGTGTTTCGAAAATTATAATTCATTTGTTTTTTCCTCAATTGTTTTTTTTCTTTGCGTCACTCAGTTTACAAAATGGAAAACTTGAAATATCGCGTTATTTACGAGTACGAGTTCCACCGTGGCACCAGTGCTGCAGAAACGGCTCGAAGGATTAATGATGTGTATGGCGACGGTGCCGCAAAAGAAAACACAGTGCGTTTTTGGTTCCAACGTTTTTGTTCTGGAAATTTCGACCTGCAGAACAACCCCCTTGGACGGCCGGAGACCAAAGTTGATAATGAAGAATTGAAGGCTATTGTGGAAGCGGATCCATCGCAAACCACGTCCGAGTTAGCTGCAGGCTGCGGTGTTAGTGATAAAACTGTTTTAATCCACTTGAAGCAAATTGGGAAGGTGAAAAAGCTTGAAAGGTGGGTACCTCACGAATTGAGTGAAGCAAATCAACAAACGCGCGTTGACTGCTGCGTTGCATTACTCAACCGGCACAATAATGAAGGGATTTTGAATCGAATCATTACCTGTGATGAAAAGTGGATCCTGTATGATAATCGGAAGCGCTCATCGCAATGGCTGAACCCTGCCGAACCAGCCAAACCATGCCCCAAGCGAAAATTGACTCCAAAAAAGTTACTTGTGAGCGTTTGGTGGACTAGTGCTGGTGTCGTTCACTACAGCTTTCTTAAATCTGGCCAGACGATTACGGCAGATGTCTATTGTCAGCAACTGCAAACCATGATGGAAAAGCTAGCTGCTAAACAACCGAGGCTGGTTAATCGCTCTAGGCCACTGCTGCTTCATGATAACGCTAGACCACACACTGCACAACAGACGGCTACCAAATTAGAAGAGCTTCAATTGGAATGTCTAAGACATCCACCGTACTCTCCGGACCTTGCCCCAACAGATTACTATTTTTTTCGAAATTTGGATAACTTCTTGCAAGGGAAAAAATTCAACTCCGATGGGGCAGTCCAAACCGACTTCAAAGATTTTATTGATTCCCGTCCGAATGGTTTTTTTAGTAAAGGGATCGATGAACTACCTATGAAATGGCAAAAGTGCATAGATAGCAATGGTACATACTTTGATTAAATAAATATATTATATTAAAAAAAAATCAACTTTATGTTCCTCCCAAACCAAACGCCAATTTCATATGTAAGGACCTAATATTATCAAATTTATTTAATATTTCAAAAGCAGACTCACATTCATGCATGTATTCCGACTGTTTGTTGGTTATCGCGACAAATATATAATTAGTTGCTTGTATATCCTTTTCTTCCCATTCCTCCTGATTATCTTTGGCATGAGCCCTTCGCAGGATCACTTCTTTGCATTTTTTCAATTGTAAGAATTTTAGCATTCTTACTTTCCATTGGAAGTATTCTTCACCGTCAAATAACGGTATATTAATTTCACGATTTCTCGCCATTTTTATTTAAATAAATACTTTTAAAACTTTCAACTTTTTGATTCATTAATCACGGACCTCTAACAACGGACCTCTAACAACGGACCTCTAACAACGGATCTCTAACAAAGGATCTCTAACAACCGATCTCTAGCAACGCTATGCTACCATGTTAAGTTTATTTAATGCGGGACACAAGTGATACATGGTTTGCTCTTATATAGGGCAAGACAAACTTGTAACAATACTGTACAAAATATATTTAGAGCATTGTGACACAGAGTATTGTCAATATAGTGAATACAAAATGTGCCCACATATCAACAGTATTATCGATTTTGAATGTTTTGTGAGCCATCTATCTAAACAAATACGATATAATGTTGCACTTCGTGTAAGTAATACTTTAACATGCAAGAATATTTTTTAAAACCTTAGAATTAATTCAGGTCTGAAGAGGTTAAACTACGAATCCGCTGAAAGTAATCCAATCCAACCAGTACGACATTACACTCAAGAAAAAACGTCTAGACAATCTTGTACAGTAAATAAAAATGTCTCACGAAATCTCCATCTGAGTAAGCCTGGACGTTATATAAAGTCAGTAACTATCTGGAAAGACGTCATATTACTAATAGAGCAGATATAGATCGTGATGAGTGCGCTCTGGACGGTCTGCAGACATGGCTCCAGACAGACACCTGACGGAGGGATTCCGAGGATAAATCCAGCGGCCTGGAGATGATGACATCAGAGCTTCTCTCGGTGATTAATGCTCTTGAGGAGGACAGCTTTCACCGAGGACTATAACATGCAGTATGTGTGAGAAAGTGAAATTGTGTAGAGATTAAATCTTTTTGTTTGATGGGGGAATTGTTGTTACTTTAAAAAATGACACGTGGCTATAAAGCCGCCAGGTTGTACTGTATACAATGGAAGTGAAATATAATTAAATACTTTCATGTGACAATCTTTGTGTTTTGATAAAATTAACTACTTGCGATTAGAAAAGTACTACGATAAATGCTTCCAGTTAAATAATAAAAAAAGTTTTCACCAATATTTTAAAATTTTTCTATATTCAGAAATGACCTTACTCGTAAATATATTTGTTTTTATTTGACCTTACCAAGCAGAAAATTAAGAAGAAACTGAAATGATTTATTTTATCTACTCGCACAACCTACAATATCGAAATATTTTTTAACGAAATATGGTTGTCAGTATTATATAGTATATTGTACAAGATTTTTTATTCTAAAAAGCATTCCGTTGATATTTGGTGAAAGCATTCTTCCCTTCCCTTCCTACATTGACAATTTTTTAATTATTTTTTTGTCAAAATATCGTTTATCGCATTTTTTCGTGTTTCATAAAATATTTTCATTATGCAAGAGATGCAGAAATTAAAAAAAATTACCTTTGTTTCCGAAAATCCCCAGGCAAGAAAAAGGCACGTCTGAGCGTTATTCTACCGATGTAATTTTTGTTTTTTCACATCAAGTACCAATATGAGGGATGAATGACTTGAAATACGAAAAATTACGTTCATAAAAATCTGTCTAATATATACGTAAAATCTAAAATTGTTTAAAAACAAACATTCTATCAATCATTTATTCATTCCCAAACTACTCGCATAATCAAATCAAATAACAATTTCAAAAAATATTTAAGAATGATCTACTTGAAACGTCTTTCAAGTTAAAATCTTTAGTGAATACTTATGAACTCTTTAAAAATCTTTGGTGAATGTTTTCTCTAAGAAAACTTTAAAATATTGTTGAATCGAGAATGAATATTTACTGAAAATAGTATTGTAAATTTCGCAAAAATCGACTTGGAATATTTCACTTATGTGAACTTGGAATCCCCGATAAAGGTCTACTTGCAGAATTCCTCGTAAACATCAACTCTTGGAATCTCTTACAGAGGAAGATTAAATGGACATGAATATGCACATAGAATCTAACACACACTTTTTTATAACTGTTTTGAGATAATTGAAGAAAAATCTTGCCACTTTGTATGTCACATGTTTAGACGAAATGAACTATGAAATACCCATTTGACTGGCTTGATATTTTTGCTAATATGCGATTAATGTATGCGTATTCAACATTTCCAATAAACAAAAAAAAGTAATTTTGGGTTAGTTTCTTTTTGCATATAAAAGTCCAAATCTTAATCTCATTATTTTTAATCCTTTGAGAAGTTACTTACTTGCTAAAGATATTTATTGTAGAACGACAGATACAGAAGGATAAGCGTTAATATACCAAGTTGAGAAAATGTATTATTTGATAATGTCGAATTTTTCGAAACAGTCAATGGTTTCGATTTCTGTTCTCTCACAATACCGAACAATTTTTCATGATGATCCATAAGCTTAACCTACTATAAAGGTTGTATTTTATTACTCTAATTATGTGCAAGCCTGTGGTTTAGTTATTATTGTAATATTTATTGTAAATTATGAATGATTTAATCGCAGGAAAGAAGCTCTAATTAAGATATTTCCTGTTTATGGCATGAATACAGGTTATACAGGTTACAAAAACAGGTTACTTTGTAATACAGGTTACATAAAAAAGCAATGAAAAAAATATAGGAGGGGAGAGATGAGAGAACCGACATATTTTAATGGAATGCTTTTAGAATATTTTTTTTCATATCTTACACTGACAACTACTTAAATTGTATTTCGATATTGCAGGTTGTAAATAAAATAACATTATTTCCTATAAATAGTTTTATTTACGTCCATGAACGAACCGAGCTCCTGATATTTACGGTACGGTATACATTTTTGAAATATTACAATTAACAATCCTTACCCTCAATTCGTGCCCGAGTTCTATTTCTGGCAGATCAATGACTGGTTTTACTTTCAGACCGTTTTCAATTTCAATGTATAGTTGTTCTGACACTGATAAGCTTAATAGCTTGAATTTGAAGTGTAGAGAAAATTACATCGGCAATAATAATGAATATTTTACAACGCCATAAATTGTTTACGAAATTAATAAAGAGTGCTGTTCGAATCATAATTGTTATTTAACAACGTTGTGTTGGTAGTATATTGTTTATCAGATCTGTATCTTATAAACATAATCATTTGAATGATTTAAATATCTTGATATTTTTAAGGAATTGATTTATTATAGTTTATAGAGGTCTCTCGAGAATTTCCAAGAAATAACCACTTGAAAAACCACAAAGTCCGTACGACGTTGGAGTTTTGTTTTTGACCAAAAAGCAAAACAAGATGTATTTTAATAATTGGCCATAAAATATAATGCTCCTCCGAGTTAATGGGGCCTGACGATTCACATGTGTGATAGCTTTGTGTTGCCACTTCCAGGGTGTTTCAAAACAGTACAAGAATAGAATATCCTGAAAATACAAGAATGGAATATACTCAAAATACAAGAATATAATATCCTGAAAATACAAGAATAGAATATCCTGAAAATACAAGAATGGAATATACTCAAAATACAAGAATAGAATATCCTGAAAATACAAGAATGGAATATACTCAAAATACAAGAATATAATATCCTGAAAATACAAGAATAGAATATCCTGAAAATACAAGAATTAAATTGGTAATTTTCTTTTGCATTTTTAACGTGTTGGGCTCATCTAACATAGGACATGTTTTAATATATGTTCGCTATTGTAGAACACTGCTTACACGTAGATATTAATTATCAATTTTTGTAATCTTTTGTATCAAAAAGATCATTTGACCGTTTAAATAAATTCATATTTAGTAATATTTCGCCTACTTTTAACACAAAGATGTGTAATACTTGTCTAGTTGGTTGGAACAGAGTACCACTTGGTAATGAACATGTCTCTTCGTATCTTGCACAATGAAGTTATTAAATAAATAAAATCGATATTTTTTTAGACATAATTATTATTATTATTATTACACATGACAAGAAATATACACAATTTGAGAAAAAACAACAGGTAATTTGATTTGGACATATAATTTTAATGGATCTGGGTTTGTTGCCTTTCATTTGTCGTATCCCCAGTAAACTAGGCTTTTGCCTGTATCTCACTGAGGATATTTAGCATGAAAAAATAAATCGATACTTCTTTCCGATTTTTGATAATGAGTTCAATGCTAACTTTATGATCTCATCAGATCGCAATCATGAAATTATCAAAAAAAATAAATAATTTGTGATCTTTAAGGGGTCCAATGTCCGACAAATACTAGTTATGAGTTGTAAACTTGCAATAAAAAAGATAGAGAAAATGATAAGCACATTTAAATTAAATTCGACGAATAACAATAAAATACATATATTACATGTCAGTGAACTTCTTACCTTACTTGCAAGTCAAGACAAAGGAATTTAAAAAAATGACAGTTAAACCTTTATAATATTTGTTCAAGATAATAATGTCCTGCGCATTTTCCTTACAGAGATAAGGTTTCCAATTATTTTAAAATCCTCTATACCAGTGGTCTTCAAACTTTTCCGTTTCAATAAAAAATATTTCTAATGAGTGCGATGGAGAGGGGAAATTTATTATTCACCACATAATTGTTCAAATCTTGGAATCAAACTAGACACAGCTATCCTCATATCCTGTTCTTCGTTGAGTTTTGAGCGATATTTACAGCTATCGCCGAAAACCTCGTTTCGCAGAAGTACGAGTAAGTCGTCGCAATGGAACCAGGATTCGCTGATCTTTATCACTTTGCAAAGTATATGTAATATCCACTTAACCAGTTACATACATATCGACAAATTTTTATTTTAATGTATTGGGTTGATTTTAAAGTTCGTTTCGTTTTTGGCGCTAAATGACGTTGCATCGTAAAATCGAAGTGTTATTAACTTCACACGTGTAAAGTTTTGATGTTGTTTGACAGAAGGAATTTTAGCGAGTACTTGGAAAAAAATGCGTTATTTGGTTGTGTTTTTTTACATTTTGTTACCTATTAAAAATAGCAGAAAGGAGCATTTTCGACATATTATGCTTTTTTATTTCCGGAAAGGCAAGAATGCTTCACAGACACAAAAGAAGATATGTGCTGTGTACGGTGAGGATGCCGTTGACGATTCCACGTGCCGTCAGAGTCAGTGGTTCAGATATTTTCGTGAAAACAAATTTAATCTTAGCGATGCACCACTGCTGGACGACCGACTGAGGCTGATGGTGACGAATATTGGCGCTACTTGAAAGTGATCGGCATAGAACAACTCGAGAGATCGGAGAAATTCTTGGAATCAACCAGTCAACATTGTCAAGGTGATTATGTCAACTTGGAATGGTCAGCAAGGTCGATGTATGGGTGCCGCACGAGTTAACGGAGAAAAAATTGATAGACCGAATTTCTGCTTGCGGTTATCTATTGAAGTGCAACGAAATCGATCAATTTTTAAAGCGGATGGTTACAAGTGATGAAAAATGGAATGTGTATAATAATATTAAGCGTAAGAGATCATGGTCTAAGCGGGGAGATGGCCCTTCAATCAGCACCAAAACTAGTTTATGATATATCCGAAGAAAGCTATGCTATACATTTGGTGGGACTGGAAGAGAATCGTTTATTATGAGCTGTTATCTGAAAACGCCGAAAGGCCGAAGAAGTGGTGGCAGGGGGCAAATATCCTGGCCCCGCAATATACGTGATTGCACTGGCATAAGGGGCGCTGGAGATCTTTTTCTGTCGGGGACAAGGATGTCTATTCTCAAGTGATATTCAACGTTGGGGGGACCTGACATGACAGTGAGAAGAAGAAGATCTAGAAACCAGATCATTAATTCAGATAAATACTGTTCACAACTAAGTGAATTAAAGAGACCAATCGACCATAAGTGGCCTGAATTAGCGAACAGAAAGGCTATTGCGTTCAATCAAGACATTGCTAGACCACACGTGTATTTGGTCACCCGACACAAATTTAACTGGGGTGTTTTGTTCCATCCACCGTACTTTCCAGACCTTGCGCCCTCCGACTATAATTTATTTAGATCGCTTCAAAACAGCTTAGATGGTAAAAACTTTGCTTCGCTGGAAGACTTGAAAAATCCCCTGGATCAGTTATTTAGCCAGAAACCTCGAAGCTTCTATGATCGCGAGATTAAGCAGCTACAATAGATATGGAGAAAGGTCATCCAACAGAACGGATAAAAAAAATACTACGAGTATATTGATTAAATGTAATTTTTAGTAAATATTTTTTCTTCAATTTTTGTATAAAAAGTGGGATGAACTTTTGCATCAACCTTAAATTGACTGGAATTATTATAATGTTCAATAATGACCCGCCGTGCCCCGAGGTATCAAATGCGACATCTCAGAGCGCCAAGGTCCACATTTTGAAGACTGCTCTGCTCTGTACATCCAATTAAACATGATTTTTTTTTAAATTCTGGTTTATGATTTGACACATCCAAGTTCAACCTACATCGATTTATATTCAATGTTAAATATTTTAAAACATTCAATAGTAAATTTCTTTGTTATTCTGCTAACTATATCAATCCCCGCGGTACGTATTTCTACCTCTTATTTCGAGGTTCCCTTCAGACGGAATAATCCCGGTTTGTGACGAGAGCAATGCTTAGATTCAACTGGTATCATATTTCACCGGGAGCGTGTGTGTGGTCTATTAATCCAAATGAAAAACAAATAGGGGATTTTTTTTCAAATCTTGTTTATTTATAATAGTTTTATTTTTACTTACGGCTTTCTGTTGATGTTGTATTTTAATTTTGGCTCTACTGTTTCTTAAGTCGTTGTTTTGTATATTTTTTGTGATTAGGACGTAGAAACATTTGTAATAATATAATTTATTCATAAAAAATCTACTACGGGGTTCAGCATAATTCAAGCCAAATTTTTGTTAGAATATTTTGTTTTGAAAAGAATGATTTTTCATATTTCGCCCGAAAAATGAATCTGTTGAGATGTCAACTTGAGTTGAAATTGAAATTAATTTTGTCAAGTTAATAATGTAAAATCGTAGAAAACAGATTATTGAATAAACTTGAAACTTGCGGAGTAGTGTTAAAACGTAATGAATAATGTAAACAAAACCATTTTGGGGAGTTATGCTACAATAAAAAGCGCTTTCGCTTTCCTCTGAATGTTTCCAGATTATCGTCCGTGTGTAATTCCACGGATGGTGTGTTCAATACAAGAAGGATGGTTTACTAGTAAATCTAACCCAATGAGTATTTCATCATTTCTTAAGTAAAATTCCATCATAAAAAGTTAAATTCCACCATAAAAAAGCGCAATGTTTAATTCCATTATAAATATGTCTTAACAAGTTAAATTCCACCATAAAAAAAGTGTTATGTTAAATTCCATTATAAATATGCCATAAAAAGTAAAATTCCACCATAAAAATGCACAAATTAAATTCCATTATAATAATAGTTATAAAAAGTAAAATTCCATCATAACGAAACCAAAACTCAAAATCCTTCATAGCAAAATATTTCACACAAGACACTTCCAAGTGACGTTACATGTCCTGGAATATCTCAACAACTGTTTAGTTTGTATCCTCGTATTAACGTCCGTCAATATTATATTATACATTAAATAACAAGGCAATAAAATAAGATAAAAGAGATGGAAGGACTCCACCAGGAAAGGATGTTATGAAACAATAATTATCTGACAAAAAATATAGTTTTTCGTTGGTGGCATAGTAAAATAACAGCCTGTATAGGCAAAAGTAAGGAAGACAGCCCATCAAGTGTCGGACGCGGAGTGAGTCACGGGAAAGTCTCCGTAACAGAAATAAACACCACTTTTTCACCAAGGGAGAAGATACGATATACAGATTGGTACCAAGCACAGACTTCGCCTAACATGCATACATACACGCCAGTGTTTATATGTATAACTACGCAGTTTTTGATAGCACTAAGATAAAAAACAATGGCTACGTCAGAAATAAATAATTACATTATTTTTGTAAATATAATGTTTTAGAGTGGGCACGTAAAACTAACTTTCCATACGAGTATAAACTAGATATGTTGTATTAGGCCGAGAGCCTTAAGTTTTCTAATATTAAAAGAAACAAAAAAATACATATTTATTAATTTACGATCGATTTTAACAATTAATAAATATGCCCGACCTACTTTTCCGTTATAAGTACAGGCTTCCGAAGCATTATCTGTTGCCCGACTAGTCCACCTACAGCAAGGAGGACCAAGGTCTGAGTGAATGTGATGAAATGCAAGTAGCCTGAACGAGTGGACAAAGTAATTAGTACTGAAATAATTAATTGTAAGAATTGTTATCTAGTTATAAGTTAGTACGTAGGTGTTAAAAATTTCTAAGAAATTAAATATTAGGATTATTAAAAATAATATTATATTACACGTAGGAATTTAAAATTAATTAGTTCATAGTTACGAGTATAATATACAAATTACATTAGTTTTTAAGATATTAATTTGTATATAGGTATAGCCATTGGCAAATGTTTGTATTATAGATTACTTCATTTAAAAAATATATATTTTTACAATGCGAGAGTAAATACAGAAATATAAAATGCTACAATAATATACACGTGTACAAAACACCAACATGATTAATTTAATCTGTTGTTAAAAATAAGTAGAAAAGAACATTCAGATGGTTCGGCCACGCTAAAAGAATGAATAATGAAATATTTACAAAAATAAGATTATACAAGTAGTAAAGAAGATATGAGAACTTTGGAAAGACCTAGAAAATGTGGTACGAACAAATTAATCAAGTTCTTAAAGAGGGAAGAGTGAAAGTCTTTACATTAGGAGAGTATGTACGACGAGGTGTATGGATGTGCCAGAGGCGAAAGACGTATGCCAGGATAGAATAAAAGATTATGTTCTCTCTGTCTACCCAATAAGAACATGGCATGATGGGGATCATGGTGGTGTTAATGATGTTTCCCATTACCCATTACGTTACGACGCATTTATAGTCACCACTTCTGGATTTATTGCTTACTTTTTATTATTCCTTTATTGCGCTTCACTGGTTTGATTTTTGAGCAGATGTTGATTATCAATTGACAAATTCATCTTCAATGTTACATGTTGAAAATAATTTCTTTTCTCTACCAATAGTAGGCTACCCTTTGTTTAAGAGATGCTATAACTTTACCATAATAAAATGTTGCCATCTACCTAGCCACGGTTCTTTTTTATGTACTATTTTGTTTAGTAGGCCTAACAAAGATATAAGTCCCCAGCAGCTACTTTGGGACCTAGAATTTTTGACTGAATTTGACCTCATTTTGATTATGATCGTTATTTTTTTCTGATTGGTGAGATATTGGCATGTTAAAGAAATAGAATCGTGATTTACGAATTCCACGATAAGGTATCTTTTAGTAAAATTGTGAGATTTAAAACAAATAAACACTGTTCACTTTAATCGATGTCATACAGAACACTGAGTTAATCATTCTAGAAGGTTCCAGAAGGATGCAGGAAATGTAGAGAAAACGTGAAATATCTACTAACACACACAACAAGCCAAGGCTCGAAAAACCCAGGACCGTATGCCGCGGAAGAAAAAATCAACGCAATAAACTTCATTATCACATTTTAACTGACACGATTATATACGTATTTCCATTTCACAAATCACAGATCAAAATAGCTTTTTCACAAACAGAAAAATCCTTACAATAATTCGAATATAAAATAGATTAAAAAAACTAACTCCATCCGTTTCCGGTCGCATACTTGGCGACCCGCATGTGGCCCGCAGGCCGCGTGTTTGACGTGCCTGTTTTACATTTTTTCCCAATTAATCAGCTTTATTATGAAGATCTATGGTATTATATGTATGTATGTAGTTTTGATTTGCAAAAATATCGAGTCAGTAAAATTATATTTTCATGGTTAAATTTTGTCTTAAAAAATTGTTTCACTGAATCCTATACGAAGTGGTTGTATTTTTCTTCAATCATCTCAGGACAGGTAAAATGTTAGTTAAGTCCTTTTTACATACATAGTAAATATAACATTATATTTGGGATCGACCGAAGTACGGGTAAAATAATAAGCAGGAAAACCAGACTAACTCAGCGGTGCAGATTAAGGTCGTGGGGGAAGGTCTAAAAAGAGATTAGTGAATTAGTTTAATATCCCTACAGTGGCGGGACGAACATTGTACAAAAAAGAGTTTACTATTAATTAATTTTAACTATAGCATAAATAATTTTTAAAATATGATTATAACCAATTTTAATGATTAAAAATATACTGTTGTTGGAATAAAAACAGCAGTGAAAAATATCATTCAATCATTTGTGTGATTCAATCAGTCAATTGTGAAAGATATCATTCGTTCGTATGATAATCCTCAATATGTCTGCAATGTTATTGAAAAGTTTAGTTTCGAATTTCGTATTAAAGAGCATGGCTGGACGACAAAATTGTTTTTCGGCAAGTAATTTGCAATGCGTTGTTGTACGTGTTGGTAAAATAATCAAAGGTCGAGAATTAACAATAAATGTAAACGAATTCTTAATTAGGATGGAACCTTTTTTTGAGTATTGTCAAGAATCGAAAATATCATAAGTTTTATACTAAAAATCTAATTTTCTTCTTTCATGTGGTTTCTCTCGCACAGTCGGATGTTCAAGTTTACGTGATTTACACTCAGAAGTAGCTTGATGGATCTACTCCAGTCCTCCCAGGAATGAATATACTGGGCACTCCTCCACAACGTGACCGACAATCTGGACCATTCCACAGTAACTCAACGGGCAATCAATGGAACTCCACATTTGCAAGGCGTGTGTACTGCAACCGTGGTCACACCTAAGACGACCACAACATTTTATAAAATATTCAACTAGTAAAATATGAAATAAACACATTTCATCAAAGGTTTCGGCTTTAATTTTGTAGCCCTCCATTTTAGAATATTTATCAATAAATTACTTTGTTATTTCACTGATTACATTAATCTCCGCTACACGTGTATGTATTTACCTCCTATCACAAGCCTGAAGAGAGCCTCAAAATAGGAGGGAGAAACACGTGTAGCAAGGAGTATTGTATTAGTGAAATAACAAAGTAATTTATTCTTAAATAAAATTCAATTGATTTAATATTAATTTCCTACCATTATTTTAAGTACTCGTAACACATTTTAAATAGCTATATTCAATAAATAAATATTACATGTTTGCTTTATATATGGTACTTGTTAAAGGAAAAAGCCTGCTTGTAATAAGAGAAGGTAAGTGCCAACTATCTATCTATTATTTTAAATAACAATTGACATTCTAACAGAGGAATTTTAGGCTATTATGCTGACACTTGGGCAAATCGACAAATACTCCAAGTCAAGAGACAAATATGTTAGTGACTATGCTTTGTTTTTGTAGAAAATACAGTTTTCGGTCGAGTCGAATAATAAATAAGTAATAAGTAATGAGGCCCATTGAGGTCATTATTGTAAAAGTTTGTCGCGTAAAAATGTATATTATTTTAAATTCTACGAGAGATAAAGACTAAGACTTTGAGTTGATTTAAGTCAAAGAGAAAAACATTGTTTGATAGTTGTCAATCAATCTAATAGACTTAAAAGTCCGCTAGATACAATCTTTATATTCCACACATAAGGTGTATGGCCGCGCGATGACGCACTGGATTTCCGTGCGGAAGGTCGTCAGTTCGAACCCCACGCTGTGCTGCTTCCCTCGAATAACACAGTACCTGGTATTCGAGGGTATAAGGATGCCTATGTGGTCATATCTATTTATTTTTCTTAAATTATTTATTATGTATTTTTGTCAGCATCAATAAAATTTGTTGATTGCATAAAAAATGTAGGATATTACAATATTTTGAGGTTGACACAAACTATGGATTAAATAAAAAGGTGAGTATTAGTCTATGCTCTATAAAATATACATATTATTTGGAAAATTGCCTTCGGAGCGTCTCTAACTTTAACCAGATTATTCTGTTATTTGAACAAATACTCGTACTTTATACATAAGCGTTTTTGGGTGTGTCTGAAAAACGTGTACAATTCCTCCAGTTGGATTTCCTTGCTTTATCTAGGGTAAAATTTGATAGAATCTGATTTATCATATTTTATGTTGTGTTCAAGTTATGGGGGTTTTCTAATATTTGTTGTGAATTATATTTTTGTATGTCTATAGATGTTATATCATCTAACTTTTGTTGTTTTATTTTTTTGTTTTTATCTTATTCTTCTTCTTGATGCAGAACTTGGATCTGTTGCTGTGAAAGTCATTCTTGGGAGGTAGAGCACGAGTGGTGTCTTAATTTTTTAGGCCATCTTCCTGGCATGCGATGGGATTTTGTCTCCCCACCCTATCCACACTTTCCCTCCAGTACCATCTCATCTTCCTGTTCCATTTGACGATATCCTCTATGTTGCAGGTCTGTCCAGTGTGGGAGTTTCTGATCTTATCTCTGAGACATTTTCTCATCTTGGATGTTTGAAAAAAACTCTTTATTCTAGTTGTGTCGGTTCTAGTTTCAACATTTAAGTCATGATTGGTCTGACACAGGTCTTATATCATATATTCATGCATTGCTATCGATTCGCATTTTTTTGTATTTCCAGATCACATCTCTTAGACAGTAAAAAATTAAGACCGCCTTATTGGTTTTATCCCTTACTTTGTTGTAGAATCCTGTGGAATCAATATTAATGTAACTTTTTTCCTTCAGCTTGTATTACTTTGTTTTTTCTATCAACAAACGGGATTATTATTATTTTGATAATCCACAATAAAATAATTTAATTTACGTCGTTTTAATGGAAAGCCCAACCACATACGAGTAGTACAAGTACATAACAATGCTAAAACCCCTTCATTTTGTGGATATAGAAAACCATTTCACTAGGTAAGGCCTGAAATGAAATGGTCTCATTTCTTAGGAACAAATTTCATATATTTGTTCTAAATAATAAAACACTCAGAAATAATCACACTCTGTATTTACATCCTTACACATATTTAAATCTTAAGCTGTCACATAAACAGTCTCAACCGTGTCATAATCTCAACAACCACATCAAAATCATGTCCAACAACTTCTCTTTAGACACTTATCATTCGCATGAATCATTATTATTATCTTGCCATATCGCAATATTCCGAATGTAATAAGCGTTAAAATAGTATATTTGAAGTGGGTAGTTGACAAAAAAAAACACAAAATAGGTAAATTTCGAAGTATGGCACTGCAAAACAACTAAGTTAAGCCACTGCAGAATAACTATTGCCTGAAGTAATGAAATATGCGGTAACATTATTCAACACAATAGCTAATAATAATGTATTGAGAAAGTATTAATTCTAAACACCTACATGTCTACCTGCATATTGTCATTTCTTGAATCAGTGCGTTTCAAACTTTTAATTTGTAAATGAGGAAACTTTATGACATTTTGAATTCAAGGTTTGAATTTGAATTCGTTAACAAACAATCCTAGTTAAACATATAAACATATCTTAATGAATACTAAACTAGAATAATTTTCATCGAATAAATAAATTGTTTCGAATCGATCCAACTTTTGCCGTTGCTGGTCTCGTGGTGTGAAATGGTTCGTCTGCCTTGAAGTGTTTGAGATATGGGTGATGTGTGCAACTTCGGGAAACATTTGAAGACAATATTGTTTTTATTACATATGAATACTACACACATACACTTACATATCGAAAGATCTATCTACAAAGATTTCTTTGTAGTTCTTTTTCTTTGGTAGTTTTGTGCGATTTTCTTACTAACTACGTTTTTCTAAACATTTTTAAATACAGGGAAGTAATCAAAGCAATAGTTGCAACCGCCACTTTCCTATATTTACTCTCAACTTATTTATTTTTTGTAATATTTTTTATATTTCAATACTCATGGGTCGATTCCCGAATTAGAGGGTTCTTGAAGAGAGCTTGCTCTCTAAATGGCGATATTTAAATTGTTTTTATTATTATTATTAATATTAGAAATAACTTTGCTATTCAACTTATATTTAATTAACGCAACACGTATGACTGCCTCTTTCACGAAGCTTTCTTAAGGTGGATTAATCTTGGTTTTTCACGGAAGCTATATTTAAGTCTAATGTTGTCATCTTTCATCAGAGGTGTACACGTGTTTGTAATCTATTGATCCTAAGGAAATATATTTTAATGAATGATATTTGTTGTATTCTTTATATGATATATATTTAATGTTTTTAAAATAATAAAGATTATTGGCCTGTTTTACACTTTCGTTATATACGAGTACATTACAACCTGACGGGTTTATTGCCATATGACAATATTTTCTAACTAGAAAGATATTAAAATCTGCAAAAACGTAAAAAGTAAAAAGGGAAAACCTAATTTTTTTAAGCACTATCGGTAATCGAAATTCAAACCTTCAGGCATAAAATAAGTGCTTTATTAACAAGCAGCTCATATTATTAAAAAAGTTAAACATGTATATTTATTGTAATTTGTGTAACAAAAAGTGGAATAAACAGTGTTTGATAAAACAAATTACTATGACTTTAAACCTCCACAATGTTAATGCCTTAACTATAATTTAAACAATATATGTATGTATATTTATATCTTCTGCTGTGTAAATTGTTGTACTTATATATTGCTATACAGCATTTTCCCCCATCAACCAGCGTACGAGTATCTTGGATTCGTTAAGTTGTTTTAATCCATTACGAGTTTTACAAAAACAAACATTTTGTATTTAAAATTAAGTAAAAAACGTGACTAATCTCTAAACAATTAATTTTTTTTATTACATTTTCGATGTCCACAGTACAACCTGACGGTTTTATTGTAGTATGTGTCAATTTCTTCGAACCAATCAGAATGGTTCAATAATAAGGAAGGGAAACAAAGAAAAATAAAGTTGAAAGGATATTTAGAGTAATGAAATATTTTTTTCAATTATGTAGGAGAGTTACATATCTGACAACTCTTGGAAGTTCGTTATACACTCGTAACATTTTTATAACTAGAATAAATAATTCAAAATTAGTATAAATATTGATAGACACTGAAATGTGACTTCTTGTGATAAAATCTCAAAATTTGCATAATTTTGTATTTGTCTCTACTAACTTCGAGATATATATTATCTCCAACATTTCCATCATACCGTACCCCGAGGCTTACAATAGCAAATAACTGCATTATTTTATAATGTAAGATTAAAATAACATGTTATCTTTTCTAAATATCTAGCTTAGATAGCAATAATGTTATCATTTTTATTATCTTTTTTACATACGCAACCGCCCACACTATGATGATATGTGCCATCATTGTTCAAGCCAAAACTGTTATAAGAGTCAATATTATAAATTAAATTTTAAAAAAAACATAAAATTTTTTTGAAATGATTTTTAATTTAAAATGTTTAAAATTTAAAAATTTCACAAAAGATCTGTAAGTGAAAAAAATCTTCGAAGACAGAATTAACGCAATATTTATTGAAGGTTACAAATATCGTTCGTTTAAGCAGTTCTTGATTTTGTGATATGTTCATTTATAATAATTGTATAGTGTATGCATAAATATCATCACACCTTGTGCATTGTGAAGTAGTCCGAGAGAACAGATCCCCATACTTTTCTATCCAAACAAACAACTTTCGCACCCTCCACATGCATACATCTAGTCATGAACAATCTTGTATTATTCATGATTCTCGGTGTTTTCCTTCTTTCAAAATCTGGTACTCTTAATCCAGTCGTATTTTCTTCGGTCTAACTCTGACACGCACACCTAACACTTCTGACTTGTATGTATACTCGCTTAGTCATTCATTTTCTCAGCATGTTTGGACATCTTAATATAGTGAACTTGTCAAATACGATTTCTGAAGTCTTGTAAGTTTCTGTGCAATATCTCGCGAAAAGTGTTGACTTAGAAGGTCAGTTATTTTCAGACTTTTCAAATCGTGGAAGTCTCCAAACACGCGAGAAGAAGTATATTCCACGAGTTAGAGTCAGCCACGTGGAAACAACTACCGAATAATCTTAATTCGGTAACATCAACACGTTATTACGTAAGATAACTGGTCAACCTGTACGAGTAAAAGACTGTTTAAGTTTTAATAGACAATACTGGGTCCGTTAGTGCTTCATACGATTTACTTACTGATCCCACTACTATGAAAAGAACTTTCTTTATTTTATGTGTTAGTGATTTGGGGAGTACCTATCCCACTGTTGTGTCATGTGTGTGATTGTATTGTTTATCAGTGTATACTTTGTGTAGTATTTTGTGTAGTTATCTTGACTTTAATTTGTTAATGGGTCGCTCTATATCGCATTGCAACCACAGTTGTGCGTGGCAGATATCTCCAACGGGATTCTATCTCACGTCAGCGGTCCTGGTGGCATCGTCAGGTTCTGATTCGATAGACGTTCTTATACTGAGCCCTGAGTCGTTCTAACGAGGAACTTTTATAATTAACCCATGTTTAGTTCACATGTGTACATACTCATACAAAATGAGTTGAATGGGGTCTTTTTTGCTTGTCACTACATATATGAAACTTTCGAGCGAGCATGTTCCACATGATACTTCGAGTCATCCTTTGTCTTTCCACATCATCATCTGTGAGATCTTCGTTGATTAGATGTACCAAGTATTTAAAATTGTGTTTCGATTCAGATATAACGGGAGAGCTTTGCCATGATTGAGCACTACCATTTGTGTTTTTAATTTATTGTATTCTGAGAGATATTTCTATTTATTTATTTGTTTTCATTCACAATACAGGCTTAGTCCAATTACATTGGAATTTTAAATTATAAAAAAATAGTTAACATATTTAAAAAAAATATTCAAAAGTCACTTAAATACTAGGTAAGTCCAGAAAGTAAGTGTACTGAATTTTTGTAGGTTACAATTTTTTTTATTTAAACAAAAAAATTACGTGGTTACCGTAGTACATATGTAAGCTATTTTTCGACATAGTCGCCATTCCTCTCAATGCAGGTGGTGAAGCGGGGTATCAACTTTTTAATGCCTTCCTCGAAGTAGTTTCCCGCCAACCCCTCCGTCCACTTCTCCCCCTCCTCCTTTACCTCCTCGTCGGTTGAAAACCTTTTTCCACCCATGTGCAGCTTCAGGGAGGTAAAGAGATAGTAATCTGAAGGTGCTAGGTCAGGGGAATGCGCGGGATGGTTCAGGACATCCCATTTAAATGAGGCGAGCAGTTCCTTCGTGGCGTTGGCCGTGTGTGGTCTGGCATTGTCGTGCAGCAGGCAGACTCCCTTTGTCAGCATGCCTCTCCTCTTGTTCTGAATCGCCCTCCGCATTTTTTTTAGGGTCTCACAGTATCTTGCAGAGTGGATGGTCTCCCCTTGAGGCATATATTCAATTAAAATTATGCCTTGACAGTCCCAAAACAGTTTCGTCAGTCACAATTGAAGGTCTTCCGCTCCTCTGATCATCATGCACAGACGTACGACCGTTTTTAAACTCGCGACACCACTTGTACACACTCATACGATTCATAGCTTTATCACCATATGCAGTTTTCCCCTCATTATAAACCTCAACCGGAGGTTTTACCTTCCAAACGAGATAACGGATGACTCCCCGTATTTCGCACTTGGCGGGAGATTGGATTTACATTTTTCACGAAACGTGTTGTCGCGTCGACACTTCTCAACGTACTGACCTCAAACCGGTCTCGTTGCGGAGAGGAAGGGTCAGGCTACACGGAAGTGTAGCCAACATGTCGAAAAATAAAATCCATCCGGTCGTGAGAGCCTCAGTACACTTACTTTCTGGATACGCCTCGTACGTTGATGGGTGCTTTCCTTCTCCATTCTTAGAAGAAAATTTTCTTTTACTTTTAAAAATATGATATGAAATATGTCAATATCCTAATTAGTTCTATTCAAAAGAGTCAAGGTTCTTTCAACAGGCATAATGGCTGGGAAATCCGTTCTTGCGTGTGTGATTGCGAACAATTCCTGTCGGAGCAGTCTAGTGTATTTGTTAGGAACATTTATCGCTAATTTTTCTAATAACGCTGGACAGCTTACATCTCCTCGGGTATGTCGGACAATGTATTCGTATACCAGGAGCAAAATATTTCTTCTTACACTCAAGGAATTATAGTAGCAGAAGCTGAGTACGACACAGCCATGAATGGACACCAAACTCATTCATATAGAGATATTGCAGATATTTTTTTGAACCTTCTTCACCATGAGTGAGTTTTGAGTCTCCAGCGAGCTCCAAATACAAGCATTGATTTCTAGTTTGCTAGCGTTTTGAGAAATGTTTGGCTTTTAAACGACTTCTCATCACAAATTCTCGAACTTTGTAAGCTGAATTGCACACACGTTCTATATGACGACCAAATGCAAAATTTCTGTGGAATAAACGACCGTCCAAAAAATCCTAACGAGACCTTTGTTGTTGTTGTATATTATGCTAATGGGTGCCTTTAAGGTGAAACTTAGTTACAAAAAGTATAGATTCAAAATAATCATCACATTCATCATCATACCGTTATATTGATATTTGCTTTGTCTCTTCGACTATTTTCTTTCACAAAATTTTAGCATTTATTTTCTAACTGTTTATTTACCATATGTTCAATTAATAGGGCATTTAAATTCTCATCATCTCTCACAGTTTGTTGCTTGGGTTTTCCCCACATTTTGTTATTCCTGGCGGCAGTCCTATGCACTCCACTCTGCGGCTCTTGATCAAAGCAGATCGGAACAATAGAGCGCCTGTACCGCTGCTATCGGTTGGAACCAGGTCAAGTCTGCATGAGCATATTTATGGAGAGTTTAAATGTCAAGTACGAAATTATATGTCTGTTTGCATTCTGCGTGGAGATACTTTTGCAAAATGATTTGCATGACAGCATTTTGTTCATGATTCTCCTTTTTGCTGCTTAGATTTTTATAAATCACAGGTCGGCATACTTAGAAGTAGCAAGGTCTACTTTTGACTTCTCCACATCATCGTGAGATACTTACTGTTCCTTTTCATGATCTGAAGCACACTATCGATCGTAGGAGATGGTTGTTGCTAATATAAAATAATTTTCTTTAAAACCTTTTTTATTTTTTACAAATAACACAATATGGCAAATTGCAATAAAATTTAGAATTTGTTGAACTACTTTCTCTGGAGTAAAAATTGTTGTTGATAAAAAAAAATAAAAACCACTGGTAGATCTAATATAAATTTCACAGGGTCACGCAATCGACCACCCGAATGTCTGCGATCGACCGGTTTATCCATCTTTGTTATAGATTTTCTTCTCGATTAAGGACATTCAAGATATAGTGTACGTCGTACTACCGTCATCCATGTCTCCCAATTAAACTTAACCCAACATTAATTATTCAAGGCCCATCTACGTTTAGAGCTTTAAAATGACGTATCAAATATACGCCAAACCATATATAATAATACATTACAATAGAAAGTGCCGTGAGTAGTGCTATGCAAACAGATATTTACGGAAACGGAATGTTTACAATTTGCAATACTAAAAAAGGTAACGAACACATTTCTAGATTTAACAACCTTAAGCGTGACAACTAAATTATAATTATCAGTTTATATCAACCAAAATTAGTAAATTTCGATTAGAAGTTACATGAATGGATTTATACAAAATATCAAAGTACTCGTATACAACAATATCCGATCTGCTATCTTTTGTTAAAACACGAAGTATTTTATAGTCAATTAATCAATGAAATTACCTGTTTTCTAATTTATTCTGTCTCAAATAATTTTTTTACGAAAATGGTCCGGATCCGGATTAAATCATCGAGCTTTCCGAATTTCTGGACTTTTATTGTGTAGCTGTTACTGTGCACTATGTATTGTGGGTATATAGACAAAAAAATGGTTTATTTATTTCAAGTATCGAATTAGTATACACAAAAAAATAATTTTAGTATAAAGATAAAATTTCCTCCTAAAATAATTAATTTCGTACAAAGTGTCGTTATGTTTCCTTAAACATCTAAAAACAGATAAAATGTGGGTTGGATCCATGGACATAAAAATAGCACGGAATAAAAAAATCATCTTAATTTTTAACTGTTTTGTCATTTTTAATTAAAGGATTAAGGTATGAATGTTATTCCACATTTTAAATAAACAAAAAAGGTAATTCGTGGGTTGAGTCGTTTTTGCATATACTCATATACAAGTTCGTCAATTTATACATAATTTTGGATAGGACATTAGGCTTGGCTCAGGCATATTAAAGAAAATGTATCCATCAGTGCATTTTAGCCCCTACTTGAAACTCTGGTTCATTAAATGCTAGAGTACAAAACATATTTGGGTTTGATAAACTTTGTTGCATCTTTTTGAGATACAATTGGTTTTAAAATATCGCATTCTGGACCCGATCTGAAATGCTTCTTTTCCAATTTTTAAATAGAGAGAAAATAATCTGGTTATTATCCAGTTATATGACTGGCTGAACTGATTGAATTTTATATTCTGAAGGTTTGGTACAAGGAATCTGTTAGGTGTCACATCACTATTAACGGGTCGCATCATTAGTCGATATGACAGCCATATTGTGTCCTATCTCAAGTAAAGCTTTCCTACACTAATTATAAAATTAACTCCTATATCATTCGTATGCAAATACTTGGAAATGAGTTTTGCAACAATTTAGATAAGTATTTTTAATATAAGTATATACCATATAGTATTCGCCAGAATATAACAACAACTTTTAGAAATAGTTACTAACTTTGTGCTCTCCTTTATTAATATAAACAACCTAGAATAAATGAAACATTAAGGACAATACTTTGCCTCTGGAGTTGAGTAACCCTGCATCAACATGTGAAAGGTTTAGATTCTGCAAAGCAACTTGCATCTTGTTATACAAGTGAATTCGTGTTTTTTTTAAATCTCAAGTTCTACCCATAAAATTCTCGAAAAATTCAATTATTATTGTTCTATGTAAACGTCGTTCCACTAAAAACAAATCTAAATTTTTTACCACTATAAAATAAGAGTTCCACAATTACGCAGTCTACTTGGCTAACTTGGTAATATTTTGTAATATACGAGTACATTGAATTTAAATGTACATATTAATATTAAATCATTTTAAACAATGGCTTTGTAATTACTCTTTTTATTATTATTACTGCTTTTTGTATATCCTGACTGTGCTGCAGTCCATCTTTTTTAGAAGTGATAAAGCATGATAGGACGAATATGAAAGTAGTTATCGACACGTATTAACAAAGAAAACAATGAAAAAAAGAAAATTTTGACACATTCGAATGGAATCGGTAAAACGATCGTTAATTACGCACTAACATAATTCAATAGTAATCTATATTTGAAATATATGCAAAAATAATACAACCCACATTTTTTTTGGTTTATTCTTTAGAAGCCTATAAACACATCGCTATATTTCTTTCAAATTACTAGAACAGGTAAAATGTGAGTTGTGTCATTTTTGTGTATATACTCGTACTCGTATGTCCAAATATTCATTTTTCCGAGAACGATGTGGAAATTCTATCAAGGGCTAATAGCGACACAAACAAGATTTTTGTTTTTAAAAATTATATATATGGTACATGATTTTTACTATATAAATAGTTGGTAAACAGCACTCGCAAACGTGATAGATCGTGTCGTCACCAGGGAATTCACTTTTTACTGGAAATCTTCATATTTTATCTAATCTTTATTTATTTCCTACAAACAATAATTATTTCATATATTGTCAACATTTAAACCAAACTGCATAAAATTGTTATTTCAAAAGAAAAATATACGTTAAGAGATTTAACTTAATTTGTTCCCTAAAAAAACGCCTAATGAATGTCCGAATAGTGAAATGAGATCTATTAAATTAAATAATGATACAAAAAATTAATCATTTGAGAACCATTGGATGTTATTGCTACTAAAGTTAGTTTAAATCATGAAAATTTAAAGATGACTTTTACAAGTAATACATTGATCTGTAATATAGTATATGCCCACGTAGTTTTTTTTTTGTATCTTCCTACCAATATCTACCAACCAACCAGAAATATACGTATAACAAGAGTCAAAATTTTGTAAAACAGAAATAAAAAAGAAGACACTTTTTGTTGAGAGTATTCGTTTTTTTTCATTTCGCATCAAGTAAAACAGAATTTTGATTTTGCTTTGTGGGGCGCATCTATTATGAATGCACTGTGAGTGAATACTTTTCGATATAAATTTAAAAAACACATTTAAAGCTCTTGATCCAAAGTTTGACAATTTCGTTAATTTCGTATACTATGAAATGTGAGATTTGTCGTTTTTTTTATCTTCTCGCTAAATACACCCGAGATAGCAGAAAATGTAAAAAAAATGCGTATTTGATCAAAGGTCAAAAATTCATCGATACGTTCATGTCAAGTACTTTGATGTAATGTCAGTGTTGCTTCGTTGTATAGAAGATAAAAGCAGCTTTAATGAAACAGCGAAATACAATCAACGCATCGGCAACATTAATCAACATTTTACTTGCCTTGGATGTCTTATTGCTCGTAACGATAGATGTGAAACCGAAATCAGGATAATATAAGGTATGACGAGGTTAGGACTGATCTGGGGGAACAGACATACCTCTCGAAGAATGAAAATACGTATTCCTTAAATCCCGATTTTCTCAATATTCCTTTATGCCTCAGAAACTCGGAAAATATGAGCCAGAGAAAGATAAAGGATAGATTCTTTCGAAAAGTGGTTTATTAATTTATTGCTGGTTGTTTTATGGAAGGAACAACGAACAAACGCTTCTATATTAGAAAAACTAAACAGCCCAGAAAGGCTATCTATGTTATGCACTCAACGCATATTTAAGTTCTTTGGCAAAATTTCGCGAAAGGAGGGTATGGAAAGGAGGGTATAGAAAGGAGGGTATGGAAAGACTCATGGTTACTGATAATATGGAGAGTCGCAAGAGAAGAGGTTGATAACCTATGCGCTGGAGCGACCAGACAAAGAGTTAACGATAGCAGATTAAACCTGCCGATCGCCTTGAAACATTTATATTCTTGTCATTGAAACTTTTGGTTTGGTATGTAAAGAGTGTGTGTTGCTAAAATGCAATAACTTGCGCATTATAAACCAATAAACGCACGGGCTTCTTCCATTCACAAGATGGCTGAAAATCAAACTCGATCACGTGGGATGGGCTTTCGTATCGTATACTTAGCTACCCCACGATGACAGCTTTGCTACATGTACACATCCAGGAAAACTAAACATAGTTTTCGGGATCTCACAAGTACAAACCTTGTGCTCTTGAATTGTGGGTGGCTTTCTATCCTAGAAACAAAGGGTTATTTCTTATTCGGATGCCTACTTCTGCGAACACTGCACGTATCTATAAATGTACTACTGTAGATGAGTTCGGTGCTAGAAACGATAACAAACAAATAAAACATTGTGTGGACGAACTCCTATATACTCGTATAACTAAACCTGAATTAACATGTTTTAAGACATGTGAGGAAAAGATCGACAGTGGAAAAAACATGAATTGTACCAGATAACTTGAAAATAAATGGGTTAAATTTGTTCATTAAGAATTATTCAATTGTTACCAAATTTGCGGGAAAAATATTGATGAGGGCAAACACTTCATTGTATTCGTTAAGTCTGCAGGCTTGTGGTACAAGAGAGTTCATAGGCATACGAGGGTCTACATGTCGATAAATGAAATTAAGTTGATTGGCGCGTTGTTCTCATTGGAATCTGGAAGATTATATGTTTCAAAATATATGTGTTATATACTCGTATAATGTTTCAATCAATACACGAGAAATATTTTAATGAAAAGATAATTATATTATTTATTACCTTTATAAAATGTAATTTTTCGGTCAGTTTTTTCAAGAATTAAGTCACGGAATCATTAAAATTTATCATCAGTTATTTTAATTTATATATTTCGTACAAATCTCATTTATATTGATAAATGAGATTTGACATTTACATATCACAGTAATAATATAAAACGGGGTAAAACATGTTCCAAAATAAAACTAATAATCATGGTTAATTTATCTTTCTGAATATGATCTATCAAAATACCAGTGTACGAGTATGGTACACAAGGGTAAAAAACAAATCAAATTTAATTAATTTGATTGAATCAACAAGACAAGACTTGATTAGGAAAAATAAAATCTCTCTCAAGGGCTAGAACTAAAATTCAAAATTATAAGGTAAATTGCAAAAAAGATAAAGTGTAACTAACCAATTTCCAAGTCATAGCCTAAATGGAAGAAATGTTGGAAAATGATCTTCATCAACTCAACAACTTTTACATTAAAAAATTGCCACCAAACCAGATATGGAGTTGCCAAATTGATGTATTCCCATGAATTACGTTGTTAGCAAAATGCTAAAATGTTAAATATTCCGTTTATTTCTAGCAGGAATGTGGAAACCAATTTGAGTCAATATATTAGGGCTATCAGCGATATTGTGATACAGAAACGATATTCACTAATCGAATATAATCCCTCTTTGAAAGAGTAATTCAATCATTAATCGATTTACTTTTAATATATATTTTTATGCGTTTCTTTTACACCTATAATCTATTATGTAACTTTTACACCAATAATCTATGATGTAACTTTTCAGTGGATTCCTTACAATTGTTGATTTGTATATGTGGCGATAATGGATGACTAAGCTAGTATACAACTCAGAAGTGCAAGGTGTACGTGGAAGAGGTAGACCGAGAAAGGCGTGTCTGAATCAAGTAGATTAAATTTCTTTAGATGTAAAGTGAGAAGTACCATATGTATAATAAAATATTGTGTACTCGTGTGAATGTGGAGGAGGCTAAAAGTTTATGCTTGGATAGAAAAGGTCGGAGATCTATTATCTCTGTCTACCCCACCAAGAACATGGTCTGATAATATGGATGTACTTATAATTGTTGATTTGTAATGTCAAAGTGAATAAATAATGTATCCAAATGATTAACAACCATGTTTGAAGTCATATTAAATATTCAGTTTTAATATTCCCATCAGCAAATCCAAATGATAAGATACTATAGAGCAGTGATTCTTAACGGGGGCGCCAGCGCCCCCTTGTGGGCGTTTTAGAGGTCTGGGGGGGCGTTTATAAATTTTTAGAATTTAGGGGGCGCTGCAGGAGTTCCAGTGGGCGTTATGTCGAAATACAAAAATAAGGTATGCTCAATTGGTGCCTGCACTGCACACATCATCACTGTAAATCATCGCGAATAAAATATTGCGATCGGGTTACCATGTTGCGTTTGACAGTTAGCGCTATGTCACATGGAAGAGAGATACAAAATGCGCGCTCATGCGCATGCGTATCTTATTTTTTCTATGTATGGCGTTGTGTCATGCAAAGCGATTTTGCTGCATATTACAAATTAGTCATTTCTGTCAGTCCGTTGGGGCGATCGCGTTAATTTCTGTTGGTGTATGTGAGTTCTTCTGTATTAAAATTATTTCTTCATAGATTAGCCCTTTTTTCAAGATGTCAGTCAAACAGAAAAAGTGTCGACAATATTTAGTTGACTATTTAAAATTTGGTTTTGTTTCATCTCCTACAAATCAACAATTGCCAATGTGTTTACTGTGTCAACATGTGTTTTCTAACGAGGCCATGAAGCCACCGCGGTTAAAGGAACATTTTGTAAAGAAACATCCCGACAATAATAATAAAGACATATCGTATTTTCAACAACTTAAGAAAACATTTGATAGTCGCAATACTCTCAGTAATGTTTTAAGAAGATTTCAAGTCGGAATGATAAAGGACTAATGGTGTCTTATGAAATAGCACAAATTATTGCAAAATGTGGTGCACCACATATATATGGAGAAAAATTAATACTACCAGCTATACGTGTATTCATTAATAATATGATCGGGAAACACCAGCAAGAGATTCTTTCTTCAGTCCCATTGAGCAATGATACAATTTCAAAAAGAATTGATGAGATGGCAAGTGATATCGAAATTCAACTATGTGATGAACTACAGTCCAACGAATTTTCATTACAATTGGATGAGAGTACTCTGCATAATAATGAATCTCTACTACTTGCTTATGTACGATTTGTGAAGAATGAAAAAATTATTGAAGAAATGTTATTTGCAAAATTACTTACTACTAACTCGACTGGTGCATCAATATTTGAAACCCTTGAAAACTTTTTCGCCGAAAAATGTATTCCCTTCGCTAATGTGATTGCTTGTGCTACTGATGGAGCACCAGCGATGGTTGGTCGGCATCGTGGTTTTGTATCAAGATTGAAAAATGTGGCACCAAATGTTCTAACAATTCACTGCATCATTCACCGTCAACATTTAGTCGCAAAACATCTTAGCGGACGTCTTCACAAATCGATGAGTATTGTTCTAAAAGTTATCAATAAAATAAAGTTCTCTCCCTTGAATGATAGATTATTCCGTCAACTGTGTAAAGAAAATGATGAAGAATTCGAAAGACTTATCTTACATACAGAAGTAAGATGGCTATCGAAAGGAAATTGATTAAAAAGATTTTATGCACTGTTTGATACAATTGTGGAGTTTTTGGATGTAAACAGTGAAAACATATGCATTGAATTAAAATGACTACGAAATGATGTGGCCTATCTTTCGGATATATTCGAAAAAATGAATGAAAATCTCCTGAAACTTCAAGGAAACAATATCAGCTTTATTAATTGTTTTATTGAAATAATATTATAATGTTGTGTGTAATGTTAATATGACAAAAAAGGCAATAAATACATAATGTTTATAAAAATAATCACGTGTTTTATTTTTATTTCTCTTATTTTTTTATTTATAGTAGGAAATCGATTGCATAAAATACATACGTGGAGAAAAGTGTAAATTTTGAATTTCGCATTTTGTGGGGGGGGGGGCGCTGGATAATTTTACCGTGGTAAAGGGGGCGATTCTTTCAATACGGTTAAGAAACACTGCTATAGAGTATGATCTTAGTAAAGAGTTTTGAAAAGTATCTTGAAGTAAAATTAGTATTTTAAGAATTACTCCGCCCACTATCGCTCTTTAATTGGAGTGGATGGTATTCATTTTATAGGATGGCTGTTTATGGGGAGCTGAGTCGGTGTCAAGGTGTCACCGGGCGCACGACTCGGAGCGAGACTGCCATGACCCTACGCCTGGGGTCAGCAGAGATGTTTCATTACTTCATTGTGAGGAACGTAAAAGTAATTTATTTTTCAAATACCAGAGACGCAATTTTAGTTTTTTGTACTCGACGTAACTTAGCAGATATCACGCTTTGATAAACGCAATTTTCGTTGTTTTTTTTGTACGCTACTTAACCTAGCGGTTAGCACGCTTTATTAGTAGCCAGTTGTGCCGGGTTCGATACTTGGGACGTTTTAAATTTGTTTTACTTTCAGACCTTTTTAATCTAAGTTGTTGTAATGGCGCTTATTATCTGGTTTACTAGAATTTTTCGTATCATCTTAAGGTGACATACTCGTATATTTTCGATCGTCTCCGGTTCGAGAATTTTCTCAACAGTATAAAAAACATAAAAATTATTCAAACAATTGTATTTTCATATTGTATTACATTTTCAGTGTATGCAGTAACAGCTGGCGGATTTATAGTAATCTGACAATATTTTCCAACCAACCGGAAAGTATCAACATTGCGTAATTTACGTATTGATCACTGCAAAACTTCCATTCATATTCGCATACTGGACACTATTCGGGGCCCGTTTTTAATGTGTTTTAGATGAAGAGACTATCGATTATGTTTTCTTCGACTTTGCTTCGCGTATTTGTTACGACTTGATAAATTACATTGCTCTTCGTATCCGACGATCTTTGTAACAATCTTTCTCTCTGCACAATTATATCCAAATAAATAAATATATAGTAGGTTTATATATAGTAACTTTATCATTATTATATTTTTATTTAACCACTTTATTGCAAATACAATCTGGCGGGGATTATTGCCAGGCTGTAATCTCTTCCAACCAATCAGACAAAAGTAAATGAAGCAAGTTACTTGGTCGCATAAACCATTCAAATGACTATCTATCTCCACGAAATCCATATACACATACATATGAGCATATGCCCACAAGTATCTACATATACATATGTATGTACATATACAAAGTTAAAATGTGAGTTTAGTTCTTTTTGCGTATTTATTAACGTTAATTTACAATATCTGTACTTTAAACCAGAGCCGCCGCAGCCAAAGTGTCGATGCAAGCCGGTGTTCCGTATAAGCGGCCGCAAACCCCTTCATGAATATATTGTTAAATGGAATAAAAGTATGTAATTAAATAATCAATTTCTATGTTGAAAAAAATTGAGTTTTGGCCTTGCTGCTGTTAAAACACAGGAAATTACATATATATATATATATATATATATATATATATATATATATATATATATATATATATATATATATATATATATATATATATATATATATATATATATATATATATATATATATATATATATATATATATATATATATATAATATTATATATGGTATACATATCATGTTATTAATAAAAAAATATTGTTTTATGATACTAGGTTAATAACTACTTTAACAAATGTTCATTTACTCGATATGCCCTTATTTAATATATTGTAAATATATATATATTATTAAAACAAAAACTGTTAAATTCGAATATTGAATAATGGCGTTATGCATTATGAGAAATTAAAACTTAAAAATTAGGCATAACAAGAAGACAAGTAATATCGTAAAAATTCAATGATTTATTCCATACAAAAGTTTTTGAAACAAGTATTCTTCTCGATCTGCCATATCCTACTAGTATCCGAGATTTGTCCCCATCACGGCAATCCTTATCCTGTTCACTGCAGTCCGGAATAATATAGCAGAACTACACTCAAATTATCCCCGCAAGTTCTCAAGCCAAAACTTTCCGTGATTTATAGCCAGGCGACAATCTCTTGCAACCAACCAGATAACAGGAAGGAAATTACGTGGTCGAGAAAAAATTTCAATTGATTATTCATATTTATGAAATTTCTGAACATATACATATAAAATGAGATATCATCAATTAAAATAAAAGGAGGGGATGAGGGAGAGGACAGAAAAATCAAGAATGAAACACATTATATTACTGACTAGAAATTTTTCAGTCGCTTCTTAAAGCATGCCAAGGACGAAGCAAGTCTAACATTGGTCTGCAACTGGTTTCAGAGTCTCACTGCATGGGCAGTAAAGGACAACGTAGAAAACGAAAAGCGGGGAACGAAGGTCAATAAATTATACGATCGTACTGTCTAAGGTTAAAAACAAATCTTAGACAATTAGTTCCGCTGATCCTCCGTAATATCCAAAATAATAGACGTCTGCATAGTTCAAAATCGGAAAGAGCAGAGATCGCACGAGTAAAATTAATATTATATTTTAAATAAAAAATATTCAAAAATGTATGTTTTCTATGCAAATGTATTGATACAGGCAGTATATTCGATTACAGGCGGCACTGCCTCAAGTGACACCGTCCTCCAAAAAAACGATATATTTTATATAGTGTATTGGTTCCGAAACGAACATAATAAAATTATGATACATGTATGAAAAATTGCCTGGGCCGACTAAGAATTTACTTGTGGTTAAAATTATGTTATTTCAATAATAATATAATGAGAAAACATTAAAATGTGCAATTATTAGCTGAAAATATGCTGAATTTCACAATGTTTATCACTCCGGTTTGCAGCTTCCGGTTTAATTTTACACCAAACCACACCTGATAAGGCTGGTAGGCCGTACTCGGTCTCACACACCTTTATCCGCTGGTCAGGTTTGAGCTCTTGATAGCCAAAATATGTGGTTCTTTAGATCCCCTCTTAAAGACTATGTGGACATATTCGTATATATGGTACATTATCAAAAAATAATCCAATCCGCATTTTATCATTGTTTGAGATATTAGAGGATTTTGGATCAGTTACTTTGAATAAGGTTATATGTAATGAGAAAAATAATACATTGTTACCATGCAAAACATTTTACTATTTTGATATTTATGCAAATACATTTTACATATATTCTTTTTCATGGAGTGCTTATGTTGAGTGTCGCCCACTTGTTTCCATTCTTACCGGTCCTGGGCTATATTGAATGCAACACTTAAAGAGGATCATGTCAACTTCTTCATTTGATTTGAAACTGCACTTTTGAAATTGTCTTATTCTTCTTACTAATATAATCAAGAATTACAAAAAAACGGATTGGACTCAATTGGGTAGATCATGGTTAGCAGTTCTAAATATCGAGATCACTGAAATGTTCACAATATTTAAAGTTTTTTTACCTATTCGATCTTACATATAACACTTACATATGGACTGGAAAGTGCAACATATACAATAACTGAGTATTTTTAAAAAACCGTCTTTGATATTTTAGGTAGACTTACAGGAAGAATATTGTTAGGGAGTTTTCGATACAGCACAATATTTTGAAATTTCAGTTCTTTCCACATACCAGTGTCTTCTTCTTTATCATCCCTGTCTGACAAAGTTTTCTATTTCGTAAATTTCTTGGATACGAGTAATCCATATTCTACTGCACACTTTTTTACGGTTATCGCTCGAAGACCTATCTACCATTTACCTTCTGTGGCGCTGCACCATCACCATCGGTCCAACTCAATAAAGCATATCTAGACACCCCTATCCAGAGTACAAGTGCGTAATGGGTTAATAAATATATGTGTTCTTACTCGTAATTCGCCGATTTTATTCAACTAATGTGGGAAGACTACCTAGTGAAATAAGACATACACACATCATTACATCATTTTACTGAAGGGGTACACAGAGAGGACAGAACTTCAGACTTTCCTATCTCGACACAAACCCTTCGCTTCTTCTACATGCGTACACCTCATACAAATCGTAAGATATCTCTAACTTTTTACGTTTCCTTTTTTCAAAATATTATACACTTGATCCAACTATACTTTCCTTGGGTTTCCTCTACCTCGCCTACAACTAACATTTGCACTATATATTTGTTTTGTTAGTCTTTCTTCAGTCATTTGTTTCACATGTCCAAACCATCTTACTCGTATAGTGCTCCCTTTATCTTACTCAACTTGTCAACCTTAATCACTTCATTTCGTATTGTCATACATTGTCACTATTATTCTTCTCAATGCACACATTTTTAAAATACTGTTGTGGATATATGGAGTAGATTAAATACTGTCGATTCGAGTGTCTACAATAAAACAATTAGAAAAATGTACAATAATTTCCCGTCTTCTGTAATTTTTTTTAAATTCATCGTTATTTATATCATTTGAAGACGTTATCAGTCGGAAAGTTCTTATTTTTGAGTTGCGCAACATAACCGTTGTTAGTATCTACTTTCGATTGTATTCCATAAGTGATAATGGGACTTACATATATTATATTTTACATTTTTCACTTTGACTCCATCATAATTATTGGTTATGAATCATATAATAAGAATGAGGATATAAGAAAAAAAAAACAAATTCGGAAAACTTGAATTGAATCATTTTTAAGTGTTGCAGCCGAAGTGTTGGGAGGAAGTAGGAAGTTGGGGCCCGATAAGCGAGGAGCTTCAGAATAGGATGTGTAATTCCACATCCGGTGGATTCCACGGAGAGCGGCCGCAATACCGACGAAAATCTACAATAACTTATTTTAAAATATTTTTTTCTGTATCATAAATTTTTATTTCTTGTGCAGAAATTTTATATATTTAAATTGTTATGAACAAAAAACCCGATAATCATTTTCAAACCATCTGATTATTTATTTACTGGCCAAATTAATGACACTTAAGTATCTTTTTCCTGATTTCCTCTCCACGTTGGAGGTTAGCAATCATCATTGTTATTTTAATTATATCTGCAGCTGCTCTGAACAATGTCACCATATTACAGTAGAAACACTCTCTTTAGTTCTTCAGCCAGGAGTTCCTTCTTCATCTTATACTTCGTTTTCCTTATATGATATTTCCCCTGAATTGTGACATGGATAATTACGTATTTGTTTCCTCTCATAAAATGTCCTAAGTATTCCAATCTTCTCATAATGCAAGTGAGTACTTTTTTGCCTTTTTTCATGGATATCTGAGAACCTCTTCGTTGTATACTTTGTCAACCCACTTTACACATCATAATAGTAACAATTAAAAAATAACTTATCAACATCTACCGACAACAAATACTGATATTTAAGGATTTTGTCGTGACACACACTGAGATTGCTGAAGGTTGCGCACATTCTTCTTAAGTCTTCTTGGCATTCTACTGTCCGAAAAACCTGTGGCAAAGGCAGGCACGTAGCTCTCTTCACTTGGTCGCTCCAGCGCATAGATGTTCTATATCTACTCCTACAATCCTCCACATAGCCAGCGACTATGAGTCTTTCCGTACCCCCCTTGCTCAAAATGTGACTGAAAAACTGAAGTATGCGACGAGTGTATAATCCTGAAAATCTTCAAAATATGATACATGAAAATACCGATATTTAGTACAACACTAAAAGTATAATAAAAAAACGAATTAAATTCAATTAACAATACAAGACATGAATAGGAAAAAATAAAATTTCTTTCGAGGACAGCGACAATACGAAATTATATTGATGAAGTGGTATAGATATTGTATTGTAAAATTCCACTGAAATGGGTATAAAATCTACGCGATAAACATTAAGTAGGTGACAGACTTATTTCGCTTGATGAAAATAAATTATTTCATAAATCTTGTAACAGGTCAGTGATGAAATTAATTTTCATCCCAATGGATATGTAAATACGACTGACGTCATAGCGGATTGCCCGTTTAACATCTCTCGTATTTATCCCATCAAAATTATTCAAACCATAGGTCTACGAAACTCTCACCACGATAAGGTGTACCTACTCTAAATTAATAAGGGACAGTTGACACATTGTACAAAGAAGGGGTTCAACGTGTCAACCAATATGTTATAAATATCTGGGGACGTGAAGAAAGAGAAAGAAAAACCAGCATAGAGATGAAGAGAAGCGAAATCATATAGAGGAAATCTATTTTTACAAACTAAGATCTGAGCATGCTTACGATTCGTTACTACATCTTCTCATGATGAGATCATCATCACCACCACCACACCATATCCCTAGTGGAGTAGGCAGAGAGAACCAATCTTTTCATTATATCCTGGCACATATATTTCGCTTCTGACACGTCCATACACCTCGTCATACACACTCTTCTATTATAAAGGGTTTTCACTCTTGCTTCTTTCAGAATTTGATACATTTGATCGAACCACATTATTCAAGGTCTTCCCAAACTTCTCGTAACTTTTACATACACATACATACATTGCAACCCACCTCCCTATCGGGATAGACAGAAAGGAGAGAGCGCCAGACTTTTCTATCACGACACACATCTTTCGCCTCTTCTACATCCATGCATCTTCTCATACAGCTCTTACGATATATCTTACTTTTACATTTCCTTCTTTCAAAATATCGTATATTTGATCCAGCCATACCTTCCTTAGTCTTCTTCTACCCTCCTTCTACTCACATATACACATTTATAAATATTTTATTATTCATTATTTCTATGCTTTTGAACCATTTCAATGCTCCTTTCTGCATCTTAAACACTTCATCATCTTTCAATTCGTATTATTTCCTAATATCCTCCATTCTATATTTTATCTTAATTAAATCTATTTCCACTTTAAATTTCCTGTTTTTTATATATTTACTATGTGTACATACAATTACTTGTCATGTAAATAAATAGAAATAAAATATATTTGGACTCATTCAACGCAACGCTATGATATCATATCTTCTCTTTGGAATGGAGACGTGGAAACTGAACCAAGAAGCATCACGTTGGGACGAAGCTTTTGAGATGTTGACAGGTGGATACTTAAGATTCCTTATACACATCATTTTACAAATGTAAAAGCGTTTTTACGTACGGGTGAATACAGAAATTGCCTAAAACTGAGCAGGTTACAATGTCTCGATCACACACAATATTACGTAACTGAACGTGCAAAATATAGAAATGGGGTAGAGGAAGTTATATCTCTTGCTTCAAGAAACTAAGTGAATTACTTAGATACAGTTTTACTGAGCTGTTTCGGGCTTCAGTCAACAAAGAGAAAACTATCATAATGGTGGTCAGCCTCCGCTAGGAGACAGCATCTCAATTAATAAGTACAATATAAGGTCTTACTTAAAAAAGTACTGCGGTGTTACGGCGAACATCAATATATGGGACATATGCAAATTGCTTAGAAAAAAAATTGGTAATCTACCTAATTTTACTCAGGCCACAAGATCCAATGTAAATTTTTTTAAAACCTATTCTGTGGTGGGGAAGGCGTACCCAATCGCACCAATTTGACGAATGCAATGTCAAAATAGACCTCTCAATATTTACAACAATGGACACAGAATCATACTAGATTTAACTTGACGTCAGGTGGTCGAGGGCAAACAGTTGTAAAATACGGTTCCGATAATATGGATCCACAGGACAACGATTTTCTAAAATGTATTAATGGCTTATGAATTTCTCGAACTGTTGACAAAGCTTTATTATGTTTTTATTTATTTTTTCTCTTTACACATGATTTTGACCAATTTGTTTGAATATCAAAGATGATTTTAAATAACATACCTTGCTCTTCGTGCATCTCTTCAGTATTTTATACCGTACTATTTTTTTTCATTCCTTATTTTTATTTTTTTGCTTATGAGCAAAGTTATAAACTCTGTGTTTGCGTATATTTTTGTTTGGTTTTTCTTTATATATGCAACTTATTTATGTATATGTGTATGCTTTGCAGGTATTTCTATGTATTTTGTGTGTTTATGTCAATGAATGTATGTGGTTATAAATATTATATAATATATTCTAGTATTTGGTTGGAAGATACTCTGTAAAAAATTTTTAAGTATTTTTATATGCCTTGGATGTTATTTGAAAATAGACTTTATAGTAATGGTTTTCTCTGTGCTTTTTTGTATAATGTAAAAGTGTTTTTTTTTAAACACCTATAAAGTCCCCGTAAGGATTTTTACTCTGAGTGGTGCATGATTGAGAAAGTCGTACAAGATGAGCCTAGATTTTTTGACAGCATCTGATTTACCTTGTTGCTTATACAAAATATAAGATAACCTTCATTATATAGTAAGACGCCTGTCATTCAATTTGGTGGTTGTGGGTGTAATTCCCGTCGGAGCCCAGATTTAAAAAAAAATTATTCCTGTCTGTTTTTCACTTAAGGCCTCTTTAATATCGTTGGTTTTTGGAAGAGATTGCTACTTGTACTGTATACAATGAAAGTGTAATATAAATATATATTAATGTGTTTTTAATTTCTTATATTGATTTGTTTTTGCTATCAATGAACGATATTATTATTATTAAAATTGACTAAATTGTTGTTTTTCCCATTTTTTACCCATCACATACTAGATACAGATAACTATTTGCTTATTGATAAAATTATCATACATTTATGTTTCAGGAAAATTAGTGTAGCGACTTGCCAGGTAGGTCATCACCTCCAATAAACTCCAATTGCTTATCTTGAGTCAATAAATACTTGCGTAGCTCGTTTCATATTGACGTTGGAACCGATGGGAAGGCAAACATACGAAGGCAAAGGTACGTTTGAATAATCACAAAATACTATGTACTGGTAAAATGGTCACAACAAACTAAAAAGAAGATTCAATCTCAACAATTTTTTACTGAAGACATTGGTATTAAAAGTGAAATTTCGCACAAAATCCCATCGCTTCTTTAAATAAAGAAGACACGTAGTTTCACTACCTCATTTTGAAGTTTAAAGCGTACGAAGTCCGATTCTGAATACAAATCACGATTCTCAAGGCTAGAAATTAGTATTTAGGATGGACTATAAATTCAGTCCTAAGCTATGAGAGACATATAGAAAAAAATATGTGATGAACGAGAAATATGTAGATTTAGGAGAGAGAGGATGGAGATAGTGGGAGAAATTTTAATTGAGGAAAAGGTAGATGTATACGTAATAATTTAGGAAAGACTATCTTAAAAAGTAAAAAAATGTACAAGTAAAGCAGACCATTATTTCGCTAATTAATTAATTATTTTTTATGATACCCCTACAAATTATTCTACTTGGCAAGACAGACGTATTTAATAGTTTGACCGAGAGATAACATCTAGTTCTTTAATCACGCCGCATCCCTTAGCTTAGGGGAGGCAAAGAACATATTTTTATCCTGGTATATGGTATACCTTTCGTTTCTATTACGCATATACACCTCCGTCGTTTGTCTTCCACCTCGACGTCTGTCTTCCACCTCGGGGGTTGTGAGTTCCAATCCCCTTGGAACACAGATTAAAAAAAAATATTTCAATCTTGTTTTCACTAACGCCTTTTTAACATCTTTCTGGCTGGAAATGAACCCATCAAGTTGTACTGTATTCAACAAAAGTGTAATACAATACAGTCTGTGGCGTGGTCTAACAGTTAGCATTCACGCTAAGCAAGCGGGGGGCCCAGGTTCAATTCCTGGCAGATTCATTCCCAGACTGATTTTACCTTAGACGATATTTTTATCATTTTTTGTAGCTTATATTCTGTTTATCATAAATTATTATACCGGTATAAAGCAACACATGCTTTATAGCGCTATAATAATTTATGATAAGCATAAATTATTTTAGCGCTATAGTAAAAGTGGAATAAACAGTGTTTGTTAAAAATAAATTACAAAGTAAAGGTTTCTTTGTACATCGTGTTCTCTTGCTAGGTTTTTGTTATTTCCTTACCAAATATGTTTTTCTGAACATATGCTGATACGGGGAAGTCCATTTATTATTATTATGAAGTTTGCACAGTCAAATTGTCTATGATATGTTACCAATATTTTCTTTGTTGAGACATTTTATAATTGAACGTTCCTCTCTGCATACTCTGACAAGAAAAAGAAATATGTGATGGAATTTATATATTTATGTGATACAACTGTTAAGTAACTGTACAACGAATAAAATGTTGATCAGGAGGATAAAAAAATCAATTTAAGTCAACATTGTGCTCTGAATGATGCCTGAGTCGTGAGGAAATATCTTAGAAAAGAATGTAGACTGTTCGTGCTTGGAGTTGATAATGAACAGGAGAACATTGACCGCCCACTTAAATACAGGCCAATCACTTAAATACTGGCCTGTAACTGACCATCTAACCACCCAAACAGAGGTATGTTATCAGTTCAGGCTTTTAAATCAGCACCGCCGTGGCATGGAGGCACGTTAAAAGGTTTCCAACTGAGATTACATGCTTTCTGTGCAACTGCTCGGTATCGATGCGACTATGGAAATACAAATGTCTTTGACATTGTTTCCTCGAGAGTTAATTGTTGCATGCAGGGCCGGCCTGGAAAATTGCGGAACTGTGTGCAAAGTTTGGGATTGGGGTATTATTACTTAATTATTTACACCTAAACGACCCAATCTACTTACCTAATTTGAATATTACGTTACTATAAGTATGGATGTATGGAATATATGGGTTATAAATATTTTTTTATGAACGAGCTCCGTCATTTTCAGAGTGTATCATAAATCATACCCACCGCCATTGATAATATTACTAACTGAGCAGAAATTACACTACGCCAGCCCTATTTGATGACACCTAAAAGCCATTAAGTATTTCGAAATATAGACACCGCATATTTGAAATAGACTGGGACTAAAATATATTATCTAAACTCCACTATTTTATTTGTAAATTATGGACGCGGGGTCTCGCTAAGCGCGGAGCTAGGTGCGACTGCATCCTTTGAACCTGCCTTACGAAGGCCCTGGTGGTATGTACTGCTGATGTTATTATTTATTACTATTTTCTTTTTTTAAATGAACTATGCCCACTTAACTGTTTGTACTTGTGATAAATGCCAACAATTTTCGTAACAAAACAGATCCATGATTTACATCACCAAGAAAAATACATTTACATCCACACACACATATGTATCACATATTTCATACATATGTTACACTAGCACTGATCATATATTCGCATATACGTTAGTATAATGAAGGAAGGAAATGGAAATGGAAAAGGAAACATGTTTTCTTAACAAAGATATTTTCACATAAAATGAAACCTTGCAGGTTGTAAACCTTTTTCAATATACATTATAAGCAATCCACCTTTTTCAATATACATAATAACCAATCCACCTTTTTCAATATACATAATAAGCAATCCACCTTTTTCAATATACATAATAAGCAATCCACCTTTTTCAATATACATAATAAGCAATCCACCTTTTTCAATATACATAATAAGCAATCCACCTTTTTCAATATACATAATAAGCAATCCACCTTTTTCAATATACATAATAAGCAATCCACCTATTTCAATATACATAATAAGCAATCCACCTTTTTCAATATACATAATAAGCAATCCACCTTTTTCAATATACATAATAAGCAATCCACCTTTTTCAATATACATAATAAGCAATCCACCTTTTGCAATATACATAATAAGCAATCCACCTTTTTCAATATACATAATAAGCATTCCACCTTTTTCAATATACATAATAAGCAATCCACCTTTTTCAATATACATAATAAGCAATCCACCTTTTTCAATATACTCGTACATAATAAGCAATCCACCCAAATTAGGATGATTTGTGCCACAAAATTAAATGCACTTCGCAATTATGAGTCAATATAATAAAACTAATGACAATTCTAAACAATTTAAAGGTTCAACTAATTATGCTTCAAAAAATTTTATCGATCGATCTATAATTGGAAAAGTTCCACGAAGATTTTGGTATTGATTTATATCTAGAGCCCTTATTTAAGATACACTAGTTATATTCCAATCCAACGCCCATCGGTGCCAATTATCATGTTAAATTTGATTTAAAAGATCAGTTACCGACTGAAAAATCAGATAGGGGACAACTGATAGAACATGCTTCCTTTGCCAATGAATCAGCACATTAATTAAGAATGATACCGATATGTGAAGGAATCCAAGCTAGAGAAACATCTATTATATATTTTTTGACATCAATGGGAATAACTTGGCTTTGATTGTCTAAATGATTTTTTCAACCTATTTATCACTTGCTATAAATACATAAATTTGGGTGAATAGTAAAACATGAAAAAAAAATCATAATTTAATCGAACATTTTCACAACCAAAATGCACAGTTAGTAAAAATGTACGTATCGTACATGAGGAACGATATGTTTAATGTTCAATACTAAAGAAAATTCCCTTTTGATGAGTGTATGGTATGTACCATGGTTTGTCACATATTTTTGCAACTTTTTTAACGGTCTGTAAATTGCACCTTGCTTTTTTTATTCAGATATAAATAACAGTTCAACACCACTTTAGTAAAAAAAGAACGCGCGGTATATGAAAAACACTGAAAGAGTACATAACTACGTCATGATTTTTTTTATGCAGAACAATTTTCATTATTTAACTTTGGCGTGTCTTAAAGAGTGTTGGACATTCAACATCGTATCTCAGACTATTCAATGAGCATCATAGTATCTGCGTAATGAAAAGCCTAATTCTTTCAACACTCTTCTTAACACACAGAGTGGACAAAAACTAAAACTAAATGAAATCAGATTGCGATGAACATAAAATGTTATTTGTAGAAGTGTCTTCACTTCCGCACATTGAAGGTAATTAATACGTAGAAGTAATCGCTAACGCTGATCATTCCGATTCCAAAATAAAGAATGGGAGAGGACATCCGCAACCGCAACCGAAATGTCTTATAAGTATGAAGGATGGATTTAGACAAAGTTAGTGCAGCCATTTGACAATCCAAGATCAATGAACTTGAAACTAGATGAAACGAACGTACACGTCAGTTGACACGCAGTTAAATGAAGTGATGCATTTTATTTTAGGAACATTAAAACCTAATTTGGTTTCAATCACATATACGCTGAGAAGACACACCGAAGCATATGAAAAGAGGCTTCTTAGGCCTGATATCGGTTGCACGAAGAAATTCCGACGGGTCTCCTGATCGCCTTTAATCTCACAACTAAAATAGCTTGTACTAGTAATTTGTTTACTCAAACACTGTTTATTCCACTTTACATAACAGTATAACCCTACCGGTTTCAAAATTTTCAGCTCATCATCAGGGTAACAAACAAGTAAGTTTTGTCTAATAATGAGGTAAAAACCTTAAAACCGGTAGGGTTATACAAGTGGAATACACCATGTTTGACTAAACGAATTACAATGCCTTTACACCTTCACGGTGTTAACATAAAGGAGAATGATACTTGGCACCGATGGGCGTTGGATTGGAATATAACTGTTGTAAATAAGGGCTCTAGATATAAATCAATCCAACAATCTATCCCTTTGACATCCAGGGTTTAATATGATAAGAATGAACAAGGTGGAAGTATGTGTCATGTATCGTTTGCGGACGGATCACTGCGTGGTGGCTAGTTACCTTTACAGAATGGGTATTGTAGAAAATCGCGGCTGTGAGTGTAATTTGGATGATGAAACTATAGACCACGCATTTTTCGGTTGTCCTTTGCGACACAGGTTTGATTTACTAAAAGCCATATCTTTACCGCGTCCAATGAATGTTGCGTTTCTTCTTTCTTCGAGGAACTTTTCCATTTATAGATCGATTGTTATTTTTTTAAGCTTAATCAATTGAAACTTTAAATTATCTATTGTAGATTTTTTTTTAATTGGTTTCATTTTATTGACTCATATAAATGCATAATGACTTTAATTTGGTGGCACAAATCATCCTAGTTTGGATAGATTGCCTATTAAAAAAAACATATAGGAGTTTCAATGATTGGATGTCAGATAATAATTTAGTATAACAATAAAAATAGTTAAAATAACATAATATAAAAAATATTTATAAAATTAATTAAACATAATAAAATTAATAAGGTTCAATAAAGGAAACTCTCCAAATATAAATAAATTTTCAAACAAAAACAAATCTTTATGAATAAATACATATATCCACAAGATAAAACACAACCGAAACAATGGCGTTGTTTATATAAATAATGATACCGCAAATATAATTTTAAAAAGTTGGCTTAAATATATTAAACCAACATTTGATACATGTAGACAATAAGTATGTTGATTAATAAATAAAGACAAGGAAATTCAATTTATATTATCTGGAATTTATAAACGTAAATGGAACGACTGTTCGCTTTTTACACAGGAAAAAAATCTAAAAAAGAGTAAATAGCACTTGAGATGCTTAAATATAAATAATTATTAAAAAATTGCAGCCCACTTGATTGCAGCCCACTTGATTGCAGCCCACTTGATTGACAAAAACCATTTGTTATATTATGCCGGTAATTATGACAGTGGACTAAGTCAATTTTTTTAAAGTTCTACTTTATTAAAATATAAATAATTTGCTATATCATTTTTTTTTCAATGTCTTTACTTAGTTCACTGTCATTATTACTGGCATATATTGATTATTTTTTATTTTCGAAACTGAAATCTGATTTGCGCGGAAAAAAAATAAAAGTGACGAATAAGTGTTCTCCGCCATTTTGAGAAAAAATAAACTCAGAATATTTTTTCAAGGTATTGAAAAATAAATTCGTCTCTAAAAATGTGTGACTATTTAAACGTGTGACCGGGAGACAATATTGGCTTGGGGACCATTCATCGAGTCATCGGGTTTAGAATTACAAGAGGTAACCACACTCGCTAGCGTTAGACAGACGTGTGCGATTTTTGTTACCAGACGAACTAATTTACCGGACTGGAACCCCTCCTTTATTTATTTTTTTCGAATCTATTATTGAGAATCGAACTCTGGAACCAGTGTGGAAGTAGAGCGTTTTACAAATTAGGTCAGAGTTGTCGTCTTCTAACATCTTATAAACCTCATATATTTACCGCTATACGAGGCGTTTGCTCAAATATAGAAAGAAATTAAATTTATTATTGGTAAATCCTCAAACTTATAAAAGATCTTAAGTCGTAAGTTTTGTTTTGCTAAAACATCGAGTAACATAACACCTCCGTGTGGCATCGACCCATTCAAATTGTAAACAATGTGTCTATCATATGTAAACAAACTGAATAATTGCTGACTTTTGGATAACACGTGTAAGTTCATACAAAAAATCACACATAATATTTGCACATGTTGGAATAATGTTTATCTTATATTTTTAAAAGACGTGTAGATTTTAAGACAACTTACATCTCTTCAGTTAGCACGGTCCTTTCTAGTATGATTTTCTTCAATCGGTATATCCAGAGCGTTTAGTATATTTTATAACATCAAATCATTTTAGTCAAGTCGTGCAATTACGCAGTCAAAATAAGGAGTAACCGATGTAACGCTTAGTAGAGTTCCCTTCGGAAATTATTGACTCGATTATCATCGCAGTACCACAGAATGTACTCGGTGGATTGATCTAAATGGCCACAAAAAATTGCAGCAGAGCGAAGGGACAAGATTAAAGCTAAATAGTTAGTCATTAAAACTTCCATGACCAAAGAGAAATTGGGTAGTCCAATAGTGTGGGTACACCCACGAGGAGCCGAGGAGCACCTTGATGAGAGGAAAAAATTTAATATCTGTCTTTTCATGGAGGATGTCGACCAACGATGTTGCCAATTTAACAACTGAAGCTCTCTATGCAGACTTTAATCATCGCGTGAGGGTTCATTGCAGGCAAGGGGTGACGACGGAAAATAATAGATTTTTTTTTATTAAACTAAAATGAGCGATGTTAAAATATTATTTCAGTATATTTTAACTAATGATCGACAACTTTCGTGACCTAGTTGGTAAAACGCTGGTTCGAGTTCGATTCTATCTGGTTTAAGAGTCCGTCTGGTAACAATACTTATGTTACATGTTGTTCTCTGTCCACGAGCGGTAGTATTTTCAATAAGTTCGATGGCGAACTTTGAGTTATACGCCTACTTCAATGGTTCTTAGCCCGAAAGCTCGACTGAAGACAATATTGTCTCCCAGCTACACTCTTCAACATGACGTTGAGGTGTACCATACAAACGAAAATGATACATTGTGATTTCTGTCGGAGGTAACAAATACACTCGATTCCTGGCGGATTCACTTCCGTACTGGTTTTACTTTTACACTTATTACAATTTAAGAATCCAAATTGCGCTCTTATTATCGACAATGGAGTCTTATACCTTCTTTTATTTTTTCAATAACTTGAATTAGTTACGAAGCGCTCTTGAGGTGATCACTATGATCAGGAAAAAGCACTGTATCAAATTAACTGAGAAAAAAAATCGTAAATCGTTATTGCATTTTCAAAAATAAACAATTAATGAGGTGAAAAATGTCACTCGTGAAATAAATGAGATTAATTCGGAATGTTTCTTCTGTTTGTCTCTGTTACGAGTATTTCAAGTTCGTCGAATCTAAATACAAACCACAAACCCAGAGGACAAATACATTTAATGAGGTCTTGACGTTTGTCAGGAATTGTGTTTTTAATCAATTTGATCCGGCAATTATGGTGGTTAGATTTTAATTAGGCTTTAGGTCTAGATTCACCAATTTAAGAGACTACCTACTCTTTCGCAAATTTAGCTTAAATATGCTAAAATTTCATCACGCCATTTCACTGTCGGGGTAGACTGAGAAGACAGAGCGCCAGACTTTCCCATCTCGACACGCATTCTTCCCTTCTTCTACATCGATACCCTTTCTCATATAAATCCTATGTTCTCTCTAACTTTTTATATTGCCTTCTTTCAAAATATCAGACACTAGATTCAACCATACTTTTCTTTATCTTCGTCTACAATACCTTCCACTCAAATTTACACTGTGTATTTGATTTGTATGCATTTCTTCATTTATTCGTTCTACATGTCCAAACCATCTCAGGGTGTTCTTCTTCATCTTATTCAATACATCAGCCTTAAGTTCACATTCTCTCCTAAATACTTAGTTCCGTATTTTACCATACATTGTCAATCCATGTGTGCTTCTTAATGTGTGCATTTCTAGATCATTTATTTAGCTTCTTTTAGTATTTTTCCGCATCTACGTTTCACTCCCATACATCAAAGTTGGTACTTAAATACTGTTGTGGACTATCATCTTAGCAGATTTGGATAGATTCAACTTTTTCAGAACCACCATACGTGATCCGTAGATTAATCAGGGTTGTCTTAAAAAACTGCAACAAGATAAAAACATTAGGTTCAAACTATTAAGTACGAATATTAATTCGTGGTTTGCCATTGTAGATTCCACGATATACATTATTTCCATCCATTTATTTTAGGAAACTCAGTTCAAAGTGAATATTGGATTCCCCTAGAATCTGCCTCTACTGAGTCGACTCCTCTACTCCATATAGCTGGTAATACATACTGTCCTCTGCCTTCTGACTTCTAAGCTAACATATATCGCTGGTAATATTGTTCTATCGTATCTTTGGACTGTGAATTTATAGTCTTCCTTGAGCATCGTATTACAAATATGTTTTGAAAAGATCAAGTACTTCAGACTTGGGAGTTGCCCCATTTTTTAAAAGTGTAGACAAGTTGTTTATAAAATTCGTGATCATTCATACTGCCAGAAATTCTTCTCAATAGTTTATTTTCAAATATATTATTTCTAATTGAGGTTTAAAGACATTGAAATTGATTTGCTAAACCACTGTTTCTTCCACTTACTATGACCCTATCGGTTTCAAAGTTTTCACCTCATCATTAGGGGAGTACAAATCCCCTCACCATTCCATCGTCAATTAAGTTGAAAAGCGAATCTGTGCCGTGGAGTTTTTTTTTTAAGTGAGTGAGCCATTGCACACTAGCAAACTTACCGGTCACACCGCTGTACTACTCGTAGATCTGACATCGAAGTGAGATGATAGGATCATACCGGCATGTTTTTTTTTCTTTTTTGAAAGAATATATATGACCGAAGTCATAGATTGTAACCTTACAACCCCGAATACGGAAAAAATGCATGTGTCATTCGAGGGGAATAGCACAACACGGGGATCTAACCAACGACCTTCCGTACGGAATTCCAGTGCGTTATCGCGCGGCACGCACCTCGGAATATATAATACTATATTTATACGTAATGTACTCGTATATAACCATTTTAGTTTTATAAATAGGGTACGACTACACAATTACAAAGTACAAAAAATATTTTTTTTCCTGCGTTTTATGGATCAAAATATGTCAGCACCAAAAATGCTTTATTCTAGATTAATTGTAAAACTCTTTCTTGTATTGTTTTTTAAGATTTTCCTTCTAACTAACCAGAAACTTGGCGAACCCCATAGGCTATTTGGTATGGTGTTTATTTTCTACCTGAGGTTCCTGATTTTATTTGCAATTTTACCAAAAAATAAGAAAAGCACTATTTATACGAGGTTATTGTTACCCTCGATGTGTGGTTACATAATACGAGTATGTATTACTAAACAACGACTGACAGGAGTTACGTCCTTTCTCCGGTGGTTCTAAACTGGAACGTTCGATTAACGGTGCTGAAAAAAATATTGTCTCCCTTTGTTGTCTCTCGACCATTACTTATGCAAATAAGTTAAGGGGTTCCAAACAAATTAATAAATTAACTACTCGTAAGTAAATAAATCTGCTTCTGCATAAAACTGTTTAAGGAATACAAAAGAATGACAATCTCCGTTGCAAGTGGTATACCATTATGCCACGGAGATGATCATTCTTCTGTATTCCTTAAAATCTTCAACACATCGAATGTCACGTCCGAGTATTAGGCGCCAAGTGGCAAAAAAAAACCTTTCGACATGTAACGACGTTTTTCCGATGTTATCGCGTTTAAAATTCCACGCCCGTACCTATGTGGTAGGAGACCGGCTGGTCGCACCGTAATGTATGCGCACCAATATGGCCCTGTCTATTGTGATATTCAAATGGCTGTCGGCTATACTTTCCCAAATGAATATTAATGAAGGCTCTACGTTATTTATGCCCGTCCTCAATATTTGGGCACAGCCAGCGGCGAATTCGGAGAAGAGAGAAACATTTCATTAATAATGTTAAGCGAAAATTGTTGAAATAATTAAAACTAAAGGACATTTTATATAACACCGTTTAGAGAGCAGACTTGCCTCAAAGGCGCTCTAACTTGGGATTTGAGAGTACTGTTGTTGACATATTAAAATTATTACAAAAAATAAGTGAAGTATAAGGATAGGAAAGTGGTAGCTATGGGAAGTAGATTGGATACTTCTGTATCGTTAGATTGGGGAATACAAAGGTTGGCAGGTTTATTGAACCTGGTAGGTTTATTGTCACAACCGACCAGAAAATTTACTATGTTCAGAATTCAAAATTATTATACTTATACATTTTTTTTAACAATAACTGGAAAAGGAAAAAGAACTGAGAGAGGAAAGAATATGATAAGTGGGTTTATAGCAGGGGTGGGCATACATGAGGTCAACGAGAGCCACATTCTGGATTTTCATATAACATATATAAAGAGCCACACCATATAGTAGTCACGTCCTCACACAGTATTAAATACACGAATTCAAATTGATTACATATTCTACATAAATCTTAATTGCTATATTAAGTATAAAAATAGACATAAGAAAATGTAAAAATGAGAAAGAAAACACGAAATAATTAGTTGTCACTCACAACATTCAGAAAGGAAAACCACGAAAATACACGTATAATGGGGAAGGAAAGTATCTATATTTTTATAAGAGACATTGGGAGCCGCACTTAACCTAACGAAGAGCCGCATTTGCCCACGTCTGGTTTATAGCCACGTGACAATTTCTTCCAATATATCAGAAGGTTGTTGAATGTGTGTGTGAAAATCAGATCGGGATACTTTTATATTTGTTTTTATGGATATTGCAATGTATTTCAGTTATGTTGTATATTGCAACCTGGTGGTTCTTTTGTTATGTAGAAATTTATTTAAACCAAACAGGTATTAAAATCCTCCAGGGGAAAATCTGACGGTGAGTTTTTTTAAGAACCATAAGAAGTTAAATTCAATTCGCTATGCAGATTATATAGTTGATTTTATATTTCCATTATTTTGGGGTACTCATCCAATAAATACATCACAAATATAAAGTTAATAGAAACAGTGATAAAATTAAATGACTTGATTACGTTAGAAAAGGTAAGCGAAGTAATAAAAAAATGAAATGTAGTAATAATATTCATATTATAATTTAATAAATATAGAAATGAAATACACATATTAGAAACAATCATTATATTTTTTATTGAACACTATTTTTCGATTACTACGATTTCGATCAATGCGGATTTTTTTATGTACGTATTAATCGCAATAATCGAGGGATTACAACACATTTATCTTTGTAAAAATAATCAACGGCGCAAAATAATAACGAATCTTAAATTATTTTTTTACAAAAGCCACTTTTTCAAATAATTATTAATATTCAAGCGTTTCGGAAAATTTTACGAAACTTTATAATTATCTCAAAGTAAAAAAAAATTCACTTATCAGAAATACACCGAACTACACGGATACTCGTATAATATTGAGAATTCGCCTCTGTCCTTGCCGAAGTAAGTTGTTTACGCGACATGTGAAAACATCGGTCATACTTCATTAGTCGTCGATTTTAACGGTAAAAAGGAAACATTGCTTGAAAGTACTTTTCTTAAGCCATAATTCTTTGTCTCAGAATAACTACGAGTATGTTATAATGGAAAATACTCACTAAAATATAAGTAACTTTATGATAATGGGAAGACAAGTCAAAAGTTGTAAAAAAAGCAAATTGATAATAAATAAATTCTTTTAAATATCTTTCTGGTTGGTTATAAGAGATTTCCACACGATAATGAATCAGGTTGTACTATAATAACAACGAGAGTGACAATCAGACTGAAAAACTTGACAACATTCGTGGCCTAGTTAGTAAGACAAACGTCTTACCACCTTGGCCACGGCGGTTGTCTAGTTGATGTGTTCTCTGCTTTGAGAAGATTTCTGCTGTTACAATGTGACTTCATTTTATATTTTTATTCTTACGTGTACCCATCAAAACATAAATTAAATAGGTACATATATCAATAAAGCCGTGGCAAAGCCTGAAAGATATTTGGAAAGTAAACATAAGAATTAGGAAGTTGAAATGAAAATTATAAAAAATTGTTTCTTGTCTTCGGTATTGAAACCAGATTTGATGCATCCAGACCAAACGCAGAACATCGGAGAATAACTTGATAGGATCCACAGCACTGAAATAAAAAAAATTACTGAAAGCACATCGTAAAATGGGGTAGAAAAAGAAGATGGTGTTGGCAATAACACGTGATAAATATTGGACAATTCAAAGATTCCACGTATCGTTCTTCTGAGCAAACTCTTTGGTAGCTGATCAGCTTTCTTATACAAGCTACAAATATGAACATGCAAACATGTTTTTTTTTCTCTAGCTCATAAATTATATCTACGTATCATAAATCCTTATATTGCTCTTAAGGAATACTAAATTAGCGCTATATAAATATGCTAAAAACGAAAGGCTGCAGCAGATTTAACCTGTCGATGATCTTGTAATTTTGATATTTTTTCATCGGAACTTTAGGTTTTATTTGTCAAGACTGTAAGCTTGCTTAACTGCAATAGCTTGCGCACTATACATCAATACACGCACAGGCGTTTCCCATACATATAATGCTAATAATCATACTCAATCACGAAAGATGATAGCCTATCGTTAATTAATAATTACGGAGTAGGTCATAAAAAAATATAAAAGTAGGACACTGTTTGGTAAGTGGTATGTCTGGTAACAATGCTATACCGCGAAAGATCGTGCTGTATTGTCAATACGTACGTTGACGATCTCAGAACTACGTGCCCATTTCAATAAGTCCAAAGGCTCTATTAATGAGGTCGATGAAAATGTTGTTTCCTGGTCATGCTCTTTGACATTTTCGCTTAACCAATTCGAATATGTTGAAGAGTACTCAAAGAATGTATTCAATTTATGTCCATCCTCCAGACTGACGAACATACTATAGTACAACATTAGGTACAAAATACCTCAAATGCATGTATATTAAATAGATACCCAAATTAATCTATGTCATATCGATGGGCAATAGTTGACAACTCGTATAAATGTTTTGATTTCGAACACTTATATAAGTTGTGCACACTTTGATGCATGGGAGTGAAACGTGGATGTGAAAAAATAATTAATTTAGTCAAATAAATGCTGTATAAATGCGTGTACTGAGAAGTATACTTTGGGTGACAATGAATGGCAGAATACGGAATTAATAAATTAGGAATAAATGTGAACTTAAGGTTGATGTGTTGAGTAAAAAGAAGAAGACCACATTGAGATGGTTTAGGCAGGTAGAATAAATGAATGAAGAAAGGCTAACAAGAAAATATAGAATGAAAATGTGAGTGGAAAATGTGGTAGAGGAAGACCATGGGAGGTATGGTTGAATCCAGCGAATAACAATTTGAAAGAAAGAAACTTAGAGAAACCCCAGGAGTTGTAAGATTAGGTGTATGGATTTGTGTCATGATAGGAATATCTGAAGCTATATCCTTTCTGCCTATCCTGACAAGAACATTGCGTGATGGTATGTATGTATAACTTAAAAAAGAATAAAATAAGACGTGTTAACAAAAGACACACGAGTAGATATACTCGTTCTGATTTAGTGAACTCATTCTCAAGTTTGTGATCCGAATAAAAATATCATACACTATCACGACATTTTCTTTGTTAAGAAGAGAAAACAGAGCAACATTACTTTTATATCACCGTATATTTCCATCATTTCCTCTCATCCATACATAATTCCACTTCTTATCGTATCCTCTTTCAAAATAACATTCACTAGTTAACACGTTTGGTTGCATTGTAGATATTATGTTAAGTCAGTTTTTAGTCACCCAACCGTTGAATATGTCCAAACCACCTCAAGATACACACGCGCTCACAGCTCTCATCATTTCAAATATTATTTTCATACACTAAGTTAAAGATATTATGGATACTTATTTATTTGAACACTTTTATACGAATACATCTAGCAGATTTATTGCTTTAAATTAATTTCTTCTAATCAATTGTTTCAAAATTATTATCGATATTCATGACTGTCTTAAACTTAGTACAGCTATATATCATTTGAACAAACGTAACAAAAATGAAAACAAAGATTAATCTCGAAGAAAATAGGCATATTTTACTATAATAGGATGGGAGTTGAAGTTAGGAACGAGAAATATTTTGGGATAAATATTTTTTTTATCTTTTTTCAAGAATGAAGTACGTCTGATTGACCTAGGAAGATTGTTTCAAAGTCGTGCCGAGTGAAAAGCAAAGTTGATGTGTGATTACCAAATCGGAAAGACAGTTCATGATCAGAAAGAAAATTGAATTTTTCACTGTACCAATAATAATGATGAGACCAAAGCTAGTTATTGTTGGAGTTGTTAGTTGGAACAAAACTTTAAAGATTAAATCAGCCAGATGTATTTGCATGAAAGTGTTCACATAGGTTTTTTTACTTTGCCAGATATTATGCTGTACTGAAAGGATACAGTCTCGCTGCTTACTAGGATCACTGGTGATAATACTTTGTGATTTGCACGACTATACTTGTTTGTGGCGTTAGCAGTCTGTGAACCCACACGAAACTTCACAACATGGATAAGCCGATGTTTGGCCAAAAGTTTTCACGTGGGAACCACACTGGCACATTGTCACTACGCCATATGTACAACAAGCTCTTTTAATGATACACCCATACTTCGGTTTACGGACCCTCTGTTAACGGAATTGAAGAAAAAAAATTGAGAATTTAGCTTTATGTAAAATAAATCGATATACGGAATATTTTCAAATTGCAATTCAAATGTCGATTTGCGCGAAGTAGATCAAGATCCAACCTTTAGCGACACGAAAGACAAAACAATGACAATAAATTTATCACATTTAGAAAATGATATTAAAATCCTTATATCATTATAAACAGATTGTAGAGGAAAAGAGAAAATATGCAAAGTAGCAAACATTGAATGGATATTTTCGGCAAGTTCCTGCTTTCTTGCTGAATGGGTGTATATGTTATGTATTTTGTGTACGAGTATTGATATCCATGAATGTATGTGTGCATGAATATATTCTGGTATTTGATTGGTAGACAGTCTGTAAAAATATGTTTAAGTATATTTGTCTTTATATGAGTCTTGGATGTTATTTTAATAAATATCTTATAATTATGTCTCTATGCTTTTATGTATAATGTGAAGGTGAAGGTGAAGGACTGAAGAACATATTTTACTCCTGGTCAGGTTTCTGTTCTGGACACTTTTCTTGTTGATGCATTGAAGAGGGGGGTCATTCAAAATGAACCTAGACCTTTTGATAGTGTGATTTGCCTTGTTTCTTATATGAATCATGTTAAACCTATATATTTTTTGCATTGCTTTGGTTTTTGCTATCAATAAACATGATTAGTATTATAAATAAAATTATTGTTTCTTTTGAAAAAGCCTAAAATTACTATTTGTAAAAAACATCTCAGCATAGTTACAATTATGCTGACGTTTGAGCTTATTTAAAAAAAAATATTTACATGTTAGCTAAAATTATTTCTTGTGCATACAAAAATAAGTGGTTTGTCGTGCAAGTTTGTCGGTTTGGTTCCGATACAGAATTGTATTTTTGTAATAGACAAAAATTTAAATAATCGATATTTTACACACATTTCTCAGCATCATACAAACATTAAAATGTACAATTTTAATGTTTGTATTGAACCGGAGTTTTGTTTATTTTATATTATATATTTTGGACTGAGAAAAAATGTATCGATTGAAGAATATTTAGGATAGTAAAATTTTTGTAATAGTTTTTAAATGTAAATTTTGTAATCTCAACATTTCGTCCGAGATATTAGATCTAATTTTTTGAAGTGAGAATGTGTTTAATGTGTATTCATCAATTAATTTCCTATTAGTGTTATACTAAAAATATAATCTGATTTTCATTTTAAGGTGTATTTCTGCATATAAATCTAGTTCTTGGAAACTCATTTACGTGAAAAATCGAGAAGTCAATCTTATCAGCTAGAAGCTCTTAATCAAGATTATGTTTAATGATTAAGTGCTAAGATAACAAGAGATTATTATATTTTCATATTTTTTTCAGTAAGCATTCAAGTAAGTAAAGAAAAAAAAATATTTAAGGATACCCACATTTTAAGATTAAACTATTTGCATTCCGTATTCGCCCTTTCATTTACAAAAGAAAATTCTTATCACTTATACTAGCCGATGGGGTGCCACAACATTTACACATATACTCGAACCGGATAGTATCGAAATTTGCTAAGATGATGGTCCACAACAGGATTTTAGTTCCAATTTTGATGTATGGGAGTGAAATGTGGACTTAGAAAAGACTTAAAGGAACCGAATTAATATTGTAGCAAGCAGTGCACTGAGAAGAATACATGGGGTACAATTTATGACTGAATGCAAAATGTAGTGACTGTGGATGAATGTGAACTTAAGGCTGATTGTTGAGTAAGATGAAGATGAGCACACTGAAATTGTTTGAAGATGTAGAAGAAATATCATAAATGAAAAAAATAACAAAACAAATCTATAATGCAAATGTGAGTCGAAGACGTGGTAGAGGAAGACTAAAAAATGTATGGTTGGACCAAGTGAACAATATTTTGAAAGAAGGAAACGTAGAAAGTCAGAGAAATCGCAGGAGTTGTATGAGAAGGTTTATGGGTGTAGAAGAGGTGAAGGATGGCGATGAATGTGTGTCAAGATAGGAAGGTCTGGCGATCTGTCCTCTCTGTCTACACCGAGTGGGAAATTATTTGATGATATTGTCAATCTCTAGCATTGTTTTTTTCATATCTCGACACACATCCTTAGCCTCTTTACATCCATACAACTTCTCCAATTTCTCTGACTTACTACGTTTCCTTCTTTTAAAATATAATTAACTTGGTCCAACTATACTTTCCGTGGTCTTCCTCTCACACGTCTTCCACTCACACTTGCACTATGTATTTAATTTGTTAAACTTTCTTCTTTCATTCATTCCACATGTTCAAACCTTCTCAGTATGCTCTTCTTCATCTTACTTAACACATCAGCTTTAAAGTCACATCCAACTCTAACCGCTTAATGCATTATTCTGTCATACATTATTATTCCATGTATTATTTTCAATGCACGCATTTCTACAGCCTTTTCCCGACTCCTATCAGTCTTTTCCACGCCCATGTTTCACCTCTATATATCAAACTTGGTGACTATCATATTGACAGATTTTTATACTATCCGGTTCGAGTATATGTGTTTGAGCGCCCTATTGAGTTGTGTCTTATCTCTACACGTCGTTCGATATCTCCCTTAACTCTTCCATTATCTGAGAAAATACTACCCAACTGGCAAAAAATCTCAACTTACTCAATATTTCATTATTCACCCATATATCACGTTCACTTTTCCTTTCAATTATTTTTGTCACAAATCATCCTCTTTATGAGATGGAATTGCGAATGACTGATAATAACTTTACTTTTAAGATAACATTAATGTAATTAATTAATTTACTGAAAAATGGTAACAATTTTACTAAATACCGTAATGTTTTTATAATACACTATCTTCTCAATGGAAGTATAAATTTGCTTGAAAGAAACCGTTGAAAGCATGAATGAACGACAATTGGACATCGACAAGTCCCCGGGGTCCATTCCAATTGACCTTAGTTAACCTCCTCTCCTCGTGCCCGTATATGACCGAAGGAGGGGTAATGTGAATGTGACATCAAGCTGCGGGCTATTGGCATTAATGTGAATATTCGTCTCAAGTTAATATACACAATATTTTTTTCACTCTCGATGCTACACTGCGATACATATTTTCAAGTCCGAAGTTGTCTTCAGGTGGACTGCTTTTGTATTATGACGTACATACACCGAATGTCTAGATATTTAAAAATATTACATACATACCACCACGCTGTGTCTCTTGTTGGGCAAGCAGAGATAATGGATCTCCATGCATTTTTTTTCAAGCATTAAATTTTTTCCTTCTTCAAATTAATATACGAGTATCTCGTAATATGCTTTTATTATACTTTACATGTTTCTCATTTTACCTTCGTTCCAGTCTGTTCTACTTTACCCAGACACCTTTGCCTCGGTGAACCTCTTCCATGTAGACCTTGCACTTCTGACTTGTATACTATTGTAGTTATATCATTCTTTCATCATTCATTCTCTACATATACCCAAACTATCTTAATGCTCCTTTCTTTATCTTGCTTAAAACCTCCATTTAATTCTGATACCTTCCATCTTTTTTACATATTGGAACTCCCTAAATTTTCTTAGCGCTTGCATCTCCGCAGCATTAATTTTACTTTTATATAATTTCTGACATGCCAAGCTTCGTTTCCACGTGTCCAGGTGCGCACCAACACAATATTAAGTATTGTTACAATATTTTTACTACTTTTGAGATAGCGGGGTTGTAAAAAAATATTGATTATGAATATTAAACTATAGGTTATCAACCTCATAATGTTCTACGAATTTACGGACTTTGTAAACGATGTTTCGTTAGTGAAGCATTATACAACACATTTACATTAATGTGCCTTTTTCCTCCATTGAATGTCCTCGATATGTTTATTTTGTCAATATAGAAGACTACATTAACATTCAACGATTTTTAATGTTTTGTTTTCACTTTAAATACAGTAAAGTCATGTATTTACCGACTAGAGCATTTCAAGAAAAGCAAAGCTGATTGCTCATAATATAATCTTGAACTTAAAATTAACATATACGGAAGATGGACACTGAAAAAAGTAATGAATATAATATATGGTAAATACGATGGAAATGAGAGCATTGCGTAGAATGTCGGGAAGAAATGCACGCCAGAAAACGGAATACGGACTTTAGGAAAGAATATAGATAGAATGAAGTGGATATCTGTTCTCTCTTCCAACCAAAATATGGGTAACCAAAACTCCACGGCACAGCTTCACTTTCCAACTGAATAGACGTTGGAATGGCGAGGGGATCCTCGACTACGAGGCCCAGCAACGACGAATCCATGCTAAGTTAACAAGTCGCTGTTCTAAATAAAATATTGTTACTGCTGACAACACTCATTTCCAATCATCTATCCGCTCGCAGGGTGGCGGTTATTTAGCCTTTTGATACGTATGTAGTATTGAGTTGTCTGGAAAGTAATTTCGTATTTTTATTAAAAATTCAAACGCAAAATTGCACGACGTGCTCATGGACGGTGAATTGCTATTACATTCGAATATTTTTAATATCTCAGAAATATTTTGTGTCATAGAACACTGGTTATTCTCAATCAAACCCTTGATTTGGTCGTCATCAGTCGTATTGAGCCTTCCACAGCGGACATCATATTTCAATGTCGTATTATCATTTCAGTTTTTTAACAGCATTTGATAAACACGGTCGATTATTGCATCGCTGCTATACACTGTACATTTTTTTAAAATTTATGTTTCAGTTTTCCTTAGCATTAACAAAAAGCTGCAAACACCGAAAAACAACTTATTTAGCAATTATCATTCATAATAATATACATTCAGCATGTTTGTATTGAAGTAAGTAATGAAAACGTTGTCCTAACGACATATATCCGGGAAATGCGGAACAACATATTTATTTAACTTTCTACTAACGTTTTACTGATCTCAGGCATAATGCACGACAGTCAATCATTCGCGATCAAGAAAGGTTGGCGATTCATTCTGTGAAAGAATTACTCTCGTGATTTTTGGCTGTTACAATAAGCAATTGTACCATTTTGAGCGATCAAACACTAGTTATATTTAAAAGAAGGTCTAATGTCCTAGACATTGACCAAGTTTAATCTGCTGGACTATAATGTCGGACTGAATAATATTAAATTATTATTTTCGTCACAGTGATCTTAAAATTGTTGTAATGGGCAATTCCTATGGATATTTTTTAACTGATCCTAAAAGTTCATGAAAAGATAAGAAACTATTATATTTTATTGTATTCCGTTGCATGCAGTACAACCTAGCGGACTTATTACCATTTGGCTTATTCTTCCAATCATCACTAAATATTCCGTTGCATGCAGTACAACCTAGCGGACTTATTACCATTTGGCTTATTCTTCCAATCATCACTAAATATTCCGTTGCATGCAGTACAACCTAGCGGACTTATTACCATTTGGCTTATTCTTCCAATCATCACTAAATATTTGAAAAAAGCTTTTAAAGAAAATGCCTTAGAAGGAAACAAATATTTTTTATACAGTTCAACCTTCAAATGGCAGTGTGTTTTTTCTTATTTATATTTTTTCAAGACGAAGAATACTCTAGAGTCTAGATAATGAAAATATACATGAATTGAATTACGGTGGAGATTCTCACGTTGCGTCATCAGTTTGCTGTGGTGTGTTAGATTTTGATGATTTTGCCATATGAACCTGGAGACCAACTTCAGTCTCTGGGTCCAAATTGAATAAAGAATTTGTGAGTTCCTCCAAACAGGTTATCAAAAAACGTGTCTTTATTTAATATGTATTCCATCATCTGACAAAAAAGAAAAACCCTGCAGAGATATGTATGTCCTAAGCACAAGAAGAGAAGTGAGACCCGATACATGTATAAGGAGTGTGATGTAGCTCTCCACAAAGGAGAATGTTGACAGATCTACCATACTATACTAAATCATTTAAGTATTATAAACAAATATACAAAGTTTTATTGCTATATTTTTAATATATATTTAGCAAAACCAATTTTAGTGAACCCTTTATAAAAAATCAAAATTTCTCAAAAACAAGCCGGGCATTAGAAAAGATTAACTTGATTTTGATCGGGTCTTTTAAGTGTTAAAAAATTACAACATAATGATATTAGTATAGTGAGTTCTCCGTGTACTTAACTCAACAATTTGTTTTCAGGTCATAATGCTAACATGGTACGAGAGATAGAAGTGAAAGTAGAAGCAGAGCTATTAAAAATACACCCAACTAACATTCATACGTACTGGCTCACACATGGGCGTGGAACAGGAATGAAAGGAGCCGAGCAAATGATACGGAAGTACACGTACGTACGTTATGAAGAATCATCATCATTTTCTCTTTCTGTCTTTCACGTTTCTGACTGTCATTTTCTCTGTCGTTCATTACTGATGGTCGTGATGTATCCAGTGGTACTGGTTGAAACGACACATTTCCACTCCTCTAAGTCAATTGCCACTTTTATGTAAGTGTACAGGTTTCCCCCAATTAATTCGTTCACCTGATCACTGCAGCCTGGTGGCGTTAGCCTTTTTAAATCATACCAAAACAAACAATGTCCGAATCTTAGCTTTTTTATGTTCTTTCTGCTTCCAACGTATTCTGCGTATTTTTCGGGAATATTTTCAGACGTGAGCCAAATAACCTGGAGACATTGTAGTTCAAAAGTAATGTGCCAGAAAGAAAAGGCAAACGAAGAGCTGTGAAGAATATGTGGTGTGGAGATGTTTGAAGGACTACCTCAGTGATCTGGTTAGTAAGCCGCTTGACTTCCATCCGGGAAAAGACAAAAAGAGGGTTCCAGTTCGTCTGGTAACAAAACTCGCACGCGCTAGGCGTGTTCCAGTGTTGGAGCTTCTTCACGTTTTGATCGAATTGTGAGGAATATTTAGTAATGAAATAGCGCTATACAAGTCGTCTTTCTATGATAAGGATCCCGATAAAAAGTTCTCCATTGTACGTCTAAGGATTTCCAGCCAAGCTGTTTCTAAACTAAGTAAATATTTGTTCTGCAAAATATCAAGGAAAACATTAGAAAAGCGGGCAAAACTAGTTTATATAATTTATGTATCGTCAACAGAGTTGTTTTTGATATTCTAATAATATATTTGTTTACTAATTAACAGTTTTTTTAATGTTTGACCAACTTATTACAGACATTTCCCCTGTTAATATATAATGGCGCAACATTGAAATAGAGGTGAATCAGATGACCTCTATTCATTACACACTAAAAACATATAAATTTTAGTTAATTTGAAATATCCAACGAGCATACCTCATTTATAAATTAGCACATGTATATCAGTATAATGGATAATAACTGCAAAATATTTATTTTTGTTTTTATATTACATATGAAATAAACACACCTCAATCCTGTATGTTCTAAAATGTCAAACCAAAAAAAGGTTGCAAGCTTTTAAAATATGTTTCAAGTATCTAAAAACAGATAAGTGTATGATATATCCACATTTTTCCAAATAAAATGTACATTTTTGTAGCGAACGTGCTATTTTTTTTACAAGTAAATTGGATTAAAACGTTATATTTGACCTACTTGGTAGGACTCCTGTGTTTGTTTCCCTTACTACCTACACATATACCATCATGCCAAGCCCATTTGACATGGTATCAGAGGAAAATATCTCCACGTTATTCTATCCATGAACACATCTCTCGCCTCATCCATATCCATAATATATCTCGCCATACGTGCTCATCCATTTTTCGTGCTTCTTCCTCAGCTAAAATTTTTCCAACCATTCCAAAGTCAGACAGAAAGCGAATCGGTACCGTGAAGTTTCGTGTCTTTCTTATTTTCTCTTATTTAAGTAAAGGAGCCGTTTGTACACCAGTTAGCTCACCGGTCGCACCACCGTACTGGACCGGATCCGGATCCGATGGCACACCGAAGTGAGACGATTAGAGCATACCAGTATATATTTAAGTAAGGGAGCCGTTTGTACACCAGTTAGCTCACCGGTCGCACCACCGTACTGGACCGGATCCGGATCCGATGGCACACCGAAGTGAGACGATCAGAGCATACCAGTATACTCGTATATTTAAGTAAGGGAGCCGTTTGTACACCAGTTAGCTCACCGGTCGCACCACCGTACTGGACCGGATCCGGATCCGATGGCACACCGAAGTGAGACGATCAGAGCATACCAGTATATATTTTTTTGAAAGAATAGATATGACCGAAATCATTAGTATCCTTATAGTCCTAAACACTAGGCGGAAAAAATGCCTGAATCATTCAAGGGTTTCTGTCTACCCTAAAAGTCCCTTTTAGGGTAGGCAGAAAGGACAGATACCCACGCCTTTATATCCATGCACACAGCTATCTTTAAATGACTATATAAGCTGTCATTTTATTATTATTATGAGTTACAGAAAAACATAAATTCAGATTCAATATGTTTCAAATGCAAAAACAGGCCGGAAGAACAAATTAAATGTTACGAACCCCTGATTTGATTTAAAACTAAATAAATATCTATGTATATCTTAAAATGGAAGTGGCGGTAAATCAGGCGACCCTGGTACTAAGTAACCTTTGAGTTAAATGAATATTTAGCGTGGATAAGCGATGTATATACTCGTACTATAAAAATAATATTCTTTAACATGATTTAACTTAACACTTGAGTAAATAATAATCTATCAACTTGATCACGTTACTGCCGCTCCACCACCGTATATTCGTGAAATCAATTTTATAAATAGCAAATTGTATGAGAGATTTAAAAATAATAGTCTAAGAATGAATGTTGGATGATACAATACAGCCATGGTAGTAGAAAAGTTTTAAAGAAAAAGTATGTGGGATATATGGGCGAGTTATGCAAGATAAGAGCAATTTAAGGAAAAATTACAAGACATATAGAGCGGCGTGTAGTGATAGGAAACAAAATAAATGGGGCATAACAACTCGAACAGAAAAGTATGAAAATTTGCTAAGATTATTCCCCAACAATATTCTAGTACTAATTTTGATCTATGCAAGAGAAACGTAGACGTGAAAATACTGAAAGAACCCGGTAAATGCAGTAGAAATGAATGGTCTTAAAATAATACGAGTATATGGGGTAATAATGTACTCGTATGACAGAATATGGAATGAAGTAATTAGGGATGAATGTGAACTTAAGGTCGATGTGTTGATGAAGATGTTGAAAACCACTGTGAGATCGTTTAAGCGTGTAGAACGAATGAATAAAGGAAAACTAACAAAATAAATATACAGTGCAAATGTGAATGCAAGGCGTGTTTGTGCAATATCAAGGAAAGTGTTGTTTGGTCTGGTAAATGATATTTTGATGAAGTCGTCGGAGCTGTATGAGAAGATGTATTTGAAAGATGTGTGTCGCGGTAGGAATCTTTCTATCTGCCTATCCCGACGGGGAAACAGCGTGATATGTTATGTATGTATGTAGTTTAAACAAAGTGAAAATGTAAATGTAATAAAATAAACGTGACGTGTATGAACGATGCAATTAAAAAAATGTGTTTATTCTTAAAATGTAGTTTCTAAAAATAAAAAAAATAGATCGTGCGACGGCCGGGAATCGAACCCGGATCAACTGCTTGGAAGGCAACTATGCTGACCATTACACCACCATCGCACATCACAGGTTGCATTCAATTTGAACACCGTTTTCAATACTCGAATAAATAAAAATCTTGATAACAGATCGAAAATTAATACAATTTGTGGATATATGATACACGTATAAACAGGTCTGGGTAAATATTTTCGCTGAAGGGCCGCATTGAGAATTTCAATATAAGATCGGGCCGCCAAATAAATACGAGTTAGTTTGTTGACGCACTTAGTATCTTAAAAAAGAAAATGTGAATGTAAAGGTTTGAGTTATAGTGTATTAGTGAATATGATTTATGTATTCACTAATACACTATAACTCTATGTTAACTATGTTAACGCTTATCTTCGAGTCGTTAATTTGAATATTCCTTAAAAACGATAAATGCATCACGTCGTCAAGGCATGAAAATATACGATTTCTCACTACTCATTTTCACGTTAATGGATAGAGTATAATAGTGTATGTCGGAAAAATAGTCAAAATAATCCACCTGGCAACATGTTTGCAATTGAAATTTATTCCTTTAATTTAACATTATTTTGACTCTACTATTTTTTTCGAATGAAAGTGCTTTTCAGAACAATATAGGTATTCCAATAAACTTTTCTATTAATATTCCCCTTTTAGCCACATATTACGTTAAAAATTGCTACCAATGAAACACAAATAAAATCTAGCATGTAAACTTTTTTTTACTTAAATTAAAATAAACAGATTTTTTTTTTGTAAAATATGTTACGTATCAAAACAGTTTAATGCATTTAAGATGAGCTGGTTCGTTGGAAGAAATTGCTGTTTTGCAATAATAAAAATATTATAAATAACTTTTTGATAGTAAATTGAATACGTCGCTGGTTCGATTCCCTTTGGTACCGTACCCATAAAAAATGTTACAAAATGGTTTCAATTTAAGGTCTCTATAACATATTTCTGGTGACAGGGGAGAGATTGCCATATAGCAATAACCCGCCAGATTGTAATGTATACAGTGAAAATGTGAGTGAAAGACGTGAGAGAGGAAGCCCAAGGAAAGTATGGTTGAATTATGTGAATGATATTTTGAAAGAAGGACACGTAGAAACCCAGATAAATAGTGGAAGGTGTATGGATGTAGAAGAGGCGAGGGATGTGTGTCGAGATTGGAAAGTCTGGCACTCTATCTTTTCTGCCTACCTCGTCAGGGAGATGGCGTGATGGTATGTTTGTATATGTATTGTACAGTATTCACAAAATTGAAATAAAACAATGTTTCTTCAAACACCTCACAACATGCAAAATATGGGTTGGTTCCTTTTTGCATATTAACGGCGAAATACAATATAGTAGGTGCATATAATATTGAATGATGACTTGGATATAGAGGAATAAGTGAGTTCTTAGCACGGACCAATTGATACAATATCACTTTCACTTTCTTGTACAATACAAAGCGAGCAGTGAAACATTCATTTCGGCGTCATATTGACTGATCAACAGTCTAAAAAGTGTTCAACAGTAGAAATCCTTTTCGATACATTAATACTTATCGTTACGCCGCCGTTTTTCTTGCGATGAAACAGATCTCTACATTTTTCCATCTCGTCGTACACAATCGAACATGAAATGTTTATGATAATTTATAAAAGATTTCGACTTCTTTTCTTTTTATTATTAGAAGTTCATCAATATTTTCACTAAAATCCACGTTTGCCTCAAGTTTGTAATTCCACCAATACTACTCAAAGATTACAAATTCGCGTTTCAAACTTACATTTGATAAGGAAAAATTCGTTCATGCAATGGAAACGTCGGCATTAAAATAACCTCTAAATTTTGACACTTCTTTTGCTGAAACCTACAACGATACACAGAAAAAGAAAATGATAACAATTATTTACCTGAAAATTAAATACATTTGATCCAGTATTCTACTTTTCTGTTAACTTAAAACCTGTGGTTTTCAAAATTAAGGTATGTTAACTGGAAATCAAGTTTAATTTAATTAACTTATTTTTCTGTTAAATTAAAAAAAAATAAGTTTAGGAAGTTTGTCCCCTTCCAAAACAGCGAGTCCAATCGAAGCCCGACTTTTAGCTAGTAATAAATTATATTGGTATTACATTAATAACATTAATCCCCACGACACTTTCTATATCGAGGCTTTCTTCAGGCGAAATGATTCCGATTTGTTACGGGACGAATGTTAATGTTAAACTGGTGTCATGTTTTATCGGAAGGGTGTGTGGTCTATACACCCAAAGGATTTTTTTCATGAAGAATTAAAGCTTTTGCATTATTTGGTTATATATTATTTTAGTGTAGGGCTTTATGTATTTCTAATATTTCTAAACCTTTTTTTATATGTGTATATAACTTTTGTAACGTATGTAAAAGTATACGTTCATCTTGAAGCGAGTTTCGAAATAGGAGATACAAACACGTGTCGCGGGGATTAATGTAATTAGTGGAATGACAAAGGAATTTTTATTTACCTAGTTTATAACAAATCAATAATGACGGAAGGAAATAAAAAACCTGAGATATATTTGTATAATTCAATTTAAAAGTTCTTTGATGACAATTGTTTTTTGTTAAGTGTGTGATTTTTTAAAAGAATGTTCCTTGACCAAAAGTGTCGGCTAACACAATCATAACAAAAACTGACAGCTGTCAAATTAACATTGTTATGAAGCATGTTTTGAACATTAACAAAATGATATGAAACATGTTTTGAATATAGAATTCCTTGGTAACTGACGTACAAACGGCGAGAATTATATATTTTGATATTCCGATTATGAAAATTTTAAACTTTTGTAACTCTTCACTTATATTTTTTTAAAGTGAGCTTTCTTGTCTCGCATTCTTTTGAATTGTTGAGGTTAAACGTACATAAATAAAACTTTTTCTCCAGACACGTCTTCTTTTATGTATTTGAGATATTTGTACCCAAAACTAGTTCTTTGTATTTTTGAGACAAATAATAATATTTTTAGAAGAAAATTGTTCCACTCTAGACTTTTTATCATTAGTCAAAGAAGTTGGTATGTCATTATTCAAATTAGATTTACTGTATAATTTATTTCAGCCAATTTGCATATGAAAGGATTAAACTCGTTTACCTCAAAATATTAAATAAACTTTGTGGCCCAGTTGGCAAGACGCATGTCTTCACGCCCGAGGATTACGGGCTCGGTTATTGTTAGTACCCACTTTGTTAAAAGAGTTCAAGTCTGGTGTTCACTTCAGAACTCTATAAAATATTATTAGTTGGTTAGAAGAGATTGCTACATGACAATGAACTTATCAGGTTGTATTGTAGTTTTGGGAATATAAGTTGTTTTACTAGCGCACAACTAGATGGAAGAGTCTGGAGGACTGATCTGAAGTGTAACTCGATGGTTGGAATTATTGGGGGCTATCAGGAATCTCCCGTGTGGAAAACAAACGTTCTACCTTCTAGGTTACGGAGGTCGACATGCCAGTCTAATATATGTTTTAAGAATAATTTCCATCACACGACATCGTTTTCAGTTCTGTCATAACTGTAGACCATCTTATTTTTGCAACACTGAATTGATTTAAATAAAATATGCTATCTATTAGAGTTTTTCGCCTATTGTAAAACTCAGTAAAATCTTTGCTAATCCTGTAAATTCTGTCAAAACTATGAGTGATTATATTTTTGCGATTCTGAATTGATTAAAAGAAATTATGTTATTTATTCCAGTTTTTTTTGCCTATTGTAAAACTCAGTAAAAACTTTGGTAACCCTTCTTACCAATCATGTTTAGATCCTCAATAATTTGTAGATTCCGAATGTATAAGTCTCATTTAAAGCGTCAAGTGTCGCAATATGTAACCAACCGGGCAATAACCTTCTAGCTCATGTAAACTGAAATAAAACTCTCCATATACACGTATATTAAGTAATAGTAAGTGTCGGTCCGGTTCGCGGGTATTTCCAAGCCTCAATCGGGCCAAACGGATTTGCCTGCGCATTTGGGTCGTGCAGTTTCGACACTGCTCCGTTACATTGCGCGATTACATTTTTATCAACACGTTGCATCGAGACCGCATTGCCGATTACGATTGCAATTATTACAAATAATTTTGGAAATCAATCAAACAGTCAAAAAATTTTGACGTTTTAAGTAAATATTCGATATTGCAAAAACTTTCGATACTTGCTAGCAGTAGCGGACACATGATTTTTCAATTAGAGGGTTAATTTGAAGAAAAAAAAATTCTTCTTCCTATCTTTATCTTAAACTTGAGTTCCACTCTATTTACGTTGGTTATTCTTGTCAGCAAACTGTTGTTTATTTTATTTTGGGTATCGTTCATTGACTGCGTTCAGTTTTATCATTCTTCGTCGATATTATATCCACGTATTTATAGGTCAACCCCATTAGTTTGACGGTAAAAAAAAGTCTAGATTCATAGTTTACCTGAAATTGTGGTTTTAGCCTTCTCTTCACACGCCTCTCGAAGGGGGCCTCGAATACGTATACTCGTATATCTTATTTTATATCTTAGTGTAACTTCCACAAACCATACAAGCATTCGTATTTCTCCTACAGAAAAAAATATGGCAAGGAAAAGTGAATTTAGTGTATTGAATAAAACGTTTTTCCATTGTCGTGCGTTAGATTTAGAAAACATTTTACGCAGGAAATAAATTCCAGGAAAAACGAAATGGGAAATATTATAGGAAAACCTTAATGAACCGAGTATTTCCCGCTACAGGCACCAGCCAGGGTCGAGGGGGCGTTACACGCAGCCGCTAGGGCGGCTAGCCGGCGTCGCGGCGCCGTGCCCGGCGGTCCGGCGCCCCCGGCGTGAGACGCCTATGTGCGTCGCGACGGCACACAGAGAGGATTGGGTATTTTCTAATAGTGAGTTAAAATGTATTTTTCATCAAAACAAGCATTTTTTAAATAATAAGAAAAAAATGAATCAATAAAAATATAATACCTTATATGAGAACGTCTTTTAGACAGTTTCGTGTACTTGACTCCCAAGTTCCGTAGATAAATTTTAAAATCGAATTATAAAAATGACTGATAGAAATCAAACCAGATCTAATAAGAGATAATGCCAATACGAGTACAAGGATCAAATTGGATCAAAAACATGCAACGGAGAAGTATTTCCATTTTCATTGATTTTTGTGAATTTTAGGAGTACTATTTTAGGTTTACAAATTTATTTAATTAAGTGTTTTGTTTTGGTGTAATGTGATTATAGTGAGATTCTTTTGAATATTTATAATTGCTCTGTGTACCTATATACGTTATTTATATAATTGTTTTTGTTTTATTTTGCGAAACTTGTCTGCCTTTGAACGGACTTATGTCCAGTTAGTTAGGAGATTGCTTTTATATTTCATTGTTAACATTAAAAAGTATTAACATATTTTTTTACATCGGTATATACGCCTACCTCATAGTTATGCCTCAATACAACGCGATAATCTAGGTGCACTTGAAGAGAAGCATTTATAGTGCCCCTGTTGATCCGCCCAAGCTTCGTATTTGGAAAATTCCCTATGTGAGTATGGACAGGAATGAAGGGAACCTTGAGGAAATATAACCTGCTGTTTTTCAGTCAACTTTCTCCTTACAGAGATTTCGTTGCTTGGAAGGTTTCATCAAGCGACAATAACATTAACTATATATTTGAATATAGCTGAATATTTACTTAGCTAAATTTTCAGTGCGTGTGTGTACATCAAATGCGAATAACATCAAATATACTTTCATTTGATTTGTCAATCTGTTTGAGATAAATAAGTTATTTTAATAATGCATGTACCTAATAGACATGCATTTAGCTTTATACCGAGTTTTTACTTGAACATCACAATTTCTTTCAAAATTAGAACTTCTGCGTGGTAAATCTGTATATTATTAAATGTATTTTATTAATTTTAAAATATTTGAATTTAATAATAAAGAGAAAATAAAATCACGGTTTTCCAATTCACCCCTTCTAGTTAGCCGCCACCGCGCCAGTGCAGAGACGGGGTAATATATTATTTTGTGGCTCACGCACTAGTCTGTTGCGTCTGGAAACTTTGTTCGCTGAAGTTAAATTATCTTAAACCGATCGGAACTCCGCCATCTAACCATTATAGAATCATTGTGCAATCCCCGATACGAAGTAACTCGTACATGCCACAATCATTTTTCTAGTTACATAACGTATCAAAACATTTCTTATGCTATCATACATACATCGTCGCACAATGTATTCTTCTCAATGCACGCGTTTCCTCTTTTCATTCGTTTACTGACTGACCTCTTTCATTCGTTTTTCACGGCCGCGTATCACTCACATACCTCAATATTGGTACTAATACGGTGTTGTGAACCATTAGTCTGGCAGATTTGAATATTACATGGTTTGAGTTAAGTGCCTCATTGACTTTGTTTCCTATTGCAACAATTACATTAACATTTTATTATTTTTCTATCAGGGGTCATAGTGATAAAAAATAGAAATTAAATGTAAATTATACGCCGTGTAGCGACCAGAAACAAAATCAATGGGGCACTAAAACATATATACTTGAACCGAATTGTATCAAAACCTGTTAAGATGATAGTCCACAACAGTATTTTTGTACCGATTTCGATTCATGGGAATGAAACGTAGACGTGGAATTGACTGAAAAGAGCCGAATATATGTTGTTGAAATGCGTGCACTCAGAAGAATACATGTGGGAAAATATGACAGAATACGCAATAAAGTGATTAGGGATGAATAGAGAAACTTAAGGCTGATGTGTTGAGTAAGATGAAGAGGAGCACTCTGAGATAGTTTGGGCACGTGAAACGAATGACTGAAGAAAAACTTATAAAATAAATATAAATGTGAGTGGGGAGCGTGGTAGAGGAGGACTAAGGAAAGTATGGTTGGAATAAGTAAATAATTTGAAAGAACGAAACAAAAAAATCTGAAGAATCGTAGTAGTTAAGTAGGAGCGAAAAATGAGCGTTGAGATATGAAAATATGGCGCTCTGTGGCCTTATTGTATGTATTCTCTCACACATTGTCACCCCACGTATTATTCTAAGTGCCCGCATTTCTAAAGCACTTATTCGGCTCCGTTCAGTATTTTTCCAAGTCCACGTTTCACTCCCACACATGAAATATAATTAAATTTGGATAAACGAATTATATTGCTAGTTGGTAAGATGCCGTTATTCTATCCGGGAGTTTCTGGTTCGATTCTTGATGGTATCCAAAAACTAAAAAAAAGGGTCAAGATAAGACTTTGTTAGGTGCCAATAGACAAGATACTTTGTCACGCGTGTTAGATATGTGCGAGTGTTATCCCACGTGTGGATGTATTGCCAACACATAAGATGGCAAACTGTGAGTTGATTGAATACTTCTGTAGTTTTTAACACGAAGGCTAGATTCTTAGGACCGAAGAGAATATTGTCTCCCGGTCAAACTCTTTAACACGTCCACGTTCATAAATTTGGATATGTTGAGAATAGCATACGAGTAAATGAAAAATTGGGACAAAGAAATGAATAGATTACATATACTTTTCTTTACCGTTCAAGTTAAAAAAATAGCCATTGACAAAAATCTTCCATACGAGCCAAAATTCTGACTTTCGAAATGTACTTGCTAAACGGAGTTGAGTGATTATACTCTTTATTACTACTTTCTTTTCCTCTTTTTAGCTGTCAAATAAGGAGCAGTGGCCCACGGCTCGGTTTTGAAGCTCGGCAATGTATGCACCCTCCGATTAATAAATATCAGTTAGTCGCCCCCTCAATACTTCAAGCGGAAAGGCGGAGGGGCGTAGGAGTTGTTGTCAGGGATGGGAAACCTTTCGAGCATAAATTTTTATTTTATTCAATTGAACACTTGCGTGTATTCACAAATTTGGTGTTTTAATTTTTTTTTCTCAAAAAGAATAGATATGACCAAAGTCATAGGTATCCTTATACCCTCGAACATTATACGGAAACAGTGCCTGGGTCGTTCGAGGGGAGTAGCACATCGCGGGATTCGAACAGACGACCTTCCGCACGGAAGTCCAGTTCGTTACCGCGCGGTCATGCACCTCTTAATTATTTTACAGTAATATCTCCCAACCAACCACTTATTTATTTATTCACAAAATATCTAACACTTAAGTGTCCTTTATATATCATAGCAACATTTTAAAACAAAATATCACGTATCTTAAAAAAAAAACAATTCCGGATACATACAATATGGTTCATGAAAATACTATAAAGTTAACACGGAAAGTAAAAAAATATAATCAAATACAATCAAATGAATTCAAACAAAAATACAAGAATTGACTAGGAAATAATAAAATATATGTCCAGGACAACGAGAATACAAAATTATGGGGCGTAGTCATTCATAAATTAATATATGATTAAAAGTAAAAACGTTTTTAAAGAATCTTGTATTTTATTACATGTTCATTCTATACAGTACAACCTGGCGGGTTTATTGCCATCTGGCAATTTCTTCCATCTAACCAGAAATATGTTCTTGGATGTAGCCCAGATTTTCTGTAGAAATCACAGAAAATCTGAGTTGCAACGGGAATCGAACCCGCAACCCGGATCGCGAGACAGGCGCCTTACCAACTAGGTCACGGAGGTCGTCAGTCTTCGTTTTATCCGACAGTTTTATATATCTGATGCGACCCTCCCCCGTAGTTATTTTCGCCATTATTTGTCCGAGCTACTCCGCTGCAGACGGGTGGGCGACCCATAACTTCTGCCCTCTCTCCGCCTGCCAGCTCTGTCCCCGTCCCTGGCCAACTCGCCTCCCTCAACTATTCTTCCGTTCGCCTCCTGGGCACCCTACTGTTCAGCATTGACCACCGTATCACCTGTCTGTTCACTGTCGAGACGACTGAATCGTAATTTTCCAAGCTGAAAACCTCTTTGTTAGTTAAGATGTAGCATGGTAATTTATTTTAAAATATGATAAATTTCGTGTATTAGCACGATAAGTTTTGCGCATTAATATAAATAATCTTCGTGCATAATATGAATTGCGTGCATTAACATTGATACATTGTATGCATCACATAGTAAATTTAGTGCATTAACATTATAGATTTTACGCATTAACATAAATAATTTTCGTGCACAACGTGATAAATTTTGTGCATTAACGTTGATAAATTTCGTGCATTAAAATTGATAAAAAAATTGCGTGTATTAAAATTTTTAAATTTCGTGCAAACGTAATAAATTTCAAACGTTAACATTCATAAGTTGTGTGCACAATATGATAATTTTCTTGCATTATCATCGATAAATTTATTTAACATGTTAAATTTCGTGTAATAACATTGATAAATTTTGTGCCAAAGAAAATAAATTTCATGCATTAACATTGATAAATTTTGTGCGCTAAAGAATAAATTTCGTGCACAACACACTCGACTCGATCGGTGACTAACGTGAAAATCTCACCTGAATACCATCAAACAGAAGATTCAAAAAGGCATGGGGGCTATCAGTTCGATATTCCATCGACGCAGCTTCCTTTCACCCAAAAATAAGCTTCTACTCTATAAAATCCTTATTCGTCCTATCTTGACCTATGCTGCACTTGTTTGGGGTAGTTTGAGCTACACGGATCACCTGGAACTTCAACGAGTGTAGAACAAGGCATTCAATATTTATTTCAACACCCATCCCAGAACAAACCTCTCCAACACTACATACTCGCTTGAACCGTAAAGTTCTATAAAAACCAACAAAATCACAGCAATCCCCTAATCGCTGCCCTGGGGACATACGATAGTAAATCTGAACTACCTTTCCGTTATAAGCACAGGCTCGCGAAACATCATCTGTTGCCTGACTAGTCCACATACAGTAATAGCTGGGAGGACCAAGGTCTGAGTGGATGTAATGGAATACAAGTAGCCTTGAACGAGTGGAATGGTTCTTGCAAAATAATTAGTTGTAAGAATTGTTATCTAGTTATAAGTAGTATGTAGGTGTTAACTAATTCTAAGAAATCATATATTAAATTTATAAAAATAAAATGACATGTAGGAAATTAAACTTAAGTAAGTTCATAATTAAAATATAATATATAAATAAGATTAGTTCAGATATAAATTTGAACAGAGCCTTTGGCAAATATATTACTTTATTAAATAAAAAAAAATAAAAAACATGATGAAGATGGTTTTGACATGTAGAACAAATTAATGAAGAAGCACTAACAAAATAAATATATAGTGCAAATTTGAGCGGAAAGCGTGAGAGAAGAAGATTAAGGAAAGTATGCTTGAATTAAGTGATGATATTTTACAAAATGGAAACATAGATTTTCAGATAAATCATAGGAGTATCGAGATGGGAAAGTCGAGCGCTCTGTCCTCTTTGCCTACCGAAATGGCTTGATGGTATTTATGTTTCTGTATAGAGTTCAATAAAAACCATTAAAATGTGTTGTTTTTGTATTTTGTTTCAAGAATGGTTAGAAGTTCTTGTATATTTAGAAATGTCTAATTTAATATTTACTTAACATACGATTAAGTTTTTTTGTCAAAAATACAAGTTTATAAAATGTAACTTATTGACCCTAAAAGTACAAAAAAAAACACTTTGGACCTAAAATCATTAATTTATCAAAAATTATAAATTTTGGATCCTAAGCACAACTAGTCGCTTTATGGCCCTTAAGATAAAATACTGACAAAAACGTCAATTCTGGGTCCTAAAAACAAACAATAAAGAATCGAAATTGTAACTTTTTGATTTCAAAAGCATAGATATGTCAAAAATGACACATTTTGGTGCCAAAAGCACGATAGTTACAAAAATATCACTCTATGGTATTAAAATCACAAAAGTGTCAAGAATGCCACATTGAACTCTTTAAATCTCAAATGTCAATTATAACACTTTCAAAAGAATCATAAATCCATTAAAGCAAACAGCTTACATAAATGCCACTTTTCAGTACTGAAAGCTAAAAAAAATAACGAAATCAAAACTTATTTGCCTCAAGACCATTTGGCCTATGATATAAGAGCCACTTTGTGGTCCATAAAACACAGATATGTCAAGATCGCCACTTGTTGGCACTTAAAACACAAAAAGTTGCGAAAACTCGCAATTTGTTTTGGTTTTTTTTTTTGTAGATTCATATATTTGATTGCAATCTGGCTTTTCTAAGAAGAGTAAAATAGTATAATAGATACGTCATAACAAACGGTTAGAGATCGAGGCAATTTTGAACATCAATCAATAGTCCCGAGAAAATCAGAACATAGAGCCAGCCTACCCAAAATCATAACATGCACGCAGTAAAACTTGACAACATCGCTTCTCCTTAAACTAAAATTTCAATTTTTCCACGAAATCCGATTAAACAAACGGGAAATTTCATAAGGCTGTCATTTCACGTGCTATTTACTCGGTTTGAGGTAAAGTGTGGGAGGATATCTGCATAGTATGGACACGACACAACAACAACCACGCATTGACACTGGTCACCGGCAAGGATATCTACTGACAAGGATGTTAAACATTTAATTTATGTCTTAAGGGGTATCAGGAAATTCGAATTATACTAAAGCCAATGATGTGATTGAAAATGTCATGATTGAGTTGTAAATTTAAATTGGAAAATTTAAAATGCGCTTTCCCTATGTAAGTTTTCATTTCCTTAAACGAAATTAGACTTCTGTGTCTTTCCCGAGACAAGAGTTTTTTATGGCAACTTTTCAGGATAACGATCGACGGTCCATGGGACACTTGTGGAAAATTTCCACGTGTGCGTGCAACTGTTTCCTTCCTCGTCGTTAGTAGCGTCAAAAACTCGTATGATTTTGCTGCATTCGAAGTACTAGCAACTTTCTGGGCTTACATTTACTGCTCTACGAGTCATTTTCCTTCTACTGTTAAGTTGGACCTTAAGTCTATCATTGCTGCTATTCTTTTCACCCTCAGGTGTGTCGCAACCGAAGGAGTCTGTTTGGGCAGGTCGTTCTTTGTCGTCACGCATATAAAAAAGATTTCAATCTTGTATCGTTGACTGCGTAGGATTGAGGCTTATTTTGTCTCCCCCCCCCCCCTCCCTTTCCAATAATAGCGTACCGTGGGTGGTGTTGGATCGAACTATAATCTATTTCGGAGATTTCTCAAATACGTGTTTAAATAATACTGTTCTAAAATATTAAATTGCTCGATAAGTCCATAAGTTATCTATTCTCGCGTCTCTGTCTATCCATGTGATAAATCCGAGATATTCAGATAGGGTAACGAAATTATTTTATTTGCCATGTACATTACTAGTAAACAGATCCACCGTATAACTTAAACAAACAATATTTTTGCAAAGAAATTTTGAATAATTAGCGTTTTTGAGAAAAAATATCTCTGCCATCAGTGTTTCTACCGAAGTCTGGTATAAAAAGTTTGTCAGGTGGCAATACTACCTCACGTACAGTAATATTGCCAACAAATAGAAGATGATGAACTACGAGTTACGTGCTTACACCGGTGGTTCTTAACCTCGGAGGCAAGATTAATGAAGCGGAAGGTATTGTCTTTCGGCCACGCTTTTCGATAATTTTGAATAAGGTGAAGGATACTATACGAATGAATCATTAAACTTATTCATAAAATGAGATCCAAACTATCTCAGTGTAAGCGCGTCTCGTAGAAAGCACATTCCTAATACATAGTTCCGTCTTATATTGTTGCACTAGATAATTTATTTAGTAGCACTGTCAAAAGTGTTTTAAGAAAACATGCTACGTACCTAACAACGCTAATCTTCAAACTTGGAAAATGAACTCAACCAAAATGAATTTAACATATTAACTACCAGACCACTGGCGCCAAAAAACTATAAAATGAATTGATTCCCATCAAAACAACAGTAAGTTATACACCTTTGTCACGCCCTAAAGGTTTCCTGAGACGGCAGACCCCCACACTACCTTCCGATTTCTACGAACCCCTCAAATCTCAAAAATAAAATGACCCCGATTTCCCTTTGTTTTGTACACGGAATTTAAGTGAAAATTCGCGGAATTGCCCTCGCGCTGGGGTGAACTGTGGCGAGTATCGATCCCATACAACATAACCCTCGTGGATTTGATGCCCATATTCAAGGGCACGCCATTACCCTTACACGCTTAGGGGTTGAACACCCTATAACTTGTCTGGACTTGTCCACAGGTCAGGTTTCAGGGTGTACAACACATATTGATAAGTATTTTATATTTAAACTTTTGTTAATGTTCTTGATATTGTACTCGTAATTAGTTTTAACAATGTTTTTATATTTAACATAACGATATGACGCTACCGGTTTCAAAGAATAAAATTGTGCTGCGAGTGCCCTAGATTCGATTTCTAGTGAATTTACTTCCGGACTGGTTTTACTCTTCGATCATTTTACATCTGTTTTTTAAGAATCCAGCCAGTACTTTTGTTAGAGACAATGAAGTCTTTCAACTTCCCTTATTTCTTTAATGGGTTGAGCCAGTTAAGAAGCGCTCTTGAGGTGATCGTAATGGTCAAAAAGCAGCGCTATACCAAATTATCTAAAAAATATGAATTAGAGTTGTAATCGATCATTTTTCAGGATTGTTTCCCTTCGATTTCTAGGGGGACAGCTATCGGCAAGTATTTCATGCGTTGTATTTTGCAGACAGGGGCATCTTATATGAGCTCTACTCTATCTTACAATATCTTCTACTTCTAACATTTCTTGGATGCGGAAATTTTAAACATGGAATATTTTGTTCAAAAGGAATGTGAAAGTTTTCATCTCACTAGTTTAAAGCATATTGATTAAGAATACACTTTTTTTCTAAAAACATCCAATGAAAAAATATTAAAGATCAGTTCCGACTTTGTTTTTTTTATCGAATCATTAATTTTATGTATGGCAGATAAAATACCAGATAAAAACCAACTCATCTTTTATACATTAAACTGTTTAATCTAAGACAGATTTTACAAAAAAAATTACTTGTATATATATTCGTTTAAATTGCAGTTAAAAAAGGATGAAAGGACAATCGGAGTGATCACATTTTTCATTTTCTCTTAAACGTTATATGTATGCACATCTGATAAATCTAGGAAGTTCGTTCCACAGTCACACCGAGTGAAGAGTAAATTAAAATGTGTTATGCTCAAACCAACTCAGCGTGCTCTTCTTCACTTTACTTAACACATCAGCCTTAATTTCACATACATCCTTTATTAATTCATTCTGTATTCTGTCGTACATTGTCATTTTAAGTATTTTTCTCAATGCACGCATTTATACAACATTTATTCGGCTCATCTCAGTCTTTACATTCGACTCAAAATAGGCAGAAGGTACGCATCCTATTAAGAGAATGTAGAGAAGCAAATATGTATGTATGGTGGAGGGAAAAAATAAAACTCTTGACACAAAATCAGCTACTATGGCAACCTACCACGTTACTCGCTAACTAACCGGCCCTGTGGGAATTTACCATCTTCAAAATCAATAAATCCAACTCCTCCACTTATATGAGAATGAAATATATTTCAAAGCATGTTGAACCCTTTTTAATTTTCAAATTTGTCTTACGTATATAACTCTTAATCATTTGTATCCAGATCGAGTGTTTTAACGTGATAAATTAGACTTGCGTTAAGTCCCGGTCCCGCGTTTTAACGTGATCGATACATCTTCCAAAAAAGGACATACCATATTGCTGCCATCTAGTTTATATTTTTGCTATAAAATTCAACATTTAAACGACAATTACCTGATTTTTAACAATGAACTTAATGAGATTACTGATCTAGGTATTTGTCTTATCCATTATGTAAACATTTAAATAAATTAACAAAGAAATAATCTATTTTACTATTAATCATGACAACATTATGCAAGTTTATTGGAACACGTGTTAAAATATTGAAATTCGTTATGTAGGGATGAACCCATTTTAAGAGCTCCAAATCTAATTTTATCAATTTTTAACGACTTCTTGATTACAACATCGATTTAAACAGCCCTTATTGTAAAATCCATATTATAACTAGCTTATAAATAACGTATTTACACTTTGTATCCCGATACCGTGGTTTAACGTGACAAAATAAACATGCGTTGAGTCCCGGTCCCCGGTCTCCCGTGTTTCCACGTGATCGATACCCTTTCCGTAAAATGACAAAATACTGGCATCTATCAAATATTTTTCAAAACAATTCAACGTTTTAACAATAGTCTCCTGATTTCTAATTCACGATTTTAACATGGACAATACAGTAGATCAGCGGTCGGCAATATACGAGTATATGCACTGCAGTGCCCTTTTTATTTTTTTAAGTATTGGACACTCCGCGTCCCACTAACGGATCCAGGATTTATTCATGGGGAAGGGGAGGGGCGGGGGGTTTAAAGAAAAATAGTTTTAAAATTGAATATTTATTTAATTACTATTATATTACTTCGTTATAATTCAAAATACTTACGTGACCCCATGCGCATTATAAATTGAAGGCTTTGTTTAAAATTAAAGCGAGATTTGGCGCATCAAAAATTTTTAGATGTTTCCCCAAAAACAAATAATTTCGTGTAAGAAAACAAGCCATTTCGTAATTTGGAAATCGCCCTAAAAACTTACTAAAATTGAATATTCATTAGGATTTTAATTAACAAAGAAGGAACTATGAACGAATTACTAAACGAGTATACACATCAGAGAAGGAGCTATGAAAGAATGACTAAACGAGTATATGATACACATCAAGGAAGGAACTATGAAAGAATGACTAAACGAGTATATGATACACATCAAGGAAGGAGCTATGAAAGAATGACTAAACGAGTATACATATCAGAAGTGCAAAGTGTGCGTAAAATGTGGCTGGATCAAGTGTCTGATACACTTTAAGAAAGAAGATAAATTGATAAGTATGAATTGTAGATTATTTTGCATAACGAGACATACGAATGCGAAGAAGGGGAAAGTGCGTGTTTGTATAGAAAATAATGGAGATATTTTCTCTCTGCCTACCCTGTAAGGGACACTGTGTGATGATATATGAACACTTTACACATACACTACACCTAAAGCCGAATGTATACTATTACTTTCACATATAGAAAAATCTACAATGGTTTCTTTGTACTCGTAGTTCGTCTTCCCTTGGTAAGTTTTCTGCGGTTTTCTTACCAAATATGTTTTTCTGACCACATGCAGATGCGGGGAAGTACTTAATCTAATGGTTGCAGCTACTACCTACCAATCCTTACACTCAACTTATATATATTTATGTAAATCGAATAAATTAATTGTTCCGATTCGAATCAATAGGGGTGGGTATAATGATAAAGGGTTTACCGTTGCTGGTCAGTGGCGTGGAGTGCTGTTAATGTAGAATCATAAATCATCAAAATGTATGATTCTTTATGAACACTACACACATACAGAACCTACATTCCACCTAAAACCGAATGTGTTACTATCACATATCTGAAGAACTGCTAAAAAATATACCATCTTCCTATCCCTACACTCTTTTTTGTAATATTTCTATAATAGTGGGTTCAAATCCCGAGTTAGAGCGCCCTTGAAGAGAATCAAGCGGTCTCTCAACGACGCTATATAAATTGTCATTATATTATTATTAATATTATTTATTAATTATATGTATAGGCAGAAAAAAACATGATTTGATAAAAATTGAGACGTTAGTTATGTCAATTTGTTTTTCATTAAATGTTTTGCCTTCTAGATCAATATTCCATTAATGGGGAAAAAACAAGGAGTAAAAAAAATATATATATCTTTCATTTGATTCATAGTTTCCTGTACACAATTTTTCAATCAGATATTTACGATAATCTTTTTGTTGGTCTGAAAAAACAGGAAACGCCAGGGCATACTCGTATACTCGACATAAATTGTCTGTACGCCCCCACAACTGGTCTGGTCCTTCCTAATATGGTCGGGCCAGGGGGAACTCCGTCTTCTGAAGCCTTTGCTTACCTGGGAAAGAAATGGGAGCATCAGACAGAAATTCTATTTTATTATAAAAACAATTTTATTCATACCACTGGCGTGTAGCGATAGAAAAAAATATCAATGGGGCTCTAAAATATATATAATCGAACCGGACAGTATCAAAATCTGCCAAGATGATAGCCTACAATAGTATGTTGTTGCCAACTTTGTTGTATGGGAGTGAAACATGGCCGTAGCAAAATTCTGAAAGGAGTGAAATAAATCTTGTAGAAATGCGTGCTGTGAGACCAATACATGGAGTGACAATGTATGAAAGAATACGGAATTATGTGATTAGGGATGAATGTGAATTTAAGGCTGATTGAGTAAGATGTGTTGAGTAAGAGGAAGGGGAGTACGCTGAGATGGGTTGGGCGTGTGGAACGAATTAATGAAGAAGGAGTGATAGATCAGATATACGAGTATAGTGCAAATATGAATGAAAGGCATGTGAGTGGAAGACCAAGAAAAGTATGATTGGATCAAATGATTGATTTTATGAAAGACGAAAACTGGTGTTAAATTCACTCTAAAGCAGGTGCATTAGAGTTAATTTAACACCAGTTCAATTGAAAGGTGAATACTCTGATTACAAAGAACCAATTATGTTACACTATTGCCGCCAATTTACATACAAATATTTCATTATCCCAAGTCCCGCATTGTCTACCAAATTTTTCTCTGGCCATGGGAGCTTAAATGGCAATATTTGTTCTTCAATATTGTCCCTTCGCTGTTGTAATTTTTGCAGCTATCTGGATCAATCCTCAGATCACATTTTGTGATACTGCAACGATAATCTAGTCAATCATTTTCGAAAAGATTTCCATTCAGCCTTTCATCGGTACATCTTTAAACCGGTCGGCTACTCCGATCTAGTGACGTCAAAGGATAGTTTTGTTGCATTTGAAGTTGTTTGTCAAAGAATTGCCAGCTTGTTGGGTTGTTTGAACTCCAGTCCTTAAGCCGCTTTATAAGTGTATTTACTGGGCTGCGAGTCATGTTCCTCATCTCGTGACATCGGACTTTAAGTCAGTCGTCGCTACTTTTCTTTACACACTAAGGTGTATCAGCACCGGAGGATGAGTAATTTTGGGCAGTTCCTTCTTATCATAGTCAATAAGTGACATCATAATTGATAATACTTCTATTTACTAGTGCAGATCGCGCTGGATGGTAACTTATGTCCCCCATATAGCGTGAGTGGTAGTGGGATCGAACCAAACTGTGTACAAAGTAAATTTAATACTATATGTATATAATACATTTCCCGAAAGGAATTTCATTCTGAAGATGCTCGTTGAGTGAAACCAATCAATGGTCACAATGTGAGTGAAATAAAAATATCGAAGTTGTTTTATTTATGAAAAAGCTAAAATTATAAGTCAAAACTTAACCAAAATAAAACTAACGAAAATGTATTATTCTGGAAGATGTATGTTTATCATGATAAATAAAAAAAACACGAGAAATCGAGCGTGGTGGTGGGGGGGGGGAGGTAGATCGAGGTAAATGTGGATGGATCAAGTGGACCAGATTTTTTTTAAATAAGGTTAAGCGTGAAGTATAACTGAAAATTGTGCATGCCAAGATGTGTGAATGTGGAGGTGGCCAAAGTAGTATGCTTAAATAGAAAATTGTGAAGGCCTGTTGTCTTCGAGATGTATGGATTTGAAGGTGACGAAAGTTGTATGCTTTGATAGAAAAGTATAGAGATCAGTTCTCGTCGAGGTGTATGAATGCGGTGTATTATGTAGATTCCTCATACATGTATGTATGAGTTATCAAGTTGGTCCTTCAGTACGAATTTCAACGCTGTATTTTTTCAATTCAGCTTTATTTTCTATTCAATCCGAAGAAATAAACCAAATTGACCTTTTATCCAACACACTCAGCACGTAATTGCACGCTGCCATCCATCCAGCATGCCCCAACCAAGGCAACATCCTCGCGAGAGACGAACGCCTCCGCTGCATGGATGCGAATCGAGTCCCTAACTGTGGAGATGGCGGTTGCAGTTTGCTGGGGGGGCCAATTGATGGCTGTTTCGCGTTGTTTGTGCAAATGAAGCGACTAGTGTCCGCCGGCTGTTTGGTATGGCGTTGGCATTTCCGGTTTGGGCCGACCATACGATCTCTTTTCCGGGAGAGCGGCCAGGCCCATACTAGACATAATATAAACAATATCTATTTTTACAATATTTCATTCATTGATTCAAGTTTTAATCTTAGAATCCCTTCTAAACCAAAGTATGGTTAACCACAAACTTGCTCGTGATGTTTTTTGCATTTTAGGTATTTCGAAATAGCATTGATACAGTTATTTTAAATAACTTTTTTGTATTGTATTGCATTTTTGTTGAATGCAGTACAACCTAGCGGGTTCATTGGCATACGCCAATCAAACAAACCAACCAGAAATATCTTCAAGAGTTCTTAAATGATAACCAAACTGGAATCCATTTTAAAACAAATTAGTTTCCCACGGGAATCGAATCCATACCCCTCGGTTGGAAGACAGGTGTCTTGCTTACTATGTCTCAGAAGTCCTCCTCCTCCTCAACTAGCCAAAAAACTCCTGATTATTTCTAACTTTTTTTCTCGAAGCCTTACTCGCCGTCTCCCATAGATCCTACAGCACGTTATTTAAAAGTTTCTGTCTCAGTTTGCCAAAAATGGAATGCAAGTATATGTTAGTGTTTATTAAATTTGAAAAAGGATTTTGTAACACGTACAATTTAGCATGTTTTGGTCACTAGGCCGTGGAAGTTATAGAGAATGTCCATTAGTGTTCAGTGTCAGCGGCCATGGTCTTACGGTAAACATTCACGCTAAGCAAACGAACGGCCAGGTTTAATTCGTAGCGAATTAAATTTCGAGCTGGTTTTACTCTTAAACCATTTTACATCTAAATTTATGTTTTTTGTAACTTATATAGTGTTTATTATAAATTTTGAGTTTGCAGCAGATTCAATCTGTCGATAGTCTTGGAAAATACATCTCCTTGCCATCGGAACTCTGGGTTTAATCTTTAATCTGTTAAAAACGTGTGCTTGTAAAAGTGCAACAGTTTTCAAACAATGAACCAATATATGCACAGGCATCTTCCATCCATATGATGGCTAGTAATCATATTAGATTATAAGGGATAGCATATCGAAGACAGAAAAAATAACTTGCATCTATGCATAATGGGTATAATTGTCAGTAGACGTACATTTCCCGCAAAAGTAATACAACAGGAGCACCATTCAAGAATTTAAACACATCAAGGTAATAAATACATTAAGACATTAGAAATAAAATACAAAATATCATCGAATTCATCAGTTAAACCAATATCAAATAAGAAAACGTGATAGTCCAAAATAGAGAACTTCATACAAAGGCCTGAGAATCGTAGCTTCTATATAGAAGTTCGTAACATCTTAACTTTTCTATATAAAAGTAAAGCTGATATTTGACAAGACTAAAATCACACCCATGGTATCTCATGAGGCAGAAAAAAGAGCAGTGCCGAATATTTTAGTCAGTGATAAATGACGTTGGAGTAGGAATCTGGAGACAACGAAGCTACGCGGAGATTTTCCCCGTTATCGTTTCTCTACAAGCATCATCAAGGGCAGTCTACTAGTATGGCTTGGCAGATAGTGACTGAGACTACAAAAAAGTTCACAAGACAATATTATGTTGATGCTATGTTCACAAGACTCAGGCAGGCATAGACTCAGGCAGCGCAACATAGATAATATGCTAGCCGATCTGAAGAAATTGAGGGAAAGAGAAGAATGTGAGCAAAATACCTAGGTATATGGTCACATCCTTCCCTTTCTCATCATCCGACATGAAGGGACATCGTTCTGGAGACTAAAACCTTATAAGAGTTGTAGAGCCATCTAAAAGAAAAGTAATTAAAAAATATTAGGAATCGAAGCCGAAACCCACAGGTGGAACACTAGCCTTTTAGCTAGTTAACAGAGGGCATCCGGCTTTCAGTTAAAAACAAAGCCTTTTAGCTAGTTAACAGAGGGCATCCGGCTTTCAGTTAAAAACAAAGTTTTTGTATTAGCATATTCCAAAAGGTTTCTTTTATACAAACGTTCTTTATGCATTTTTTTCCAGGAACTCGAAAATATATCATTTACTTTTATTTTTTTTAATGGAGCAGATCCAAAGTTTAAAGATACATAAATACCATCACGCCGTCTCCTTGTCGGGGAACCCAGAAAGGAAAGAGCACCAAACTTTCCTATCGTGACACACATCTTTTACTTCTTTCACATCCATACACCGTTTGATAGAACTCCTAAGATTTCTCTGAAATTTTAAATTAATTTTCTTTCAAAATATCATATACTTGATCCAACCATACTTTCCTTGGTGTTCCTCTAGCACGCCTCCTACTGAAATTTGTACTGTATATTTATGTTGTTAGCTTTTCTTCAATCACACATCCTTCATGCTCAAACCATCATCTCGGAGTGCTCTTTTTCATCTTACTTAATACATCAGCCTAAAATCCATTCACGTTCATCCCTAACAACTTCATTCTGTATTACGAGTATGTCACGTATTGTCACCCAATGTATTCTTCTCAGTGCACGTATTTCCACAGTATTTATTAAGTTCTTTTCAGTACTTTTCCATTACAGCCAATCGGAAACTATAAAGAATTAGAAACACTTTTTTATGAACCTCCTCCAACCCTCACAAAAAGGTTACATTTAAAATTATTTATTTATTTTATAAAGCTTTAATATACATATTAGATCCAATTACATACAAAACTTAAATATAACGAATACAGTAACAATATATATAAAAAATATGAATAAGAAATATTTTTTAAGCCGAAACAACTCCCATTACTAAGAAAGCTCAATATACATTATTTAAAAACATTTTCTGAAATGTTGAAGATGTCAATGTCTGAGGTCCTATTGAAAGGGACAGTCCGTGAGACGAAAGAATTGCTTGAAACTTTACTGTACATTTTACAGTATGACGGTTTTATTGCCAGGTGGCAATTCTTCTTACCAACACAGTTGATTTACAAAATCTTGAGACAAAGGTGAAGGATTTACATTATTGATGTAGGGAAAAAAACTTTCAAAATAAAAAGAAAACAAGCAACAAAAATTAAATAAACCAATTCAGTATATTCTGTATGAGGTTGAAAAAAGTGAACGTTTTTGTGTTTAATAAAATTGAAAAAAAAAAACATTTGGTATAACTTCTCACTCCAGCACTGAAAATAACTTCTCACTCCAGCACTGAATGTACAAAAAATCCTTTTATTTTTATATTTTATCAGTAAAAAACTAAATTATTGTGAAATTCAAATAAGGACTGGCGACTGGTCGGTCGGACATGTGTTTCTTTTTTTTCCATACGTTACGATAAGACGAAGTTATGCCATGTTAAAAAATAGACGACTCAATTTATACGTACCCACTACCAAGTTATTTTATATCATACGAGTATATGAGATTTTGTCTGTTTAAATTTCTTAAGTTCTACGTTGTGTAATTAACAAGTATTGTAATGTCCGAAAAATCGTTTTTTTATTTTTCAGATATATATCGTTAGTACAAAATTTTCTTTGCTATATTAATTTTAAACTTATTGAATGCATATTATAATAAAAAGTAAGAGTTTAGCGCATTTTTAGCCATTGTTTACGCATACTGCTTAAGTGGTTTTTGTCGTTACTTTGAAGATGGACTGCGGTGCTGGATATTTTTGTTTTACTAATATAAAGCAAAAATGCAACTCAAAGATATGTAAGCGATGTGTGTCAAATGTGGTTCAAAATATTTTTTATTGGTGATAAGACACTCGATTAAGGTGTCCGCTCTGTAAAGCCGATTACAACTGATGACGACCAAATTAAGGTTTTGATCGAGAATAATTAGTCATTTACTACACGGGAGATTGCTAAGATACTTGTAATGAAAATATCGATAACCACCGTCCACGAGCATTTTGTGAGACTTACGTGAATCGCTACGAATTTGAGCTAAAAATACGAAATTATTTTTCAAACAACCTATCAATAATTAAAATAGATACTCATAATATTTTCTTGCTAGCACCATTAATTTAATCACAAAATAAAATTAATTGTAGCAATTATAAAGCAAAAGATAACGCATTAATACTTCCAAAATGAAACTAATAACTCAAGATACATATTTGTATCTTTCAAAATATGTTATGATGCGTGAAAATACCAAGATAAAGAAGGACACAAAATGTAAAAAATAACCAAATACAATTATTTAAATTCAATCAACAATACAAGGGAATTGATTAGGAAAAATAAATCTTACTCAAGGGTAACGAAGATACGAAATTATAGGGCAAATTACAGTAATCAATTCATTTATACTTGTAATAAGATTAGAATAATCTAAAATAATGTTAAACAAACTATCAGCACATTGAAAATATTATATCAATTTAATATCATAAGAACGGTTTAGCATAGTATTATTGGGTCAAATAAATACAATTTTGAAGGAAGGAAGAGGTTAGAAGTCAGAGAAACCGAAGGAGTGTATGATAAGATGTATAGATATTGAGGAAGTGAAAGAAACATGTTGTGATAGAAAATTCTGAAACTCAGTCGTTTTTGGCTACCCCAACTAGGATGGTATGTATGCACGAGATGTTCACAAACAAATTTCTTAAATACTCGTATCTATTAGCTCTGATTGGTTGAAGGGGACATTGGCAGAAGAATAGCGACTAGGGACATCGTAAAAGAAGTATTTATATATTTTCAATAATATCGCTGTAACAAGTGGTTGAATGACAAAACTTGAGGAATATTGATGCTCACCATGACATATGGAATGGAATCTTGTACTTGGTAGACAATTAAAGTTAGATAAACACTGTAAATATGTGTACACTTAGAAACAAATTGTAGTGTCAATGTATGAAAGAAGGATGAAAACAAGGATTTGACATGTGGAGAGAATGAATGAAGAAAGAATGACGAAACGAATATATGTAGAAGTGCAAGGAATGCTTGGAAGAGGTACCAAGGAATTCGTGTCTAGACTAAGTGGACAAGATTTTCAAAGAAGCTAAAGTGAGAAGCAAGAGAAATAGAATATCGTATATAAAGTATAAAGGAATGTGGAAGAAGCGAAATTAGTGTATCTGAGTAGAAAAGTGTGATTATTTGTTATTTCCACCCACCTCGTAGGGGAGACGATCTGATGATATATACGTCTGCCTTCAAATTGCTTAAATCACATTTTTTGAATAATTTGACTTTATAAAGTAATGTTACACTGCAATTTGGAGATGATATGGAACTCTAACTACAGCCTTAACTGAGGACGTTCAACGGTGATTCTTGAGATGTCGATGTTTTAGGGAAAAGTTTTTCAATGTTCGTAGGTCGTAGTGATAGATTCTCTTTTTTGATCTTCAATCGCTTGAGACTTGTTGACGTATCAGTGATATTATGTTACTTTATTAAATATTTTGTGGTCTTGTGGAACTGTGGCTCTGAAACGGATTAATTTAAGTGCTCTCTCTAGCTTTCTTAAAAGACCGGCTTTGTTGAGTATAGCTACATTTAGAAATACCACAGGCTTCTTTAAACCAATGGTATAAATATGCCGACAGTACAATAGGGTGGTCGACTCGTAGGTGGATATATTTAGTACAATGGGGTCAGGGCTTAGGGGGATGGTTTCTGAATAAATGGGAAAACGAGTGTTTTTTTCTCTCTCTCTCCATTTACATAATTTATAGCATTTTCACCAGCCTACTAACATGACTGAACTGTACATGAGATGGACACTGGTAATTGTTATTTTAACCGTTAGTTATATTATATTTAGAAATTATCGGTTTTGGGATACCTCCATTGTATCTCTCGAATCTATGTGTGATAGATGTTCCCTCGAAAAGAAGTAGAACTTTAAGATTGATTTCGTTTTTGTCAAATAAATTGATTAATTCAAGTTGATCCAATAGGGCGGGGTTGGCGGGGGCAGGGCTCTTGCCGTTGCCTGTCTCTAATGTTAGATATATATTATGTGTGGCTTGCGCAGCTTTAGAAAGCACTTAAAGAAAACCCCTTTTTGGGAAGTCTTAACAAAATGTACCATTACATATGAACACTACACATATATAGTACACTACACTTCACCCAAAGTCGAATGTGTCGGGAGTCTATCACATATCGGGAGATCTACAAAGATCTCTTTGGTAAGTTTTCTTCGGTTTTCTTATAAAATATGTTTTTCTAAACATAAACAGATGTGAAGAAGCGCCTAATCAATGGAATGCAGCCACCGCCTTCCTATCTTTATACTCAACTGTTGTATATTTATTTTGTAATATTTTAAATCTGTCAATAATAGTGCAATCCCAAGTTAAAACGCCCTTAAAGAGAGTTTGCTCTCTAAACGACGCTGTATAAATTATCCTTTTATTGTTGTTCTTGATTATTTTATTGTAAGTATTCATTTCAAAAAACACAATGATTTTGTGAAACCAATATAAATGAAAACGCAAAAGTAAAATCATAACTGATTTTGGGACAAAGATCGGAAAATGTAAGATTTAATTTGCATGTTAGTTTCCTTTAACTTTAACCTATGCTAATTCAATAAGTTAGTGTTCTACATAAAATATGGTTACCGAGGACAACAGCTATCAACACTCCTTTTTTCCACACATCAATCGGCTCGCCGGGCGGTGGCAACGCAGAGTTTTGGTGTCATGGCCTACGTGTGAGTAGGCAGAGGGCCTCGGCCGCCAAACGGTGCACGGAGCCGCCAGTCTACTCCGCTCTGCTCTTCATGGACTGGCCTGGCACCGCGACTGGTACTCCGGCCAGAAGACATTAACAGTTGCATAACCCGCCGTCAATCGGAGACCTCCCAGCCTCGGGCCGTCTGTGGATCACGCTCTACTGCAGGACTGTGCAATTGGACACGAATATCGAGATTAGAATCGGACTCTAAAATTTATAAAAATGTATCTTAGATAAGGGTCACCATAGTCATTGACTATATTCATGTTCAATTTACTTAATAAAGTGTATTTGTTCAACGACTGTGGTTTAATGATTACCATTTACGCTAAGCCATTTACGGGCGCCACGGGTTTCTATTCCAGGAACGAATGTATAGTATATATCGAGAAATGAATATTATTTGAAAATCATAATCCTTTTAACGAATTAGAGACGTTCGAATTCGTTAAAATAATTCAATTAGAAACACACTGTGTTACTCGTATAAGCGACATTCCTCAGATAAGTGAAATCATTTAAACGATTATTCGGAGGTAGCAGAGGTAGCTTTGATATCTGTTTTATAATAAAAATAGTTGTTTTATGAGCCTCATTAATTTAACGATCTCTTTGGTATGTTTAGTAAGATTCTTGTCTTCCACCAGAGGGTTTCGGGTTCGATTTTTAGTAGTACAAAATAATAAAAGGATCCCAGTCTGGTTGAGAGATCGTTACATTTCTGAAATACCGACGGCGACATTTCTATCATAAGCGGAGAAATGGCGGCGAACTGCGAATAACGTACATGCTCCAGTGATTATAAATCTCGTCTAATGATCTCGTTTAAAGACTGAAAACTCGTGATTTTTAACGTAGATATTGCCCAGTTGAGGAGGGTTCTTCTTTCATTAGGTACATTTCATCAATCTTAACTTTTGACTGGGAGACTGGTAATTCCATTTTGATTTTGTCTTCAGAAAGTACAATATTATTAAGAAATTAGTGATAATATGCGACAGAATACAAAATGAAATGATTTGGGACAAATGTGAACTTAAGGCTAATGTGTTGTTAAGTAAGATGAAGAAGATCACTCTGAGATGGGTTGGATTATATAATAAATGAATGAAGAAAGACTAACAAAACAAAATGAAGTGATTTGGGACAAATGTGAACTTAAGGCTAATGTGTTTTTAAGTAAGATGAAGAAGATTACTCTGAGATGGGTTGGATAATAGAATAAATGAATGAAGAAAGACTAACAAAACAAAATGAAGTGATTTGTGACAAATGTGAACTCAAGGCTAATGTGTTGTAAAGTAAGATGAAGAAGAGCACTCTGAGATGGTTTGGATAATAGAATAAATGAATGAAGAAAGACTAACAAAACAAATATACAGTGCACATGTAAGTGGAAGGATGTGAGTAGTAAAGGAAGATAAATGTGAGTAGTTGAATAAGACTAAGAAAAGTATGGTTATATTAAGTGTATAATATTTTGAAAAAATGAAACGTAGAAACTCAGAGAAATCGCAGGAGTTGTATGGAAAGGTGTAAGGATGTAAAAGAGACGAACGATGTGTATCGAGATGGGAAAGTATGTCGCTCTATCATTTTGCCACCCCAACATTGAAACGCCGTGATGTACGAGTACCTATCTATGTTTGTATTTTAGTTGATTGTTTTTGAGTTTTATTTTTCTTTCAGTGTTGTTGATCTATTATATTATATATACTCGTACATTAGTGATATCACACGACGTATATTTTCTGATTTTATAAATTGTTGATATATTGTTAAGTAAATGTTGCTGTGATTTATAAAGGAGACTAAACTGTCATATAACGGCAAAACCGAGAGGAAGAATTTCAAACCACCAAAATAATTGGATAAATAATGTACTTGGCTGTGCATATATAATTTTTAAACATTTAAAAAGTTGCCTTATATATCATATGTGAAATACCGGTCTAAATTATATTTACAGTGCCGTGTTATTAGTTTCCTTGAAGCCAAAAAATAGAACGGAATAAATGCAAATTACCTAAATACGCTAATTTTTCCTATAATAGAGTCTAAAAATACAATCTATATTACCAGGTCCGCTATTATGAGCAAAATTAAAAAGAAAAGTTTCACTGTATTCAGAATGTATAACTTCTCCTTTTTATTTTTCTTGCAATATATTCAATTCGTTTTTTTTTTGTTTTCTTCTTATGGTGTGGACTGCCAGCTATCATACATCTCTTTGGGATCTGCCTGGTCTGATGGTGGTCAGCTTCCTATGGAGTAGGCATGATAAACTCTACGGAGAATCTGAGACTCATCCATTTTTTGAACGTGATCCCGCCAATTACGTCGTCGCTGCCTTTAATATTTGCTCATTATTTTGTATATATTGTTATACATGATGCATCTGGCGAGCTTATTGATATATAGCAATTTCTCCCAAACAATCAGATAACTTTGCATACATTCAATTGTTTTAATCCATGACACATTTAACAAAAAAAAACTTTAAATTCAAGTAAAAAGGAACAAATATATTATCATTCTCTAAACAATAATGGTTTAACTAGAGGAAAGGAATTCGTTCGCTGGCAAGGAAGGGAAAGGAAAATTAGGATGATTGATTCTGAGTAATATAATTTATCTTTCAATTATCTATTAAACGTAAATATGGTGTGGACAGTTAAACACCCAAAAATGGTGTCGATAAAACTTGAAGGATCCATAACTGTCTGATTTTAAGTCATTGAAGTCAGATCTGAATCTCGAAAACGTGGTCATACTGCGTTAGGTGAAATATGAATCGTATGCAAAAGTTTTGAAGTATCTCTAACTTATCCAACATATCTTCATTTTCGTCTAAATAATATACGTCACCGTAATCAAGTAATGGAAGCATGAGACATTGGGACAGTAGTATTTGATGTAAAACTGGCAGAAAATTAGAAAAGAATGTTGATAAGCAAGGATCTTGCGAATTATTATCTCGGAGACATGACTACGCTAACTCAGATTTTCATCAATAAGGATTCCCAGATTTCGACACAAGAATACGGAATTATAGAAATATCGATTTTAATAGAGGAAAAATGTTGAAAGGTTCTCGACGTTTACTTTCCACGACCATCGATTGTTATTTTATAGGATTCACAAGTAGGTCGTTTTTTTTAGATCCCTGCGTGATTTAGTATCATAATTAATGTTATCAGCAGCAGAAGAAACATTTTGAAACATCATGCCTTCCCCATTTTACGATGTCTTCAGTTTCACACTTTCTTCCTATTTTGTATTTCTTATTCTGTTTCTGAATGTTTAACCAGTTATACATCGCAAGATCTTCATTTAAGATGCTCTAAGAAGTACTGCATTCACGAGGTATTAGCTCTGGATCCAATAGTATATGGCATTACGTGTCGAACACACGTTTTATTGATTCTCACTTTATTTTCTGTCGCCATCTTTGTTTGAGGCATCCAGACTTTACAAAGACTTTCACCTGTCCTATAATTTAGAATTACGATGATTGAGTTTGGACTATCAATTGGGGCCTTAGTGTATAGTTTTAAGTTACATGATATTTTATGGTCAAAGTATATGAAAAGTTATAATGTAAAATATGGTAGTTCATCATTACCCAATGATGACTTTTGGCTTCCAAAAATAATTATTATTTATACTTTAAGTTATTTATACTCTATAGTCAAGTTGGTCGAAAGCATGACTTTCAGTGTCTTGGATTAATTCTTAACTCTTGTAATGTATAAAGTGAGGTCTATTGGAGGCGCAATAGAAAGTGGAGCCAGTCCTGCAAGCGGAGTGAGGTACAACAATGGACAGGAAATGCAATAAACAGCGCCACGCGCCGCGGCATGTCGTGTCGCTCGCGCTAGTTCGCCAATGTCTGTCTCCGGCCGCCAGAGTCCAATACTTTTCACCGTCCTGGGCTCAGCAGCTCTATCTAATGGAGTCAAGGTTGCTACGGTCATGTCGGTACGGGTACGGGTAAGGCCAGTTTATATAGCAATGCATATTCATTCAGATACGTATCCAATATACTGATTATTCTGAATATCATTTGGAAATTACGTATAATACTGAATTTATACCTAAAAATGGAAAAAAAGTTGGATTTGTGTTTGGGTGACTGTAATTTTGTGGATTGTTAATGTATAAAGGAAGCCGTAATAAAGACGGCATAAATGAAAGCCTGGATTAAATGGGTGTTTTAAGTAAGATGAAGAAAAAAACTTTAAAATGGTTTGAACACGTAGCAGGATCAAGTGGACCAGATTTTAGATTTTGAAAGATAGTAAAGCGAGAAGTATGAATAAAAGAAGATTGTGCATGACGAGATGTATGAATGTGGTGGAAGCGAAAGTTATGTGATTGGATATACAAATTTGGAGATATAATATTCGATGCAGCGTGATTATACATACGAGTAACATATTTGCATCAAAATTATCGTTCAAGTATTCGTATTTTTAAAACAATAAAACTCACTTGAGGCAACTTCAAATCGTGCGACATTTTGAAGTTAAGTAAAAGCACTAGAACTAAGTATACGCTTTGTAAACAAGGCATGTGATGTGCATGGTTTAAGAACATATATAATACTTATGTTTCAGGTTCAAATTCATAGTCTTAACGCTAAAAATTAAAGTTTAACTATCTTTTATTGAAGAAATTAATATTTAAATTAAAATTTCTTATAAACTTGTCATAGCTTGTTAAATAAAATAAGGGAGTCGCATTATTTCACTACTACTTTAAAATTTGGAGCATATGAAGTCCGACTTTAAATATAAATCATTAAATTTTATGATTAGAAAACCGTTTTTAGTATTGAGTCTGGACTATCGATTCGGGCCTTAGTCTATATTTTTAAGTTACATCATAATTTATGGCCAAAATATATAAAATATTATAGTTTATAATTACTCCATGAGAAGTCACGATGCCATTTGACTTCCAAAAACCAAAATGATTAAATGTTAACATGTAACTTACACTACAAAGGTTTCAATATTTTAAATGAATTGTTAAAAAGTATTACAGAATCCGATAGCATCCGGACTTGACGTTGTCTATGTGTTTTAAACATAATATGTTGAAAAAAGATTATTGAAATTAAATATTGTTGCAGTGAAAAAATTGTAAGCTCTCAAATATAAAATTATAAATATAAGTTATATATGTTAAAATTAGTTTATAGTAATATAGGAATCAAATAAAAGTCCGTTTATACTTTGTCAATTCTGATACGACTTTCAGGAATTGTGCAGTCTCACAGATAACCCTTGAGGGGGTTAGTGTAAAGATTCTATCTTGTATTTAATATGGATCATGTTGTTGTTGGATCTTGTCAGGAAAGGTATTGGATACGCAGTGACTAATAAAATATACATATAATCAATTATTATTGTGAAGGGAAACTCAAGTCAGGGTACATCTTTTCTGATGACTGTGAAGACCAATTCTCGATTCATAGACACATCATCCACAGTAATTTTTCTATCTTTTCCTTTAACCACATTGCTACCTTGTTGTCACACTCAGGAGAGTGAAAGGCTAAGAGAGTTAACCTTGACAGAAAATCTGATGAGAAGCAACGTAGGTAACTTGATGGACATATAGCTGGCTACTTTTGCAACTGAACTCACTCCAGACATATCAACTTACGCTGTTCCTCTGGATTACAGTGAGGGACAGCGATAAGACCATAGAAAAAGCGATAAAACATTAAGGTGATTATCGACCAGATAAGAGCTTTTTAATATTAATCTATGTTAGCGCCGATCATTACATGATAAGGCTCGTATTGAAATCAGCAAATACTTTGAATACTTGAGTCAACATTAACTCTCGATTTATTTTCTTTTTCTCAATATACGAGTATAGTGCAAAAATAATTGTGACTCGAAAATAATTATTATTTTGAAAAAATCAAGAAGTTAATCGTCATTACAATAATTTTATTTGAATATCTTCTACTGATTTTGAATATCTACTAAATGTTATTGGATCAAGAATTCAGTATAAAACTTCAAATTTAAGAAGACAGACGTAGATTTTCTTTTAATTATCGCAAATGCTCAAATAGATGACCGTTCTTGTCCATGGACTGCTGATAACGTGGAATCGCCAACATCACGAATCATTAGTTTTTTGGTATTTGGGAAATATCTTTTAATGGCGCTCTCAATTCATTAAATGTTGCCGATTTTGTAATAAAAACTTTAAGCCAGCCGAGTGGAGCACGAGCGAGCATGTCGAGCGTCTCGACTCGCCGTCCGTTACGCTGTAATATAGAATACTGCTCGTATCACATTTCAATATTTTGTGACGAGTCAGTCCCTGCCTTAAGGTTTGATAGCGCGTAGGTCACTTCCTCCTCGCTCTGGTTTGCCTTATCACTAACACCCGTGACGATGAATCAGCTGATGGTGATTCATCTGGTCTGCAGGTCATGTGCTAACAGAATTCACACAGTACGTAAGCACATCCCAGAGATTGAATCACAGTTCGAAAGATAACATTATGTGTATTGTAATAAATAAAAAAAATAGTATGCTTAAACATATCTAAGACAACAGTTTATATTTCCAATCTTTAGACTTTTATATATGGTAGATATGTAATATACGAGTATGTTTAGATGAAGCTCAGTACAATTTGTATTTAAATGCGTGTAAGTGAAATACGTACCATCACACCATTTTCCTGTCGGGATAGACAGAAAGGACAGAGCATCAGACTTTCCTATCTCAATACACATCCTTCGTCTCTTCCACATCCATACACCTTTTCAAAGAACTTCTACAATTTCTCAACCTTTCTGCTTATTTTCTTGATCCAATCATACATTGTTTGATCTTTCTCTAACATGCCTTCCCCTCACATTTACACTTAATATTTATTTGGTTAGTGTTTCTTCACATATTCATCTATTCGTTCTACGTGCCCAAATCATGTAAAATAATTTCACAAAAACGTACCAGAGACACTAATGTTGTTAAATTTGATTGATATAGGTTGAATGGTAAAATATTTTTATGTTTTTTGTTCCTGAGTCGTTTTACAAAGACGTTGAATAATCAACAACTCATTAACTATCAACCCTTGAGAAAATATTGTATCCATCCTCGAGGCACTGCAAGTCCATATATGCTCGCTAATGTCCGTATAAATTCATCCTGGAAAGTTTTGAACACACCGCCCGTAAAGTTCGAGAATTTAGCAGGGACGGTTTCAGTAGCACGAGGAACCTTAACTGCAAGGAATGAGCGTGAGGAAGAAAAAAAAGAAAGGATAGCATGCATTATGGGTATCATAGTCCACCACGCCACTGAAGCTGAGAACATATTCGCCGACTACTCCATTGCATCAGTGATCCAAGTTCGAGACAACGCCAACCTCCGACATCTCAATCTTGAAAAACCACTTGGAACCTTTCCTTGAACTTGTTGTTATCTTGTCTGTAACTTTAAATTGTTTTATACGTGTTTTTCTCTTTTTTCATTTCCATTGTAACCGATAAATGCAACTTACAAATAAACTCAATTTTATTTCTAACACCCACACTACATTACTCTATATAAGAACTATTTGTATGTAAAATCTTGATATTCGTCTAAAAATATATTCAATCATACCAAAATACCCTAAAAAAGACGAGTAAGTATTTATATATTAATGTATTAACATATATAGTTTGTTTTAAACATAATTTAAATAACATTATACTAATTCTTAGCATCGTAGACCATAGAGATATTTAACCAGATGGACCGCCTGTCTCCAGATTCCTCTATCCTTCGCAAGTTCGCTCCACTGATTGACGCCCGAGGTTTCCACATCCCTCTTAACGTTATTCAGCCATCAAAACCTCGATCATCAAATAAGTCTTCTTGATTACGACGTTTGATAGTGCTCTTTGATGATCTTTCGACGTTCATTCATTCCAAGTATCCAAACCCCTTCAACCTGATTGACTTATCAGCACTACCAAACCAGGGCGATAGCATAGATTGTCAAATTTATCGTTTCTACGTATAGTATTCTTATTCCCTGAATAGTTAAAAAAAACCTTAGGTATTTTAAACAAGTCTATCTGATAGTACTCATATTAAATAATCAAGGCATTACTTTTTGTATTATTGTTGCATGACTCTGAATCACAAGGTGGTGACTAATCCTCATGGGTCAGGATAAGCCAATTCCACTACCGTGTAGTTGCCACTGATTTTCTGGTCAGAGATATTCAACTAAACTATTGAGAGCGGTGCATTTTTTCACATGTTTTACGAGTATATTTCCTTTACTTGGAGGCTTAAGATTCAAAAGTCCCATAAGTCTCATATGTAAGATGGAAAAGTGAATTAAAGAAGACTAATTGTTTCTAAATATTCTCTGTTTTCTTTCATGGATTGGTGACCTGAACCTTTTTCAATCCATCTAATCTTCTCGCGTCTATCTCCTTTCCAAACAGACCTTGAATAAGCATATTATTCGAATCTTCTTTTATTATATCCGAACTATCGAGTTCTAATCTCCTTCAATATTTCTTCAATTTGTCTCTTCAATTAAAACCCACTATTCATATCAGTACCTTCATTGTTGCCACGCGATCCGCATGCTCCCGCGCTTTGTTGAGCACTGGCCATCAGTATCGTGCAGCATTACTGTTGTATACCCAAACTTTCCCTCTCAGTGGCATGCACTTATCGAAAACTACACCTTTGAATAGTCTCTATTCAATCCGAGTGTTCTTATATGTTGTCAATGTAGGAGCCAAGGTATTTGAAAGTATTAACATAAGTAAGGGCTCGTTAACCTTGCCGAATTGTACCTCTGTTTTCTTGAATTGTCCCAAAGGGACACTGTGCATTGGCGGTCGTATCTGTATTTATTATTAATATATGTATTATACTTTCACTGTATGAAGTAAAACCTGGCGAATTTATGATCATCTCTTTCAACCGACCAAAAGCATTTTACAGAGAAAGTAAATAAAAACTAGTCTGTAACCATTTAAAAAAAAACAATTCCAACAGGAATAAAACCTGCAACCCCCGGGTTGAAAGACAAGTATTATACCAAGTAAACCACGGATGTCATCTCTCTTATCGTATGATGTTTCAAAGCAATCTCCCATGTTTACAAGTTTTTCTCAAATTTTAGTTCATCTTCATGAACAAGTATTATAATCAATAAATATGAAAGTCCTAGTTATTTTGGGAATTTATCAATTATCTAAAGAAAGGAAAACGGAGTTAAAACAGGTTTTGGCATAGATTTTTTATTGTGTTGCTTTTTTTATTTAGCATGATGACATTTTTAATGTTGGTGCACTGGTGCCATGTATATTTTTCTATTTTTATAGATAAATGTTTTGATGATGTGTTCAAGTTTTGATGATTTTTCAACTTTATTGATGATTTTCATTTTTGTTATGTAATACTCGTATGTGTATGTTTTGACGTTTATTTGATTTCTGTTTTCATTTTTTTTTGTATAATCGGTATTCAATTTATTTAGATTTTTCGTAAAGTCTGAGACTTAGAAATAAATAAATAACAACCTGTAGATTAAATTGATACGAGTATTAAACACACACCAAAAAATACCTCAATAAAATAAAAGTAGAACAAAAGCATTTGAATGGTCCTGATCCCTGATCCCTCGATGTGGTTATGTTGTATCACTGTTCAAACAATGTTGAATAAGGATGCCGGGATTTTCCACACGTGAAAGTGACTGTGACTGTTGCTCACTTTTATTGACAAATTACAATATGCAAATAGTGCAGTTCATTTAATTAAGTATTCAAAAAGCGCGCGAGTTCAATCAAAATAAATTTGTCCAAAACTCATTCGAAAGGCACGCACATGCGTCATCCATACATAAGAACACTGACAGGATAGCTAAAGGCTTTAGATATAAATTAATCCAACAATCTATTCTTTTGAAACCATGGTTTAATATAGTGTGAATGAACAAGATCGAAGTGTCAGTTATGTGTCGTTTGCAGATGGGCCCCTATGTTACAGGCCACGTGATGGCCTGATGGCTAGTCACCTTTACAGAATGGGTATTGAGAAGGATCCCGGCTGTAAGTGTGGTCTGTAACTATGCACCTTGTTACAGGCCACGTGATGGCTAGTCACCTTTACAGAATGGGTATTGAGAAGGATCCCGGCTGTAAGTGTGGTCTGTAACTATGCACCTTGTTACAGGCCACGTGATGGCTAGTCACCTTTACAGAATGGGTATTGAGAAGGATCCCGGCTGTAAGTGTGGTCTGTAACTATGCACCTTGTTACAGGCCACGTGATGGCTAGTCACCTTTACAGAATGGGTATTGAGAAGGATCCCGTCTGTAAGTGTGGTCTGTAACTATACACCTTGTGTTTTTCGGTTATTCTTGTGGAACTAATTTGATTTACTAAACGCTATAACATATCTTTGCCGCGTCCAATGAACGTTGCGTTTTTTCTTTCTTCGAGGATCTTTTCCACCAAAGATAAATTAATACATTTTTAAAGTTTGATCTGTTAAATCTTGAAATTGTCTTTATTTGTAATTATTTTAATTTAATTTAATTATAATATATTGATTAATATACGAGTAATTGCACAGTGACTTTGATATGGTGGCACAAACTATCCTAGTGTGGGAGGATTGCCTATTGATATGGTGGCACAAACTATCCTAGTGTGAGAGGATTGCCTATTGATATGGTGGCACAAACTATCCTAGTGCGGGAGGAATAAACTATCTGATTCACTAGATCTATTTAACATTATCAAACGGCTCTTAGAATAAAAATAGAATTTGGACGCAAATAATATATGAAAAATACCTGTTAAACCAAAGATTTGGGATTAAAACATAAAAGTTGAGAAATCCCTAGTGTATTATTTACTCTTCTACAGTCGTCTTTTACTGAATATGCTGTAAGACTTTGAAATCAGCTACCAACTGCTAATAAATTGACTTGCTTCAAAAAGCGGCTTAAAAAATACTATATTATTCTTTAATACCATAACGTGTTTTCCCCATTGTATTTTTCTTTCCTTATCCATACCCTCTCCAATTAATTTGTGATATTAAAATATAGTGTTTTGTACAGCAATAAACCTGCTAATTGCACATTTGTGTAAAGAAATGTTAAATAAATAAATAAAAATACATTATGACTTTTCCCTGTTGTTGATGAAAAAGCACTAATCTTTCCTATCACGACATACATCTTTCATTTCATCTGCAACCATACACATTCTCGTGTGGATCCTTCAGTTTCTCTGACTTTTAACATTTATTTCTTTCAAAATATCATTCACTTGGTCGAACCGAATTTACTTAACCTTCGTTATAGTAAGAAATGTGTTATTTTTAAAGAGATGTTTTTATTTTGTTTATATAATTTATGTATGGTATAAAAGATTCATAAAAATAAATATACTCGTATATAACATAAGTTTTTCTCAATAATAGTAAAAGTTCATAAACAAATCTGCATGATCCAATAAACCACTACTACACTTTCGCGGTAATTTATCTTGAATAAAAAAATCAATTCAATAGAGGTTTATACATGAATTGAACGAGTTGAAAAAGACTTTGATTGCATGGAAAGGCTTGAATGTTATGCCCAAACAGATTCCCAACCTTTACAATCGCACAACTGATGAGTTACACAAATATTTATTTGTTTGATAGTATGCTGACGGTAGACCAAGAGGGAATATGCAAACCGGCGAGTTATATAAGGTCAGAGCAGTCAACTATGAGTTACAATCTTGTATAAGACTAGTAAATCTGTCAATTTTCATCCGTCGCACAATGTTCTCAAATTCAAGAACTTTATTGAATGTTCATAATTTAAGTAATCTCACAGTAAATGTAGTTTAAACTTCATAGATCTTTAAAATCTGCCAAGTGCTTAATGCAGTTGAATTATAGTTAATTATGGTTTTGTTAACACGTTCACTGTGTATAAAATACTTAATGTCATACAGAGATGCTGAAACTTCGCGAATTTTTGAAAACCCATAACTTTGTTAAAAATCAACTTCTACTTTCTATTAAAACATCTTATACATGTGTATTCCTTCGTGTCTTCAAAACACATGAAACCGGCGACGAATCCTTATCGGGAGACGTTTATGAGTGCACTAAACATTCAAGGATTCCCGTGTCCATACAAAATATTTGTATGGACACGGGAGTCGTGTTCGACGCAGTGAGCGTATTAAGTGACTCAAAGATTCTTCAGTAAAATCACTCCAACAGATAATATCCAGCAGGATTTTGGTGCATATCCAAACGGCCTGCGAGTCTCAGAGTTGGGTCTTTGTTACTTAGTCAGTTAATATGCCAGTCCAGTATGGAACATTTCTGTCCATACAAAGTAGATATTTATCACATTTAACAAAACATGTAGCCTAATCATTGAACCAATCCCAATGAAAAAGTTTTACAAAATCGTTGGGACACCTCCTCTAGATGTCTGCCACAATATTACATGCAGAATTGTAAAATATAAACAACTTAATGATCCCCAACACCTTATAAATATATGACCAAATACCAACACAGCATGAGGTCACGCAGGAGTTTAATGACCACCCGCAAACCCCTCAAAGCTCTCCATAATGTGATCATGTCGATTCCTGGAGAGCTATAGCTGAAAGCTTGAGGACATGGATACAGCCGTCGGGGTGCCTATAGGTGGGACACCACCTACCATGGGTCATATGGAGGTCTCTTAATCGCTAACGCACTCACGTGGGTAGATTTAGAGGAAATCTTCTCAGGTGAAGGATTGGCGCAGAGGAACACCACTATGCATGTGCGGCGACATTAAATCTGTATCACATTTTATGGTTTGCCCGTTGGTTTCTCGGAAGAAGACCTGCACAACCTTAATCCAATAACGATCTAGCGTTGTTGACACGATTGGAATAGAATGGACTCTTTTGAAGAGCAACACAATCTCGAGTGTGAAAAAGAGAGAGAAAGAGAGAAGTCCACTTCTTAATCGTAATACATAATAATAGACTATATAGCGCTGTTTCGTGATTAAATATCCCCTGAAATGTGCATTATTTTAAGTATTTCAAAGCAAGCGAACGGACGCTTGGCTGAGGCAAACGTTTTTTAATATTTCCTCTCAACTTTTCTTAACAGCACTACGTCATAATTTTATTTTAAAATTACATTTGGTTCTCGTATCGGTTTATATGTTTATTTGTTTAAAAAAATCCGCGATTTGTAATATGAGTATCGAAGACATGAGCTGTTATGAGATCTTTTTATAATGAATTCACTAGTTCACAGCAGACTGGAGTGCGGCTCTATTAACATTATATGGAACCCAAGATGATTCAATTAATCCCTGACAGTTGAGCCAAGGTATTACAACATAATTACTCCTGGGAATATGGATTATAACAATGGCTCTTTCCCACAAATTTAAATGGGTATGCTTTAAGGGCTAGAAGATATCTTTATACCTTTTTTACACATACAAATTAATAACAGTAAAAATAGAGAACTCCTTATTGATTGACTAACTGTTATTTTTTACCGTCGTGAATAAAGATTCCTTTCGGTACCGTTTTCACAAACTGAATTATTAAGAGTGTCATCACTCGTACACGGAATGACTTTGTCGAACGAGTTTTCCGTTATTGATATAATCTAGTTATACAAACTTTATAGGTATAACTGAGCCACGTGAGACGTCATTGTTCCTATTGCTCTTATTTTTAGACTTTTATCTATTTTTTTCCTTTTATTACACATTTCGTTGATTCTGATTGCGTTAAACATGTAAAAAATATAAAATGATTATATCATAATAAACTACTTAACAACTTTAACATCAAAGGTAGTACCGGTGTTAACTGTCTGGTGAATGAATTTGTATTTGTATCATTATTGGTATCACAGTTTCAAACATATACTTTCCGTTTGATCCGAGGTTTTCAGATTAGATTCCTAGTGGAGTCCCAATAAAGTTCTTGTCTGATTTTTCCCACATGGATTTTTTAAAGTTTTCTGATTAGTCAGAATAAATCTCTTTGTGGCGATAAGTCGTAAAGCAATAAAATGTAAAAATAAGGGTTTACTGCATAACAGGGAAGTGTAAAATAACATAATATACTAAAACTTCATTTCGCCTATATTTATTTGGTGGCGCTTATGCATTGTCTTTCAGAAATTCATAAAATAAAACATAACATTACTTATATCTTTTTAGGAAACAGCTAAACTAGTTATCTATTTCTTATTGTTGTTGTAGCTAAAAAGAGCCACTTAATAAATTCAAAGATCTGAAAAATAAAATATAATAAAATCCGAAATGTAAACCCTTTTTTGTTACAATCCAAATGGGATACTGATGACGCTGTCGACTTTTTTTAGCGTTATGTCATCCAAAATGTATCTTCATGATTTCTTAAATAAAGATAAGTTCAAAAATCAAGCTCTGCTTCAAACATAACTTCACAGACCGTCGATTTCACTCACCAGGTTCAGCGATACAGTTAGAATGATCTGCGGGATAGCTTGGTGGCTCTATTGAGCTCGTCAACTCTGTTTATTGTTGAGGTGATAAATCTCAATGATCATGAAGTTTAGTGGTACCATGACATATACAGCACTGTCTGGTGCCGTTCTCCTGAAGCCATGGAACACCTTATAGTTTAGCTTGTATGAAAAAAATATCTGAATACTATCTTGATTCGACCGTGTACCCTGACCGGGAATTTGTTGCCTCTGCAAACGATAACATGCATGTCTTACACCAGCGGATTTCAAGTTTGATTGCTGGTGGTACCCAATTTAAAAAAAGGTCTCATTTGTTACCTTTCCACATGCGACGGTATTACCAATAAGTACGATGATAAACAGTGCAGTGAGGGCTTTCTTATTTGGGTGCTACTCTTCAACACACCTGATGATTCGTGAACTGGTGATTCGGACATGTTAAAGAGCGATGGTCTCATTGGTATATTCTTACGGTTTAGAGTACTAGAACTAGAATATGTAAGGGACTCGACTCACAGATCGTATTGGCAATACTACTTTGCACATGTAGAGACAACAATACTCTGACGAGTGTCAAGTTTACTGCCTGCATGAACAGCGCGTCTAGTGCGTTTGAGTATTGTTACCAGAGGCACTCTTTTGCCAGACTAGGCCTCTTTTTCGTTCGTTCGTTTTTTTTATTGTTAAACATAAAAGAGTCACTCAAACAAGGAGATAAATGGAAATAGGGAGGTCAACATAGTCACGCAATGATGGTAATGGCACATAGAAACAAGGATAAAAATCAAATTACATGTATCGTATCAATTAGCGTTGATTCTATTGACATACCAAGAGTCCAGTATGGTATAGTTGGATCAAGTAAATGATATTTTGAATTATGGTAACGTGAAAAGTCGAAGAAGTTGTATATGAAGATGTATCGGCGTATATCATAGATGAAGAAAAGGGGAAGGATGTGTGTTGGTATAGAAAAGGCGCTCTGTTCTCTCTGCCTACCTCAGCAGGGGAATGGCGTGATGCTATGTAAGAGCCAAGTACGGAACGTAGGCTGTTTGTATTTTTGAATTAAAAGATAATAGTTTGTTTTTCAATAAGCCTTGATTTTCCTGGGAAAATCGCCAATTGGTTTGTTAATGGCCATAATTTATGCGCAAATGTTGCGAATGTAATATTTTATGTATTTATCAAAATGTCCTTTTTAAGAGAATTGCGGTCTAGGCAGGAAATTCCATTCTTAATACGTGTTTACATGAACATTGGTCTTAGAACAAACACTTGTATGAGATATCTTACGAAAACATGTGGCACTAATATCAAAAACAACTATGAGCATTTTTATTTTATTAATAATGAATATAATAAAATATATACGACACGATAGGCGATTTCTTGTGATCGAGTATTATTGTTAGTCATATTATGTATGAAAGACGCCCGTGTGTATTAACTTTAGCAAGCATATTGTCTTGACAGATCAAACCCGAGGTTTCGATGGTAAAGAGATCAAATTTTATATATTTTATCGACGCTCAGCAGTTTTAATATGCTGCAGTCTTTAGTAAGACAGAGTTCTTTTATATAACAATATTTTTGCGTTGATTAGTAGTGCTTTAAGGATTTATAATAAACGGCATATAAACTGCTACAGCAAAATATGAATTCAGATGTGAAACGGTTTTAGAGTAAAACGACCAGTCCGGAAGTGAATTAGACAGAAATCGAACCTAGTGTTAGACCGCGGCCACCGACCATTACAAAGATATTAAAACACATACATATAATCAAACCGGGTAATATCAGTAGCTCGAAAATTCAGAGACAGCTTACACTTAATATTGTATCTGAACATTTAGAAATAAATAATCTCGACTTCTTTTCTGTTTTTGCCATATTTTGAATGACGTTCAGTACGTTTAAATCAGGTTTCAAATCTAAGAAAGGATAAATATGAATGTGGTAGTTTTCAGTTGCTCCAGGGGGAGCTAATATCAGGAATAGTTTGATTATTCAATATTATTTTTTGTATTGCTTTTACACGATGGATTTAAAACAGTTTTTAATTAGAAACCGTAAACATCATTTTTATTTTTGATGTATGTTAACATAATTTTTTTGTGTGTACTTACCTAAATGTTTTCCAGTTTTGGTGTTTTTTTAATTCGTTTCTGATATAAATTTTTGATATGTAATATACTCGTATTTCAATTACTCTTTTTACTAGAATTTTATCTCTTTTATTGTTGCCATTTTTTCATAATTTGTATTTAATATTGATTTTATGTAAAGGCAGTGGCCGTTTAAAATCAAGAAAAAAAGATATAAATAACAAAATATGTACAATACATCGTTTTGATATAAAACACATATTAGAAGATACTCTTGAATTAATAAATTTTGTTTCTTTTTATATAGTTTTTTAAAAAACATTTACTTAAATAAAAAATGTATTTTTGTAAAGGCAGTTAAAAATTAATAAATATGTAAAGAAGTCTAAAATTTTAATGAATACGCAAAAAAGTCTAAAATATTCGTCAAGAATTAAAAAAATAATCCGTTAACTCTGGTTTCTACACTAAAGTGGACAATAGCCAACAACCTTTGTATTGTATGGTATCACACTTCCATTGTATACAGTACAACCTGGTGGGATTCTTGCCATGTGTCAATCTATTCTAACCAACTAGAAATATGTTAAAGAGACTTTAAGTGAAAACCAGACAGGAAACTTTTTTTTAAAATGAGCTCCAATTGGAATCAAACCTACAATCTCCGGATCGGAAAACTATGCTACGGAATTTGTTGCTAACATTTGATAACGGATAAGAAGAATATAAGAAAATTTATTACTTATAGAATGTTTATCAATGTCCTCGCTCATAATAAATCAAAGAAAGTGCAGCGATAAAGCTAGCTGAATGGAAACAAAGAAATCGCTTAATTAACTTTGTTATTCTAAAGCAATCGGTTAATTAACTCTTGAGTTCCACAAAGTAAGTTCCAAACTTAGATAAGTTATTGTGTTTCGCTGAGTTTAATAAAGTTTACTCACGCGATCCAGTAACCTGATTTAATATTTCGTAGAAATTACAAAGATTTAAAATCTATGTTTTGTTTTCATTTAAAAAAATAAGGATATTAATTTCGATTGGTTCATATTGACAAAATATTAATATTGCCGATATACTCGCAGCAATAAGAATATTCGAATATCAATATATTGCGTCCAAAAGAGCGTAACCCTCAACGTGCACGTTTAAGAAAAGGGATAAAAATATATATTGAGTAGTTAAGGTGTCCTGAAAGGTTAGCGTTTGTGCTTGTTTTATATTTCTTGAGGTGGGATAAAGTCTTAATGAGCATTGGATCATTTTATGGCATTTTTTTGGATCTCATGTACGAGTAACACAATCGTGGTATAAAGGTCGAAGTTTCAAGTTATAGAAAAGGTTCAATCGTTTCAGATTTTCAACGGATTGAAAAGCCCTTTTAAATAAATACTAGAAAAATTAAATAAAAGGAGCTCGAACGTGAAATATGATGAGGGACCTTTGGACAGATAAGTAGTCAAATTATTATTTTTTGGAGGAGCTCGAAATAAAGGGTCTAACGTGTATTCTCCAATTCTTTGGCCAAGAGCTCAAGAGCCTTGTTCTGATAGGCAGCTTCAGAAGATCATCATTACGTGGGATAGAAAAATCAAGACTAGGGGAAGCTCTTATTTATTTAAACACTCAATTGTATAACGATTTGGTGGGTTTATTGCCAGGTGGCAATCTTTTCCTACCAACTAGACAATAATAAATAAATATTCAAATCATTCTTTATTTGTACAAAATTCAGGAAAAATACATCTACAGAATAAAAATAAAAGTGAGATATCATAAATCAAAGAAAAATGAAGGGATAGTGGAGAGGAAAGGACCTCTGTGGCCTTTTTAGTAAAACATATGTCTCCCAGCCCGGGGGTCGTGGGTTCAATTTCCCTTTGAACCCAATTTTGAAAGGATACCAATCTAGTTTTTACTTTAGGCATTTTAACACATTTCTGGTTGGTTGTAAATGATTACCATATGATAATAAGCCCGCCAGGTTGTATACAACGAAAGTGTAATACAATACAAAAGTGACATACTTATAATAAAAGCAAAATTGGTTCATTTTAAATCATTATATAATTGCAATCATGAGAATAATGGTCGATATCTAGTCATGTTACGGGGGGGACATTTGATCCCAAAGTGAGGTGGATTTAAATAGTGTAATACAATACAAGTCTTAAATGAAAATCACATTTGAGCCCGAGAATCGAACTCGCCACTCCCGATTCAGACAGGCGTCTTATCAATTAGGCCACGGGAACCGTCAAGGATTATGTGAAAATCTAAGACTAAAGAGAATATATTATAGTATAAAGGAAAATCTGAAATTTTTTTGTAGTGTCAGCAATCTGCTTACCCAGTTCTCTTACCAAACATTATTTATTTTTGTAAATTTTTTAATCTTCCAATAATAGTGCGTTAGAATCCCAAGTTAAAGCGCTTTTGAAGAAAATCGACTCTCATACGACACGGCGCTACATAAATTGTTATTTTATTATTATTTCAGGGACAACTGGAAGAGAATCTAAGTCGTGAACGAAGTTGGTGCAACTCGTGGAGATCCCGATCATCAGTGCTGAGGCAACGATAAAGAAGAAAAACCCCAGCAATTGGCTAATGTCACTGAGCTGGTATCAATGATATCCATCCTGTGGTATAGTTTATGACTGAGCATCGTGACTGCCTTTGATAGTCTTTGACGACTCCTCTCCATCGGGGTATCTTTGCACTTAGCGTTTCGAAGAACAGTTCTTAAGGGTAGTCATGTTACGTCTCTCACTTGGTCAGCACAAAGCATTGGAACTCTCCCTCTTGTGCGTCGTCCTTCCACATTTCAAGTTATCACAAACCTCTCCAATCTATCTCCATGGCCACGAGCAATGTGCCCAATGAATCAGACAGCTCGTCGAAGTCATATTGTTGACACTGTCTGTGTCAAAGGCATATTGTCGACAATCAACGATATATGTTTATGTTAAAGCAGATAAGAACCTTGTTGAACATAGCGACTTTTAGATTAGCCTCGCACAATAGGTAATTATGCGCGGAATAACATAATGACGAAGGTTAGTCATCCATCGCGGCAGAAGGCAAGGCAAGACGTGCAGAGTGCATAACAGATGTGTGTAGTGTGTTTAATATATGTCGTTTCACAAAACAAATAAAACCAGAATAAAAATATTGGCTTAGATTGCGGAGCTACTGTGCCACACAGTGCTACAAGTGGATTTCACGGTTTACAGATATTTATTTCAATTCCTATTTTCTACTGGTCGGCTACATTACTCAGAATATTCTTTCATCCTTATATTCCTTTCCCTTTCTTACCCTTGAAGGAATTCATTTTCTCTAGTTCTATCCTTATTGTTTGTTAATTTGAGTTTTAATATATTTTTTTCAAATCTGTCATGGATTAAATCAATTTAATGTATCCAGGATGAGGTAGTTCGCTGGAAGAAATTGAAATTGTATAGCAATAAACCCACCAGATGTGCCATCGTACACAAAAGATATATTTTTTTCAGTATTTTTCAGTTGAGGCTTGACTAATATCTTTTAATAAACTTATTTATATAGAAAACTTTGAACTATCCGAAGTGTAAATATATACATTTGTATAAATTGATTTTTCAAGTTGTTGGCGTATTGGGTTAGCTTAATTGAATTGACTTTTATATCGCCCTGAGGAAGGTTGCAACTCCTTCGATACTTATGTCATCATTTAAGCCGACTCGACACAGGAACAACTCCAACAAATGTGTTAATCTAGTGGAAAACAACCGTGAAAATGTTGGAACATATAATTAATAAATTATTTTCTATAGTACCGTTGAGTTTAATAATTTACTCCAAGGATATAATCTGATTTGTTCAATAAAAAAAATGTTTCGCTCCCATGCATTAAAGTTAGTACAGATATATTGGAATGGAGTTATGATATTTAAGGTTAACATGATGGCATGATGGCAGAAGTAGGAGAAAATCGAATAGATTTATTTAGAAATTACAACTTTAAAAACACAATTTCAAATGTTTAATTTGAAAAACCACAAAAACATTGCAAGCAAAAATATGATAACACAAAAACAATGCAAGCAGAAATATGCATAAATCCATTAAATTCTTCCTAATTAACACATGATTGATTTGAAAATGTGAGATCTAAATTGGTAAAAATAGGAAGATAATTGGTGAGTTCAGTAAGATGTATGGGTAATGTTGACGAGTACCAGATATAATCATACATTTATTTCACTACAAATTTATAAGGCTGAAATGCCAAGGTTCATTCTGCTAAGGTCAAAACAAAATATTTCCTACAAATTGGTGTCATTGTTAGTAAAAGGATTTATTGGGCATCTTCAGTTAGCTATCATGGTCATTGGTGTCACGCTCTTATGGATACCTTCATACTGGCGTGAGCAACATGAGGCCCTCCACAGCAGTATTCATTTCCAGGGTAATTGATCAAAACGTCTCCTCAGCATAGAACCATACACCATAACTACTGCTTCCACTCGTGTTTGAATGTTTTGGTTGCTTTTGATGAACATGGATGCGTCCCCGAGGCTAGGTAGATGTTAAAATCTTTTGTATGAAACCACAGTGGTAGCCTTTAATTCTTAGACAACATCGGGCATCAAACCTGAGCCTCCCGAAAGGGAGGGAATTGATACAATATAAAAACTTTCGTATTTATATTCACCTTTTAGTCTTGATAAAAATGATTATACGTGTAATTTAACAAAACTGATTGGATGTGTTTTCCTGTTGCGACACAATTTTTCGTTTCATTTCACGTTTTTTTTAAATAAGCTATATATTCTTAACCACTTCACATGGACTATGTATTAAATAAACTATATATTCTTAACCACTTCACATGGACTATGTATTAAATAAGCTATATATTATTAACCACTTCACATGGACTATGTATTAAAAACGATTTACCTCTAGACTGCAGACACCTCTAACATATTGTGATTATACTACAGTTATTTTGCGAATGACATATTTTGCGTAAAACACAGAAGGTCTGTTAAAAATAGAAGATATTGTATATTTACACACATACGTACAATCACACCTTTTAGGATAGGCCACCACATCTACATTCATTCGTTCCACATGCCCAACCATCTCAGAGTGCTGTTTTTCATCTTACTCAACATATCAATCAGCCTTAAGTTCAGAACTTGTTTCACATGAATTTATCTAGTTTCTTATCTGCTGTACATAAATCTATGATTCAATAAAAAATCAATAATTATTTGTGATCGAAACTGACTAATGTTTTTTTATGGAAATGGTGTATTTTATATCAATATGCTTTTAACTAGTGAGATGAAAACCCTCGTAAAGATTCCGTTGTAAAAATATTCGCATCCAAGAAAGACAAGTCGAAAATATTGTAAGATTGGGAATAATAATAGGGAAGAGCTCGGAGAAGACACTGATGAGGTTATTTGAAATGCGTCGATAACATAAGAGTCTACCAAATATAACGCATGGAATACCTGCTGACAGCCGTCCCCCTACAAACAGCCTTACAAAAAGTTGACGGAATAGCTAGTAATACATATCTCAAAAGAAACAGTCCTGAAAAAAATACAGAGGTCTCAGTCATTATTTTTTTCTTAGATAATTTGGTATATCGCTGTTTCCTGACCTTTACGATCAACTCAAAGGCGCTTCCTAACTAGCTCCACATATTAAATATACAAGGGAGTTTCAAAAGACTCCAATATCGCTAACAAAGGCGTCATCTGGATTCTTCAAGTCAGGTGTAAAATGGTCAAAGAGCAAAACCAGCCCGGAAGTGAACCCGCGAATAATCAAACCTGAGGCGTCCGTTTGCTTAACGTGAATGCTTATCGTTAGACCACGCCGCCGACAGCAGACAGTAAGACAGAAAGAAAATATACATATTGCTATTTGTTTCATCAAACACTGTTTATTTCACTTGATGTAACGGTATAACCCTACTGGTTTCAAGATTTTCACTTCATCATCAGGGGAGCACAAACAAGGTTTGTTTGTGCTCCTGATGATGAGGTGAAAACCTTGAAACCAGTAGGGTTATACCGTTACATAAAGTGGAATAAACAGTGTTTGATAAAACAAATTACAATACCTTTAAACCTCCACAATGTTAATGCCTTAACTATTAAATAATAATATATATATTAGGTCCTTACATATGAAATTGGCGTTTTGCCGTACTGGCAACTTTGATCTCAAATATCTTCTCTTTGGTTAGAAATTCCAAATTCAAATTTATACAGCTATTTACTCAAGTATTTGTGTTTCGAAAATTATAATTCATTTGTTTTTTCCTCAATTGTTTTTTTTCTTTGCGTCACTCAGTTTACAAAATGGAAAACTTGAAATATCGCGTTATTTACGAGTACGAGTTCCACCGTGGCACCAGTGCTGCAGAAACGGCTCGAAGGATTAATGATGTGTATGGCGACGGTGCCGCAAAAGAAAACACAGTGCGTTTTTGGTTCCAACGTTTTCGTTCTGGAAATTTCGACCTGCAGAACAAGCCCCGTGGACGGCCGGAGACCAAAGTTGATAATGAAGAATTGAAGGCTATTGTGGAAGCGGATCCATCGCAAACCACGTCCGAGTTAGCTGCAGGCTGCGGTGTTAGTGATAAAACTGTTTTAATCCACTTGAAGCAAATTGGGAAGGTGAAAAAGCTTGAAAGGTGGGTACCTCACGAATTGAGTGAAGCAAATCAACAAACGCGCGTTGACTGCTGCGTTGCATTACTCAACCGGCACAATAATGAAGAGATTTTGAATCGAATCATTACCTGTGATGAAAAGTGGATCCTGTATGATAATCGGAAGCGCTCATCGCAATGGCTGAACCCTGCCGAACCAGCCAAACCATGCCCCAAGCGAAAATTGACTCCAAAAAAGTTACTTGTGAGCGTTTGGTGGACTAGTGCTGGTGTCGTTCACTACAGCTTTCTTAAATCTGGCCAGACGATTACGGCAGATGTCTATTGTCAGCAACTGCAAACCATGATGGAAAAGCTAGCTGCTAAACAACCGAGGCTGGTTAATCGCTCTAGGCCACTGCTGCTTCATGATAACGCTAGACCACACACTGCACAACAGACGGCTACCAAATTAGAAGAGCTTCAATTGGAATGTCTAAGACATCCACCGTACTCTCCGGACCTTGCCCCGACAGATTACTATTTTTTTCGAAATTTGGATAACTTCTTGCAAGGGAAAAAATTCAACTCCGATGGGGCAGTCCAAACCGACTTCAAAGATTTTATTGATTCCCGTCCGAATGGTTTTTTTAGTAAAGGGATCGATGAACTACCTATGAGATGGCAAAAGTGCATAGATAGCAATGGTACATACTTTGATTAAATAAATATATTATATTAAAAAAAAATCAACTTTATGTTCCTCCCAAACAAAACGCCAATTTCATATGTAAGGACCTAATATAATATAAAGATAAAATATATATAGATGAACTTTTAACGGAGGATAGTTTCGGAGTCTCCTATTTATTTATTTATTTAACACTTTTATGGCAAATACAATCTGGCCGGATTATTGCCAGGCGGCAATTTATTCCAACCAACCAGACAAAAGTACATGAAGCAAGTTACATGGTCGCAAAAAGCATTCAAATGACCATCCATCCGCGCGAAATCCAGGAACACATACGTAAGCATATGCCCACAAACCCTATTGATGATCAAAGAAAGTGTATTGGAATTTTAGGAAGTTGCGATATGAGACACTTTGCTGTAGGTAATATTTCTATCAATAATGTAACAAATGCGCTTGGGATAGCGAGAGGGGGGGGGGGGGGGGGGGGGGGGGGAAGAAAAAAATATATAAAAGCAAAATGATCGCAATTAAGAGAAATACGCTAAACGAAAATATATCAAGTGTATGCGCAGAATAAACTATTGTATATTTGTTCAGATAACGTTTCAAACTTTATTTGAATCAACTACGCGAGTGTATGGTATACTCGTATATGGTAGATAATGAATAAAAAAAAATATTATTTTGTATAAAAACGCTATTGCGTATCCCTGTTGTACATTTTAAATACTTTTTTTTATAATTATGCTAATTAATTAATTTGATCATCCTCAGAATACAATTTAAATATTCATGTTCGGTAAATGTATAAATGAGGAAATGTATACGACGGATTCGTTGATAAATTAGCGTTGCAAACGTTGCCAGTTTTATTATAAGTGACTAGCAGTAGATTCGAAATATAAAGGAAAACAATAAATAAAAAAGTTTATTTAAATATTATATTAAATCTCAACCGTTACGAATATTAATTCTGTAAAATTAGAAACAATAATAATGAAAAATACTCACTAGCAAATCATAAATTCAACGTCTGAATTTTATAAATACTTGTAGGATAACTTATGCAAAGTGACTAGCAGTAGATTCGAAATATAAAGGAAAACAATAAATAAAAAAGTTTATTTAAATATTATATTAAATCTCAACCGTTACGAATATTAATTCTGTAAAATTAGAAATAATAATAATGAAAAATACTCACTAGCAAATCATAAATTCAACGTCTGAATTTCATAAATACTTGTAGGATAACTTGTTATACAGGGTGTAACACCCGGTGACGATCATCGGAAGCAGGGTGATGGGGGACCTCAATACCTATCGATTTAACCCCCATGTATGTTTCGCGATATTCAGTGGTTCTCAAGTAATTTGAATTTTTGTGAAATTTGAGTAAACCCCCGATTTTAGACTAAACCTCGTAAGTGTGACTAAACAATTTGCTCTGCGATCGTGACGACCACACGCTGCTACCTGATAACTCTGATAAGTAGCGCAGTTACATAAGAACACTTATTTTAACCCTTTAAAGTAGTCTTTGACTTGTGGAAAAAATATCGATTTTTAGGACTTGTACCATTTGAGTAAATTTTTCAACATGATACTCCAGTACTAGCAAAATTAAATTTGAATAGTTGATTCTCCATAAATGTGAGTAGTTTTTAAGATAAGCTGTAGAAAAAAATTCTTGTGATTTTTTTTATATAGAGCTCATGAAAGTTAGTGGATAAATCTGACTTGCAAACATTTTTAAAATGATTTCTTTTCTTTCCAAATTTAGAGGGTTGCGACGGTAAATGGCGTTGTTGTACGTAAGGCTCATTATTAAACTACTTAAAAAAACACGATCGCAGAGCAAATAGTTTAGTCACACTTAAGAAGTTTAGTCTAAAATCGGGGTTTTACTCAAATTTCACAAAAATCCAAATCACTTGAGAACCACTGAATATCGCGGAACATATATGGGGGTTAAATCGATAGGTATTGAGGTCCCCCATCACCCTGCTTCCGTTGATCGTCACCGGGTGTTACACCCTGTATAATGAGAATGGGGAAGATATGCTGAATGACAGAACCCACGTACACAAAAAAACATTGTAATCGAATATTTAAATACAAATTTATTAATATATGCATATGTATCATCACGCCGTGTCCTTTGCAAGAGAGGCAGAGAGAACATATGAACACACTTTTCCATCAAAAGACACAACTTTCACTTCCTACACATTCATTATCTTGTCATACATTTCATTATATTATTCGTCATTGTCATTACCTTCTTTCAAATATTTGCCCACTTGATTCAGCCACTTTTTCCTCTGTTTGCCTGCTCATTTTGTATTCTATAATTTATTATCCCCTCACATATTATTCTTAGTGCACGCATTTCTACAGCATTTATTCAGCTCGTTTCAATATTTTTCAATGTTCAAGTTTCACGCCCATACTACAAAGTTGGTACTAAAATACTATCTTCTTAGCAGATTTGGATAATATACGGTTTGAGTAAATCATATATATTTTTAGTACACCATTACCTTTATTTCCTATCACAACGTGCCTTTCGATATCTCTCGTAACTTCTCGATCATCTGAGAAAATACTAATCTATAAATAATGGTTCCTTTTTTTTCTGTAAAACTAGATAAGGGGACTGGTATTGATTGATATCATTTTAAGTTCTGAGTACACTTCACTAGTGATGAAATATATTTATTTCCTCGCGTTTGGTTTCCCACTAGCAGCACTGCGCGCGACTCCGCTCGTGAGTCAGCTCAGGCCCGAGTGTGACTCACCTAACAATTATAAGCTGCTCTGACACTATTAATATTATTATGTGAGACCAGGGCCAGTGTCTCCGGTGTCAATCCGCCGTCAAGTGCGATAAGGTGGAATTTTCGATAGGGTGTTAAATGTTAATTCAGCAAATGCCATTTCATTTATTGACATTGCGGACAAAATATACAAGGAATTATCTCTCATTTATACGTGAGGATCTATCTGTCGAGCAAAAAGCGGGTCTATTTATACGTGTTTTTGCATTACCCTAAAACAGTGGTTCCCAATCTTTTGATAAAAATCGTGAAAAAACCCTTTCGATAAAACAATCTTACAGCCACTCATGCCACTGACTAATTTTGACCTGTCCTATCGTATTGTATTACACTTTTATTCAACCTGGCGGGTTTATTGCCAGATTGATTGGGTTAATTCAACCAGAATTCAACATGCTAAAGAGAACTCAAATCAAAACATGACTGAAATAAAAAAAGGGTTCCAACGGGAATTGAACCCGCAGCCTTCAGAAATGATGAAATATTTTATGAAGGCTGGAAGACTTAATGAAATAATGAAATATTTTATTTTATTTACACATGACAAGAAATCTATAAATACACAATTTACGAAAAAAACCACAGGAAATTTAATTTGAATACACAAGTTTAATGGATCTGGGTTTGTTGCCTTTCATTTTTCGTGTCCCCAGTAAACTAGGATTTTGCCTGTATCCCACTGAGGACATATAGCATTAAAAAATAAATCGATATTTCTTTCCAATTTTTTATTATATAAAACCCTGTTGCATATTCTCATCAACCAGACAAACAGTGACACTCAATTACATATGTATATATCACGCGAATCAAACCCCTCACACTTCATAAATCCAGACATACCAAAATGTTCATCCCACAATATACCGCACATAATCATGAAAAAAAAATTAAAAAACACCACACTCAAGAGTTCACACAAACCTTTGCTAAAAGTCATTCCTCTTGCAAGCCCAAGTATTCAAACTCATGTCGCAATAACATCCACGCTCCGATCGACTGCCTAATTTTTCCTCCTATGTACAATACTCTGAGTTTTTAAATATTGGTTACATTTGCAACTTTAATGTTTACGTAAATGAAGTTTTTCTAAGAAGATTCTCGTTAAAAACTAAAGGAACAGACTTTAGGTCGAAAATTATTTAGTGTACTCTCAATTGTACCTTGTTTTGATTTACTAAGGAACAACAAACGCTCATTTTTCCTATTAAGATATTTGTTTTAATTATAAACTTAATAATAAATAGTTTTGTGATTTTATTTAGATAATAAATACGTTCTTAGAAGAAAATAAATACGTTATTTTAATACGCAAATTGATGTTTTATCTGTATCAAAACTCTTAACTCAGGCGACCCGAGGGAGAGGACCGCGACACACCGATTGAAAAGCAAGGACCTAGATAGCCAAAATCGATTTAGGAAAGTACGTCATAGCGGTTCACAGGATTAAAAGTTTATTTTTTGAAGTGATTATTGCATTTCAAAGAAGGAATACGAATAATTTAGACCAAGAAGAAATAAAAAGTTGAAAAACTTTCAAAAGATACATAAATTTGTTCAAAACATGTCAACCTTTATTAAGGAAAACAGTAATTTCAAAGTTGGTGTGGTAGAATATTTTTTACTAGGGAAAAAGAGAAAAATGTCCAATTGTTTGTTGGTGATCTTTTCTTACCAAATCAACTATTTTCAAAAATAAATGTAATTATTATATCATTTCATAAGTCCTTGGACCACATCTGATTATTTTACATCTCTTTCATTTTACAATACCATATTATTATTGCATATAAACATGGTTATACCAAGGTATGTGCACAAGCAAGCCTTTGCTGGAATGCAGAAACCTTTGTTATGAAACCTTTCATTAAAAATATGGCAACCCCCATAGCTAAGTTAGTAAGACGTTTGTCTTTCATCCAAAGACTTTGAGTTCAGTATGCAATAGTCTTCGAAAATATAATACGAGTAAAACGATATCCTTGGCATAGGTAATAAAACGCCTAACATCCGACCCGGGGGTTATGGGTTCAATTTTCGTTGGTATTTAATTTATTTTAAATAATCGTAGTTCTAGTCTGGTTTACACTTAAGACCTCTTTAACTTAATCTTTCTGATTGGTTGGACGAGATTGCTCATGGCAATATGTCCACTAGGTTGTATTGTGATCAACGAAATATTAATACAATACAATAATCGATGTGATCTAAATTGGTCCAGTTCGTCGACAAAATTATCAACTATTTGTTTTTTGGTTATGTTGTACTATTGTATTTCACTTTCGTTGTCTACAGTACAATTGGGCAGACTTATTGCCATATAAAAAATTCCTTCTAACTAACCAAAAAAAACGGTAAAGCCTAAGTGAAAATCAAACTAGAATCCCTTTTAAAGATTATGTGTTCCAATTAATTGGAATACACGTGTCTTATTAACTCGGAAATCGTTAGAAAAGTGATACGTACTTACACCAGTGGTCATAAACTCGAAGACTTTTAATTAATGGGGTCGAAGATAATATTGTCTCCCTGCCATGATCTTAATTTTGTTCGCATTGCTAATAAGAAAGATGAAGATTACCATACTCGTATGTATGACTGCATTAAGAATATAGATATCACCTTATTCCTGAATGAGTTCTCATCGCTTTATTTTACTTTTTATCGGCCTTGTCATCGAGAAAAGGGAAGCAGAACTGGACAAGGAAGTCGTAAAATAACACTTCCGTGGAACGAACTAATCTAAGAGTTCTCAGATTTGCACAATTTTTAATCAGGTTCGAGAAAGAATTAAAAAAATATTACATAAATAAAAAATCCTTTCATCTTAATTTTTCTCTGTTCCTTTGCTTGTCGGAACGAGTTCCTTTATTCTAGTCCTACCATAATTGTTCAGAGATTAGTTACGTTTTTACATTATTTTTTTTTTGTAAAATCAATCATGAATCAAAACACTTAACATGTTCAAGATAAGCTGGTTGATTGGAAGAAATTCTGTATAGCAATAAGCCTATAAGATGTACCATGTATACCACCAGGCATGATCAACTGGCATCCCGCGGACCGCATGCGACCCGCCTGAGTGTTTTGTTCGGCCCGCGAGCTGTTTTTTACAAACCATGAAAGAAATAATAAAACATCGTTGTTTAATAACACACTAGATTTCCGACACGAAGAAGAATCAAAATATAAAAAATCTTAAACATAAAAAAAATAACACAACATAGGTACATATCAGGACAAGAATCCAAAAGATAACACAATATAGGTGCATTTTTTTTTACGTGAAATAGATATCCAATATAATACTTACATTTATTTATTTAGGTATTTATATAATGCGAATTGTATTTATATTTGATAAAAAAAATAATGCAAGAAGTTGTCGGCCTTTATTGCTTAGTGGCTAAGTTGTTTGCTTCACGAATGGTCACGGGTTAAATTTCCGACAGCAATTTTCTCTACTAATTTCGGGCTGGTGAGATCGAATATACCTAAAATATTCTTTACTGGCGTTTAGTAGCAGCCGAGGATATACGAAGTGCTCTTGAAATGACAGTGATAAGAATCACGAAAAAAGTACAAAACTGCGCTATATATATTAAGAGTAATTGGAGTACGTTGCCTAGTTTTCAGGCATTTCATTTTTGATATGCAGATTCATTCAAAAAATACAGATACGGCCTGCAAGCCTTTACTCAATAACGGTTTGAGCACGCAGCCCTAAAAGGTTGGCTACCCGTGATATACACATAATAATATATAAATAACTAATTATAAAAGATGTGTTCCCCTACTTAATCAGTGCTTTGTTACCTGGCCCATGGTAATTATGCTTTGTTACCTGGCCTATGGTAACTATGGGACTACTAATGGGAATACTAAGGGACATTTCACCCCATTACTCTCTATTTAGGCAATTATTTGCGCACAATTGGTGAAAAATATTATAATAATACTGAGGGTATTCCTTGTGGTAAATCATTTAAAAATATTATTTCATCGGTAAAATATACATATTTTAGTAATATAACATTAATTCAAGTAATAACTTTGTAATTAAAATAGATAATATTATTGTTAAGTTTCATTCCGTTAACTATTTTTATTGTATCCCTTTTTGTTATAATTTACATACATTTACATCACTTTATATCTCATAGATCTATTTTTTAATTCTTACAATAATTTTTGCGCCGAATTCTTGAACAATTGTCACAATTTATTTTTGTTGAGTTTTATCTTTAGTTTTTATTGTACCTTCATTTTATTTTAAGATAAATTTTACGCTCATTTGTCAATAGTTTAAAGTTTGATTTAAATTACCTCGCATTATGTGTTTATCATGTTCTATAAAAACACTGCAGCGTCATAAATCGAAAAAATAAAATAACAACTGTATTATATTATATAAATAGATACCACAAATATGTTTGATTTAATTAATATCAAATTGACGAATTTAAAGACGGTTTTTAGATATTGTTATGTGGCAACAAGCACGCCACGCCAGGTTGTATTGGAATCGATGAAAGTATAACAGCAATTTCAAAGAAATATTCGAATTGTCTTGATTTGATACACAATTTTATGCAATTTTCATCGGTCATTTCAATGTGATATACTCAATTTACAATCAGTATAGCAAAACTCACACATCAGTAACATTTCTTTACAACTCGTGAAATGCGGCTTATTTACTAAACTCAGTACTCGTTGTTATTGTATTGGTTAACGAATATGACAAATTATGTTACTTTTAGATTTTATTTAGATTTCACGTCAACAATTCAGCCTGCGATGTCATTGCAGATATTCCTTAAACAACTAATCAAATCCAGGTGCTTTTAAAAGATGACTAGGGGCTTTCCTTAACAGGCCCTATTTATTTTACATATTACCCTACGTCATTGATGTGTACGTCGTTAGTCGTAATAAACGAGATAACTGCCCAAACAGTAAAAGTAGGGCTGCGGTCAATAATCTGATGAATAGACCTAACGTACACTCAGATCTCATTCCACCTGAATTTATTTAATGGCTCTCATAAAAGCTATCGTTTATAAATTCATAAACAAAGCACTCTTGGGATGTTTTTCTTAGTCGTGTTGCTCATGGCTGAGCGTCGTGGTTCCCTCGTGATCTAGAACTGAGCAGATGACCCTCTCCCATTCCTGAGGCATGATGAATGCAGCATTCAATGAGGAACTAGTTATCTCCTTGATTTGGTCTATCCCCTTTACTGGAGACCGTCTTCTTGATCACCGCCCCTCAATACTTTCAATCAATAACAGTCTCTACAAACGCTTCATCTCTTCTAGCGACATGTCCGAAGTATGACAATATTCTCTTTCTACGTGTCGTTCACAACCTTTCTTTGGCCTGCAGATCCTGAAGATTTTTGGGGTGATATTTAATTTCGAAAATGAGCTTAATTCATGGTACTCTTTACCATATCTGAATTGAAGATGTGGATTTGTCGAAGTAATTGAGTCTTCGGGTTAAAAACAACTGGAGTAGGCAAGTAACTCGCAGTTTGCTATTGTTATGAAATAAAACCACACGTGGACAAGCAACAACACTGGGACACGTTTAGCGCTTGCGAATATTGTTACCAGACTGATACCCTTTTTTAAATATTTTTTGGATGCCATAGGGAAATCGAACCCGAAGCCCACTGGTGGAAATCCAGCATCATACTAGACCATGGAAACATATGTTAGATATAAAAGTAATATATTTTTGGTGTTCTGTCATACTTTTATTTATTTTTTTGTATTTGTCCTCCACGACTTACAAAACGTTAAAGAACATAGGAATTCATGTCTTCGAATTCTCATAATTTAATTAGGTAATTTATTTTATATTGTATCAATAATTACTAAATGCGATTTATTTAAAACCTTGGAAATAAATACCTTACTTTATAACGTTTTGAGTAAATAAATAATAGTTAATATGATTTTAAATTTATTTATCTTTTTGCAATGTTTCTTACGACGGGCAACCTTCGGGGTGATAAATTATCTGTTTTCCGCTAATTTTTAATTATTTTTCAGGCTTGCAAATTGCAATGACAGCTAAGGTAACTAACATTGCTATATACTGATATATTGAGTTGCATGCCAGATATAAGAAACGTTTTTGGTCTAGCTTCGTAGTTTTGCAATGTTATTCAAATCGCTCGATATTATACATTAAATGATCTCACTTTTTTATATAATTTCATGTTATCGTCCTCATTGAAATATCCTGTTCTAGCGAAAACAAACTTTCACTATTTACCTACAACTCAAAAAATATATCACTCATTTAACTTACAGGCTAAAATTAATCACATATTTAAAGGAGTACACGTGGCAAAACACCTTCGTGAAAAGTTTTCAGGACATTTCTGTATAGTCGAGTCCCGATTGTCTAACCCAAATGGGATTGCGAGAAGGTCGGATAATTCTGAACTGTCTGAAACAAGTTATTAAACTAAAAATATATTGCTTAATTTTACTTAACAACATGTGCCTACTAAATAGATATATATTTTCAGACAGTATGTTGGACATAACATAACAATGGATTGCACACAATGAAAAACAGTAATATATATAAAAAAAATCATGTATATATATATATATATATATATATATGGTATACGAATATCTACAATACATAGCAATGAAACACGTTCTTAAAATCGGCATTACATATAACTAATTGTCTCTAACATTTAAACGCAGACCATTCTACGCTATGGAATCAACAACGACAAACACCTAGTCAAAATACCCCGGTATATTACTGCGATTTGAAACGATCAATGTATTCAATGAAACCTGACATTTTTGTCTAAAAGAGTTTTAGCATCCAGAATGATACCTCTTTACATCAGATGATCTTGTGTTTTCCTTCCCTCTTTCCAATTTCTCCAGATCCTCGAACACACTAATAATGTAGTGGTGTCGGGGTGCTCCCAGGACCGTATGTCTCTTGATTTTACCTCAAGTACAATTTAAATACTACGACATACTCGTATTTTGCCAAACCAGCCCTGATTGCCGACCGGCTCTATTGGTACCTTTATTCTAGGGTTGATGTGATAAACTTAAAAAAACGTTTAATTTATCAGTTAGATTCTGGGACCAGTTACCACCTAATGTTATTTATGATATGTATGTTTCAAAAAGCGATCGAAAAAACTTTTTATTTCATGTTAGTAATGTTACGTATTTCAATCCCGTTTTGCTATTCCTCTCTACCATACTTTATTTTTCCATCAATTGATATCTCCCTTTTATTTAAGTTATGTATATTCTTTATGAATTTTGTATAAATCAACAATACTTAGAAAACTGTGCGACAGTGTTACTTCCTTTATTCACTTTTGTCTGGTCGTTTGGAAGAGATTAATACTTGGCAATAAGCCCTCCAGATTAAATAAATAAATAACACGATATTAAAAATCATATATAAACAAAAATTTTGTTTTGCTTGTGAACATTTAAAAAAAATCCACATTCTTCCCTAAACCAATGTTTCACAATCACTGAATATAAGAAACAAAGCAATATTTTAAAAAAATCATCAAATAAATTTTATTGAAAGTATATTAAATAACCCGGAATAAAAAAATATTTATTTGTATGACGGAAATATGCAATATCAATTTTAAATTACATTGAAATTTATGATTGCACAAGTTTATTTTTTACTGAGGAAGCCTAATATTGTACATAGAAGCTAGTTTTAAAGAACAGTAGGCATTTGCAGGCAGCAGTTGATGTTTTTATTGCTTAACAGTTAATTTGCATAAAAAAGCCATTAATTTTATTCGTAGCATCTTCCTTATTCATCTATTCTTGGCAAACTCCTCAAGAGAGTAAAAAGATGATATTTAACATTTGATATGTATGGTATATGTTACGAGTATGTATAGTTTCTTCCATCCAAAGTACTTGTATGTTCCTGCATCGCGAGGGATTGCAGTTAATTCCTCATATACTCGTACCATATGGTACGAGTATATCCCGCCTCCTGCCGTATCTCTTGTGAGAAGACAGCCCTCCAAACCCTTCCATTTTCCTTGTGCTAAGCATAATATATTTATTTCAAGGGGTCTTTTTTTATTTTGTATAGTTAATTTAATTCCATCCCATTTTTCCCGATCCTTAACAATGAACATTATACTCTATCCTTTATATTTGTTTAGTCGTTATTATTTCGTAATTGATTTTTAACACGAGCATATTATTAAAAAAAACCTTAATTACTTTCACTTCTACTTTCATCAAATATTAATTTCATGTTCAGCTCATTCATATTTTTATTTTATTTATGGACTCATTTATCGTATAAAGCACGGTTTATTGTCACATGGCAATCTATTCCAATAAACCAGAAAATGTTACAAAAATGAATGGCAAGTGCTAGATTCAACATTCGTATGTCGATTGAGAAATTGTAGTAAACCTAGTTTTTATAGCTAGTCAACTATTCTTACGGTTTATGAATTACCATCGTCAATAATGTAAATAATGTTGTTAATACATACATGTTTATGTTTCTTAGTTTGAGGATATTTAGTCTCATACTTTTTCCAAGCGGATACAAACATTGTGCCCCATTTAATAAAATAGAATATTCAATAACTTATGTTATGTTTCCATTGTTTTTTTTTTGTTTTTAAGATTAAGCGTTTATTTGTTTTTTCATAGTTTTTATGTTGTCCATTGTTATGTCAAAGCAAGGAAAATGACCCAAGGTGGCAAGAAACAGTCGTAATGTACGAGTATGCAATGGAAAATAATAAACGCTTGCTAAATTATCACTTCCTTTCTGCTCCAAGAGCGTCCTTCGAGAATCGTGGCCAGTTTAAATTATTCACAACACTATATCTCAATAAGTGGGTCGCTGTAATGTTTTTTTTTCTATATTATTTATTTATTATGTTATACACGTTGTTACACAATGTATTGCTAGTCTAACATCTAAAGGAGCGTGACCGTACGGTATACGGCTAGAAAAATAAATCTCAAGATATGTCGGTCGTACATGATACGTCCGCGGCTGTACATGGTAGGTCACATACACACAGCAACTCGATCGAAACAAAGATGACACTCAATATACGAGTATGTACGTGATTTATAATTTGGAAATTGGTTTATTTTGGTGTTTCGAAGACATCATACAAAAAAATATATTTAAGATAAAATATTGTGCATTTATTAGTTTGTAATGTATTAGTGTAATTATATGATATGTATAATTTAAGTTTATTTTTGTGTAATAATATATTAAGTCAATAATTCATGAACATGTATTCATACTGCAGATAAAAATAATAATTTCAAACAATATTCTTCTTGGTACGTGAATTACAATTAACACCTCACTTCATTTCCAATTTTTAAAACGATCATTTAGGGTTACGAGTATAAGATCGATTCCCAATTATACAAAAAAAAGAATGCTAATCTGATAAAATATTTTGCCCGGTAACAATATGTTGCCTGGTTACAATATTTTGGCTGGTGAACATATTTTGCCTGGTAACAACACGTACACTCGTCAGACGTGTGTGAGTATTGTTGTTTCTTCATGTGCGGGGTAATATTTCAAATACGTGCCATTCAAAAACCTCCACATTAGAATATTTTACAATAAATTACTTTGTACATACATACACACCATTACGCCATTTCCTTGCCGTGATAAGCAGAGAATACAGTACCAGACTTTCTTATCTTGACACTCATCCTTAACTTATTCTACATTAATAAACCCTCTCATACAACCTCTACGATTTCTCTGACTTTCTACGTTTCCTTCTTTCAGAATATTATTAACTTGATCTAACCATACTTTCCTTGCTCTTCCTCTGGCACGCCTTGTCCTCACATCACGATCTATCTGTTTTGTTAGACTTACTTCATTCATTCGTTCCACATGCCCAATCTATCTCATCGTGGTCTTCTTCATCTTACTCAAAACATCAGTCTTACGGTCACATTCATCATTAATCACTTCATTTCGTTTTCTGTCATACATCGTCACCCTATGTACGTGTCTCAAAGTACGCATTTCTACAACATTTATTCGGCTCCTCTCAGTCGTTTTCCAGGTCCACGTTTCACTCCCATGTATCAAAGTTGGCACTTAAATACTGTTGTATGTTAGACTATCACTTTAGCAGATTTTGATACTGTCAGGTTCAAAAATATACTCGTATGTTTTGGTGGCCCACTTTGTTTCCTATCGCTACACGTCATTCGATATTCTAACCAAACCCAACCTTAATTTTCTTGGTCTTCATCTCACACTCACGTTTGCACAATTTATTTGTTTTCTTAGACTTTCTTCATTAATTCGTTTAACATGCTCAAACCATTAATGAATACCATAAGTATTTTGTTATATCCATCATTATCGATTAACATAATTTTAACAAGATGTTGAGATTAAAGGTTTGAGAAATATAATAACGTTACACAATTGACTACATTAACATTAAGCAATAAGCAAGAACAGCTCAACACACCTGTACTGGATCACCAAACACGGCAGCAACAGAGAATCAGCACCCAGCTCCATACAGCAGACACAAGAGACCAGGAAACAGATAAAAGCAGCATGTACTCGTATGTTATGAGTAGTGTTACGAGGCGCGGAAGTCACAATCCTATTTACTGCTGATCGTTTGTTGCTAGTCTAAAATGGCGGATAATTGAGGAAAATACTATATATCAACAACTTAATTGTGTTTTGCGAACATATTATTAGAGTACATATAAATATGGTCCCCTTAACTCGTGCACAATTCCACATCCTCATCCCTATTTTCTTTGAAATTCATCTTTTATTTTAATTTATCTTACATGTACTATGAAATTTGTGTCGTAATATACGAATACATGTTATAGGAATGCATGCACAAAGAATAATGAATATATAGGGTGATAATCTACGACGAACACGGAATGAAGAGTTTAGGGATGAATATGAATCTAACATATGGAACGAATGAGGGAAACTCTCAAAATAAATATATAGTACAAATGTGCGTAGGAGGTGTGGTACAGCAAGATCAAGAATAGTATGGTTGGATCACATGGATGGAATTTTACAAGAAGGAGAAGTCAGAGAAATCGGAGGAGCTGTATAAGGTGTATGTATACATAGTTAGATAGTGAAATAGGATTAAGCATCCCAAACACATATTTGTGTAATAATTTATAAGTATCAAATGTAATACAATACGTAAAATTGCCACTATAAATGAAAACAGGTAAATTTATAAAAAATATTTTCCAGGCGAAAAATTGTAAGGTAAGAATTATGACAATGAAGAATTGTTGGCGAAGAATGATCCTAGATACAGAAACAATGTATTACGGATAATGGAAGATCCTTGTTGATTCATAGAACTTTTTATCAATAATATACGAACCATATTGACGTTGGATGCTGAGAATCCCATGAACCGCCTTCAGAACGAATGTATTCATATTCCAGGAGTTAAATATGACAATACTACTGTCCTCAGTATGTTTCCAGCGTATGTTGTGGTTCTTCGAACCATTCCAGACGTAAGTCAGAGAACCTGGAAAAATCGATGGTCATAGGAAGTGTGCTAGGAAGAAGATGCAGAGTGCCAGCAAGATGAAGTGGTCAAGTGAAGGAATTGACCGGGAGGAAGCCTACTGTACACTGTCCCAACCTGCACTATCAGCATCCTATAGATCACGATCTCAGTAATGAGGAACGACAGGAATAATAATTATACGAACTGTGTAGAGGTGGGGATCTTGTATTTTATGCCTTCCTGGTAATTGTCGGAGATACAGGAATTATCAAAATTACTACTCCAGAACACAGTATTATAATTAAATAACTTTACTCGAAAGACGATCGATTCTGCGAAAGTCGCAGTGGATTGGTTAAAAAAATAACGAAAGAAAATGAACAACTTAAATTGATAGGTTCTTATACGTAGTCAAGCATATTACCAACTAGGCTAAGAATGTCGTCAAATAAATTAATAAAATAAATAAATAGACTTAAAACAACATATAAAAAATTCTTGCAGAGGTCGCAACCTTAGCAATTAATACTATCATATGATATTGAAAATAAAATATTTATTTATTAAAGATATATTATTATAATTTTATGACTAGAGGAATATTGTAGAATATTAATATTCATAAAATACTCGTATATCATATATGGTACATTCATTTACTTACTAAAAATTAGTTTTTACTTCATAATCTTCAAATATTGCTCGTGTAGGAGAATAAAATACAACCTCCCTGGGAGTCCTCATTTTCCGAGATGCCTACCTGATAAGAAACAATCTAAGTCTAGGAGAAAACTTCGATTAAGGAAACTACGGGAGTTACACCATCATTATATTGTATATATCTAAAATGTTGATAAAATGTTGATAAAACCAATGATTCCAAAAAATCAAAGTAAGATTAAAGATGGTGCGAAACTGCTTCCACGAAAATGTAGTCACCTTTACAACGAGAATTTCAGATTACAGTTGTGCATTCCAATGATTTATAAATTAAATTTCAGAATACCTGCAGTGATCTCTCTTGTTTCAATATGAACTCTCCGTGGTTCGCGTCTATGATTCATAAAATCTTGATCTAAATCATACAAATCGTGTTATGTATTTTATTGGTCAACAATATAATTCCAATTCGAAACTGCGAACAGGTTTACGGAAGAATATTAAAAAATCTTACCTCAATTGGTATACAGACGACCGCGTGGCCCAGTGGGTATGTCTTCCAGCCTGGAGGCTACGGGCTCGATTGCTGTTCGAACTCAATTTATTTTAAAATGTATACCAGCTTGGTTTTTACTTCAGGCCTCTTTAACATATTTCTAGTTAGTTGGAAAATATTGCCACATGGTAGTAAGCCCGCCAGGGTGTACTGTACACACCAAAGTGTAGTATACTATAATACAGCCATGAATATAATTACTGATTTGACGTAATTACTATATATAAAATATTGCCACATGGTAGTAAGCCCGCCAGGGTGTACTGTACACACCAAAGTGTAGTATACTATAATACAGCCATGAATATAATTACTGATTTGACGTAATTACTATATATAAAATATTGCCACATGGTAGTAAGCCCGCCAGGGTGTACTGTACACACCAAAGTGTAGTATAATATAATACAGCCATGAATATAATTACTGATTTGACGTAATTACTATATATAAAATATTGCCACATGGTAGTAAGCCCGCCAGGGTGTACTGTACACACCAAAGTGTAGTATAATATAATACAGCCATGAATATAATTACTGATTTGATGTAATTACTATATATAAAATATTGCCACATGGTAGTAAGCCCGCCAGGGTGTACTGTACACACCAAAGTGTAGTATATTATAATACAGCCATGAATATAATTACTGATTTGACGTAATTACTATATATGAAATATTGCCACATGGTAGTAAGCCCGCCAGGGTGTACTGTACACACCAAAGTGTAGTATAATATAATACAGCCATGAATATAATTACTGATTTGACGTAATTACTATATATAAAATTAAAATAATATTACATTTATTGGATAGCAAGAAAAATATATCAAATTGCTCATACCAAAATATAGAGTAAAATAACTTCAAACTTTTAAGTATTTTACAAACTGTGTTAATAATATATTATTTTTAAGATGAAACTGTGATTTGCGTTAGTTAACTTTAATATTGACAAAAAAAATATCATACAAACGATTTGTCAAATCACCTAATGTAAATGAAGTGTTCTTACTTAAAATCCAGTTATAATACTATTTTTTTTATTAAAACAAATACCAAAAACATAAAAGTATATTTTTCATTACTTATATGAAGCCATTTTTTGCTCGTTCGTAAGGTACTTCCTGATTCGTATGATGAAATATTATGATGCAGACATGTCGAAGAGCGTTACCGGGAGATAATATTGTGTTCGTTTCCAGGAATCAAGCTTCTGGGTTAAGAGACTCTGAAGTAGGCAAGGAACTCACAGTTGACCTTCTTTCGAACGAACGAAAACGAGTTCTTTAATTTTTAATAACTTTATTAAAACGTGCGCATTTTACTGCGTCATCGATCTTTTGTCAGTGATTTGAGGGAATACCTTTTCCACTGTTGTGTCATATGTGTGATTGTGTTATTTATATGTGTATACTTATATTAAGTATTTGTGTGATAATCTCTGTTTAATTTATAGGCTCGATGAGCCTTTTTTATCTCTCTTGATTTCTATAATCCGAATTGGATCAACCATAGTTGGGCATGGCGACTACACTCAAAGGGATACGGTAGCTCATGTCAGCGGCCCTGGCGGCGCAGTTCAGGTTAGGCGTCCTCCCGCCCCTCCCGGGGGTCTCAGTGAAGCGACGATGGTGAAGACGGTGGATGTGAGGTGACGATGCTGGAGAAGACGGCGAAGAAGGCGCAAAGATGCGGCGTGGCTAAATGAGCTTTCTTTGCTCTTTATCGCTTACTTCGCTAAACGCTAAATGCTCTACCGTCTGAGGGACTGCAGGCTGATGACCGGAAAGTGTAGACCTTCGACAATCAATCAACAGGGAATTATATACATAAACTTATTTTTATCAAGTGTATGTGTAGAGTGTGGGGATGGGAAGGTATCGGCTGCGGCCTGTGTAATTGGAGCTTCCCCGCATTTGCATATGTATTGAAGACATATTCGGTGAGAAAACCGCAGAAAACTCACCGAGGGAAGTCGAGCCTCAGAGGACCTCTGGGCTCTTCCGTTATGCGATATTAACACATTCGGCTTGTTTGTGGAGTGTGAGTGTTGTAGTGCGTATAGTGTAATTCGAAGTCCGAGGCGTTGGCTCGCCCCTCTTGATTTTCGCCTTCAGCCGCGTACCGCCCCACGGTCCCGGTGGCGTGTCGTGTCGCGCCCCGGCCGCTCCTCTGGATCTGAAATGTTAAACGCTGGGCAGTATCGGGTTGTCTGTGACTTTATAATTTAGCGAATTTGAGTATGTAGCGTGCTAGTTATGAAGGCCCCGTTACGCTTGTCCTCCCTGGCCCTCTCCTTGCAACTTGGTCGAGATCTCTGTCCGGTTCCGATCGGCTGAGGATGATGTGATTTGGGAGTCTGTGTTTGTATCTGAAAGGCAGTTCATCCAGTCTCTTGTGACACCCGAGTTTTGCGATGAGCGGGTTTGAGTGCGAGTTTAAATGTATTTTACTGTAAAAGTCTAGTGTCATTTTGTGGCAGTACTCCTTAATGGAGTATTCTTTTGTTCTCTGGTGTAGCTTTTTAAGATTTGCGCCCGGCATTGTCTTATAGATAATTTTAAGTGCTTTGTTTTGTGCCGGCTGGAGTTTATTGTAAATGTAATCTGGAGCGCTGCCCCAGACTGGTGCCGCGTACGTAATTACCGGACGCACTATGAGTTTATACACCAGGAGTTTGTTTTTTCGGGATAAGAAGGAATTTCGGCTGAAGATGGGTCTCAGCGCTGCGAAGGCTACGAATGCTTTCTTTCTGGCTTGTTCAGCGTGGAGCCGCCACGATAGTTTGGAGTCCATATGGACCCCGAGATATTTAACCGATTTACGCCATTCCACAGCGCTGTTTCCCATCCTCAGGAGGGGGAGGCTGCCCACCCTCCGTTTTGTGAACATGACCGCCTCTGTCTTGCCGTCGTTAATCTTTAGGCGCCACTTACGATAGTATTTTGCCAAGGTATCCAAGGCCTTCTGGAGGTAATTACTTGCCCTGACGGGGCAAGCGGATCGCGCGTAACAAGCTGCGTCATCCGCGAAAAGGGCGACGGAGCAATTTTCCGGTACCGGAATATCGTGTGTAAACAGAGTAAACAGGTGCGGTCCGATCAGGCTGCCCTGGGGCACTCCCATTGGGATGTTTCTGGGGGTGGAGAGCCTCCCGCTCACCCGAACGACGAATTGTCGTTCGGATAGGTAGGAGCGGAGAATCCCTATGATGTAAGACGGCGTGCCCGTCTTAATCAGCTTGTGTATTAGCCCGTCGTGCCAGACCGTGTCGAAGGCCTTTTCCAGGTCCAACAGGACCATGCCTGTGTAATAATTCATATTAAATCCCATCGACACGTCCTCGGCCACGCGGGTGAGTTGGTGAACGGTGGAGTGCTGTGTTCTAAATCCGAATTGCTCGTGTTGTAGAGTGTTGTGCTGGGTATGATATGGAGTGTACCTGTTCAGTATCACCTTCTCCAGGACTTTTCCAAGTACCGGGAGGAGGCTTATGGGTCTGTAGCTGGATGGGTTATTTTTGTCCTTGTTCGGCTTGTGTATTGGTATTATTACGGCCATTTTCCACCTGGATGGGAAATGCCCGGTGTGTAGGCACGCGTTAAATATTTTAACTAATTGTATGATTGCGCGTGTCGGAATGTGCTTAATCAGTGTATTGTGTAAATGGTCTAAACCTGGTGCTTTATTATTTTTGAGGGCTTTAATGATTTTTTGTACTTCCGCCGGTGTAGCGAGCGTGTATTCTTGCCGTGCGATGTCTGCGGAACGAGTGTTGAATTCGTCGAGTGATTCTTGTACTGTGCGGTCTGCGTCTGAGTCACGATAGTGCGATGTTAACGTGTAAGTGTGTTCGTATGCGTCTGCTAGTGCGTTTGCCTTCTCTTCGTGTGATGTGGCAGTATGTGTGGAGGTGATAAGTGGTGGTATGTCTTCGTGTCGCTTCCTTATTCCCTTTGCGATCTTCCAAAGAGTGTCTGCCCCTGGTTTGATGTCCTTTAATTTTGTGTCCCAAGTGGTATTTTTGTGTTCCCTAATGTGTTTTTTGATTTCGTTCCGCAGTGAGTTTAACGCTACTTTATCTACGGGGTGGTGTGTACCTCTGTAGTGTTTCTGAAGCCTGTTCTTTATTTGGATGAGTGTGATGATTTCCGGCGGAAGTTTGGCGCGGTGTGGAGTGACATTTTTAAGTGGTATGTAGGTATCACGAGCTTCTTCGATGATGTGCGTTAAGGTGTTTACCGCATCATCTATTTCCTCTGGTGACTTAAAAGTGGATGATGTTAAGTATAGCTGTGTGTTTATGTGCGTCTTGTAGCCCGCCCAGTCCGCACCCTGGTAGTCGTACACCGTCCTCGGGGGGCAGGTGATGCGCTCCCCTATGGTGAAGTACACCGGGAGGTGGTCCGATGAAAGTGCATTTATCACTTCCATTCCGGCGACCCCCGCGTGACCCTTTTCGATCACCAGGTCGAGGGTGGACGGCCTTTGCCCCCTCGCTCCGTATCGAGTAGGCTTGTCGGGGTGGTGTAGTGTGTTGTGAGTCGATTCTATGTGATTGAAGAGTGTTTTTCCGTTGCCATTCACACTTCCCTGGCTCCACGAGGAGTGCCTCGCGTTGAGGTCGCCAGCCAGTATGACCCGCGGCCCCATCGCGAATGCCTTCCTCAGATCCCGATTTTCGAGCTTAGCATTCGGCCTGCAATATGCTGCTATGAGTGTTATCGGATTGCTGTCAGTTTCTAGTCTGATCGCAGTCGCTTCCAGAGCGATCCAGATGGGATCCGATAAGAGTGTATGTGGTATAGTGTCTCTAATGAGAATCGCCGTGCCTCCTCCCCTGGTAACGCGATCATTTCGGTACAGGGAGTACCCGGGTATTCTCAGGTGTCTGTTTTGATTAAGCAAAGTTTCTGTAATGAATAATATGTCAATGTTTTTCTCACCGATCAGAAGCGTGAGTTCGTCTGCCTTGTTATAGAGTCCTCTGGCGTTCCAGGTGATGGCTCTGATTTCCCCGCGGGAGGATGACGCGCTGGTCGGGGCCCCCATTCTAGCCATTGAGCTGTTCCATCAGTTCGACGATGAGAAACGCCTTCTCAATTTTGTCCCTGCATTTTGCCAGCCTCGGCCCCATCTGCATGAGCAGACGAACGATCTGGGCCAGCTCAGCCATCTCGCCGCCCATGTGGTGCGGTCCAGCGGGTTCAGGAGTCGGCAGCAGCGGTGGTCGGCGACCGTTCCTTGGATCTCTCGGGTGGGCGTAGTTTTCACGCTGCGCGTTCTGATGTTGGATATTCGCGTGTTGCGCGACTTCGTGAGCGTTTGCGCCAGCGATAGGCTGCGAAGCGCGGGCGTTCCGCGCGGCGGCCTGGTTAATTTGGGTGGGGAGCGTCTTCCCCGCGCCCGTCACGACGCCGCTCCATGAGCGACCCGGTGTCACACGCGGTGCCATCCGGCGGGCGATTGATTCCGCGTACGCTTGCCTTGTCGGGCATTTCGAATAATTTGCGGGATGGTTTCCACCGCAATTTGCGCACGTGGCCGGTGTCTCCTTTGTCTTGGGACACTCGGCTGTCAGGTGGAACTCGGTGCACTTGACGCATCGGGCTCGATGGTGACAGTTCGATGAAGCGTGCCCCAGTGACTGGCACCGGAAGCACTGCGTACCGAGACCTTTCTTGGGTCGGTATTTAACGAGGGTCACTCTGCAGTAGCAGAGGAACCTCAGAGTCACCTTGAGCTTACCCATATCGGTAACCTTCCCAAAATGGGCAAGGTACATGGGCGCGCCTGTCTTGGTCGTCATTTTGACGACTTTTTGCGCAGGGAATCCCTGCGCGGCGAGATCGGCGGCGATCTCTTCCGTGGGAATATCTGGTAGTCCCCGGATTACTGACCTTTTGGTCTTCTCGTCCACCTTGGTGAACGTGTGGAACTCTTTTTCCTTGGTATCGAGTCCCTTTACGAGGGCGTCGTGATCCTCGACGGAATGGACCGTGATTTTCGCGGTCCCCTTCCCGGTGTATTTCACCTCAAATTGGCCTTTCGCGTTCTCACGGATCAGGCCAATTAGATTTCCGTGGGTTAACTCGCCGAGAGTGATAACCACCGGCGGTATTTTCGATTTAGAGTATACCCTGCGCGTTACGCAAGGTGCCTCTTCCGTTACCTCCCGGAGGCACGCGTACTTGTTTGACTGGACCACGTCGTCGGGTCCGGCATCCTGCCGTCTTTTGGCAGGTGCCCGCGGAGTCTCCCATTTTTGCGCCACGGGCCCCGCGGGAGTCCGTGGCACAAGAACACCGTTTACCAAATCGCAAACGATCCCGTCTTGCATCATTAGCGTCTTTTCGCGCCGTCCGCAGTCGAAACACCCGCACTCACGGCACTAGCACTGATCACAATTAGCGTTCGATTCGCTCTCACTGTTAAAATTGATTATAATCACTGAATGATTACAAATATCGGCCCTATGAGCCCGCCTCTCGGCGCACACGGTAGCACAGTATGCCCAGCGGCACACCGCACACGTAAAGCACTGAATGGGTTATCCCCGATCTCTATACCCGCAAGCGAGTATCGTGAAATATCTAAATGAAATATATCCATGATTGACCTTCTTTCGTGTCGAAAATATTACCCCACGTGGACAGTCAACAATACTCGCAAACGTCTTACGCGTACGAGTATTGTTATCTTAGAAACTCTTTAACCAGACTGGAACCCCTTTTTTAATTATTCCATTATAGTTCGGAAATTCTAGGATGAGTCCTGTGACAGCTTACAAATTTACCCCAATACAACCTTATGTAATGTATTTACCTAAATAACTTGCTGATTATTAGAATTGAGGCTTATATAAACGTTGATAAAAGAATTAAAATTACTGAACATCGTTACAAGGTTGTATTGGGGCAAATTTGTGAGCTGTCACAGGACTCATCCTACATTTTCTGAACTATAGGTACCATATGGCAATGTTTTAAACTAGGGGCCTGGCCCCCAAGGCGGCCGTGAAAATATAGCCCGGGAGCCGCGAAATATTTCAGCATTTGAAAAAAAGATCTACTTATATTTATACATTTAATTCTGAATACCAAACTTCGAACTTTCTAGAAAACGTACAATATTATTTTTGGTCAAAAGTATTCATTAATCAAGGACGCACGGACATGTGTTTTCATGATTAAATGAATTTCTTACCACTAATGAAAGATCACTCTTGACATCAATTCAAAGTGTCATACTCGTATGTTACTTGATCACATTGCTGAATTACTACGATTTTTCATTAAGTATTTTTCAAACATAAATGCGGATCAAAAGTGCAAGTGGATAAGAAAGACATTTGCTAAACCTTTAAAATATGGTCGTATTATGTGGGTAGCGCAAGAAGAATTGATAGAATTAGATCAGATGATAATTCCCTTGAAGTGTTATTTAATGAAAAAAATCTTGTAGAGTAAGAATTTTGGATAACGCGGCAGCAAGAATTTGCGTCAATCGCAAAGTTTATGTGGATTCAAACATTGTACTGGATATTGATTGGTTATGTAAAAATATGCAATCACACCCCTCTTATTAAAATGTTTTTGTAAGTGTATATTTCAAGTGTATATTAGTTATATTTCATTTCAATTTTGCTTTATAAATAAGTAAAAGACATGTCATATTATTTTCAGTAAAAATGTACCTATAACAATTCATGGAAAATAAAGTTCTGCTGATCAATAAAACAATATTTTTGGGGAGCCTTAGATTTTTTTCAACAGATTTCTGGGACTGTAATATGAAAAAGTTTGAGAAGCACTCGCAATAGGGAATTGAATCCGAAACCCCCGGGTCTTAGCAACTAGGCCACGGAGGTCGTCAAATGAAGACATCAACTACGAGTAGACAATAATTTTTTTTTTAATAGACATCAGTGCTTTACGGTTTTCATTGTTATTGAAAATTTACTTATTAGTTAGTTCTTTTAAACAATAGAGAATTTGAAAATGTATTCTATGACATATATTACTAAAGATTGATTTATTTTATAATTACTGTTTTTTCTTCTTACATAATGACGAAAGTAAATAAATTGTTCTCAATATAACGCTGTACATGCCTTTGTGATACTTCATATTGTCGTTGTGTTGCTGCATCTCTAGAGTCTAGCTTGATCGTTGTGATTGACGCGATCGTCTCTTCCTTTTAGTATCTGCGGTTCTTTTAGCAGCGATCTTATCATTTCGATCCAAAATCGTAAGTTTGTAATACGTCAAACTTAAATTTCGACCAAGAAAACTTATATTTGAAGGAAATTTTTATCGAAATGAATGAAATTGGAAATCTTTAATAATGTAGAATTTGAATGAAACGAAACTCAGACATCTTACTGACAAAAAAAAACTTTATTTTAACTATCAATAACCAAATTAATTCATTTACGAAGCAACGGTATAAGGTAAGTGGAAGTTATACGTGAATATAATAATTCGGAATCAATATTATAAATCTTAGAAATAATATAGAATTATATCTCATTATAAACTACTTCCTCGTTTTAATATATATTTTTCTGTTGAACAGCAAAGTAATTTCTTCTTAATAAATACATTGCTTGCCATTTTATTTTATGTCCTAAAGTCTTATCAAGAAATGACAACTGTCATATAATAAAATAATTGAAGAATAAAAGTGTTCTAACTATGACATTAATTAAATAATAACTATTAAACCGCAACTTTGACAACACCTAATGTGAATCACGGACATAAGAATAACAGGTTTTATTTTATATTAAAGATATGTGTATGTTCGAAAAAAAAAAGTTAAATATTGTATGGCTTATTAGATGTTACTTATTTATTGACAAAGTAAACGACACTTAAGTATCCTTTACATATCACAGTAACAATTATTAACAAAACATAACGTAACAATATCATCCATAAAATACAATTCAGGATAGATGCATTTATAATATCTTTCAAAATATTATGTATTTAATACTAATATAGTACAACACGGAATTTAAAAAAAACAATCGAATACAATTAATTCAATCTACAATACTATACTTGATTAAAAAATTAAACCTCTCTCCAAGGGTAACAAGAATGCGCAATAACCAGTCTCCCAGTTTAGACCTACTCGTAAGATTGAGGAAATGCCGAAGAAGGGTGTTCCTGAACTCAACATCTACATAAAAAAGATCCACCAAACCAAATATGGAGCTATCCAATTGTTGCATTCTCACGATTAATGAATAGTAACGTGCAGCTATTTATTGTTAACAAATTGCTATTGACACATTATCTGTTCAGAATCCATCAATACTAGATAATGAATTGCTCGCGTCATGTTGGATATCTTTATATCAATATTTACATGGTCCAGTTCAGATTATAGTCCAATACATTTTAAATCTCATCCACGACCATGGAAGTTGTCATATATTAATATCGTATTACACTTTAATTGTATATAATACAACCTGGTAGGCTTATTGGTAGGTGGTATGGTATCTCTTCCAACCAACCAGAAATATGTTAAAGAGACTACGTGAAAAGCAGACTGAAATCCTTCTAAAAAACTGGTTTCCTTCGGAAATCGAACCACCAGGTCAAAAAATGACGTCGTACCAACCTGGACAAGGAAGTCGTCATATATTTATATGGAAATAAAATAAATACTTGATAAAATAAAAAAAACATCGATGTAACACGTGCGCTATACAAAATAGTAAACACTGACATACTCGTAATTCCTGGTGTCACATTCCAGCGTGCATGCAGCGAATGCGCCCAAAGTCTTATTAGCGATTTGTTTTGCCTCCGACGCGAATAGAGGCACGCATCCAAATGCCACTCGGAGTGACGTGATGCTTGTCAAGCTGTCAAATTGCACGGGCCGGCATCGGCAGGAATGCTCGCGGTGTTTACATTTGTATTTGAAAAAATCTGTAGTGGTCTTTATATAACTACTTGATTGTGGAACGACGATTTATTATTTTTAAGTTAGGGAACTTGCTTCCACGGAAGTCCTTTAGTTATCACCAACGTGAACGCAAGAGACGAAGACTCTCAGAAGTTATCAACTAGGAAAGCATTGAGAGACAGGAAAATGAACCCCTGAATTCCGAAATTGTGCGAAATAATTACATATATTATTTGTGTATTTGAATGGATGAATTGTACGTATATATTTTTTTTTATTCTTAGGTTGTTATTCTTTTATATGTTACTCCCTGGGATACCTTCTTCTTCTTCAGGCGTTCTGGATCCATCCCTGGATATAGGCCTCCCCTTCGGTCTTCCACAACTCCCTATCTCGGGCACACTGCATCCACTTCACCCCTTCGGCCCGTTTTATATCGTTCGACCATCTAGCCTGTGGTCTCCCCCCACCTCTCTTGCCCGTTCTAGGCTGCCATTCCAGGACCTTTTTCGTCCTGGGATACCTGACCTGTCTCAAATTTGTATTGTATGTATGTATGTAGGTGGTATGCATGTGCGTAATGCTTTCTGACATTTTTTCATGTAAAGGTTTATAATTTTTATAAGTTGTGTTTAGTAATGCTTATATGGTAAATTCTAATTCGAGTATTACTTTTGGTATTTTTTTTAATGTTCGATAAAAGACCATACATTGTAATAAAATAATCAGTACCGTAGTCTGAAGGGGGTACAGGGGTGGGGACAGCTGTCCGCGGGCACAGGGCTAAGGAGGGCGCACGGCGAAAGGGGGGCGCTGGGCTTAGGGAGCGCACAGCTAAAAGGGTGGAAATGTAGGAACCAAAAGTAATATTATTATGTTTTTTCTTAATTTTCTCTTTTCAGCGTCAGACATTTTTTTATCCAAATTCCTAACAATGTCTGTGGTTTTTTATTTCGCTCGCACTCTGACATAAAAAGTACAGAAAAAACTATAGTACATGAAATTTGAAACAATTAAATTAGTACTGTTTTTTTTAGAATAATGTAATAATGTGATGACAAAGAAAGTGTAAAACAACAGAACTTAGGTCTTACATAAGAGAATAATAATCATTAAATCTCCAGAAAATATTTACAATGACTATCTATAGGTGATTTGATTTCAAAGCAAAATATTCGATTTCCTTAAATTGAATTATGTCAATACTCCTTTGTAGTACCCGCCGATCAAATAAATAAATAGAAAACCGATTGCACATAGTCGTACATACGAGTATCTTAATGTCCACTTAATCAAGCTGTCCACAATGGGTATACCGGACTGACCTCGAGTTTAGGTTAAAAAACATAAAAAGAATACATTGGTTTTTGTTATCATACAGGAAGACATTAGCGAACAATGCACCGAATCATCAAAACATCGTACATATCTGTATGATTGTGTTGTGTATAATACAAACTCAGTTTTATAATATTTAGATAATTTTATAAAGTACCTTCATGGCCTAGTTGGAAAGATTCTGTATTCCAACCTGAGGATTACGGGTTCTATTCCCGTTGGAACCCAATTTTCTTTAAAAGGGAGGTTTGAGGTGCATGGTCGCGCGGTAACGCGCTAGACATTCGTGCGAAAGGTCGCCGGTTCGAACCCCGCACTGTGATATTCCCCTCGAATGACATAGGTATTTTTCCGCCTAGTATTCGGGGGTATAAGGATACCTATGACTTCAATCATATATATTCTTTAAAAAAAACATGCCGGTGCGTTCCGATCATCTCACTTCAGTTGTACCATCGGATCCAGTATACCGGTGTGGTACGTTGCTGGTGGGCAACAGCTCACTCACTTAAAGAGGAGGAAAAAAATAAGTCAATTTTCAACTGAATTGACGTTGGAATGGCGAGAGGATCCTCGACTACGAGGCCCAGCAACAACGACGACTGAGAAGGGAAGACGAACTAAAAAAACCTTTGTAGATCTTCCGATATGTGATAGTAACACATTCTGCTTTAGATGTACTGTATGTGTGTAGTGTTTATATACAGTAAATTTTTTTGATAAGACCCCTTAAAAATGGTTGTTTTCAAGCGCTTCCTTAAGCTGCACACGCCACCCTAAGCTCTATCATAATACTTCGCCCTATTAGATTGATTTGGAACAATTAATCTATTGGATGAAGATGAAATTGACTTCAAAGTTCTACTTCTCTCATAAGGAACATTCCTTAGACACAGGTCCAAATTATTGATTAAGAATGTATACAAGGAGACAAAGTTTGAAATCAATCCGTTCGCGATATTTGAGTCAATGTAGACTTTGTAGAAGCGAACTAATATGGCAATATGTAAGAACATATTAGTATTGAATCAGATTAAAACCTTCATCAATTGCCTCCAGCTCTTTAAAACATTATAATTTCAGCATATTAATTTGTAATAATATGTTATATCACTGGAAGTAATAACACGTTCTTCAATCGACAAATTGTTGTAGATACATAATACCAGAGCACGGACAGGGCATGAGTCATAGGAAGGAGAATTGATTAAATTAAAGTAGAGTCGGGTGTGATCTCTATTAATGTAAAGTTTAATTAATTATTACCGTGGCGGGCACTAGGCGAGGAGATAGGTTAAGTCCATCATAAACAATCAAACTTCTCTTCAATTGACTTCTCGTCCTACGCTGATTACTGTGGCCAAATTGATGGCAACGGCAGATGTGCGTAGCCAGGGCCGACACTTTTCTAATACTCGTATATAGGTAACATATGTGCAATGCGTGCAGTGCATGTGCATGCAGGCGGAAATTTCTAGCTTATATCTGTACACATTTTTACATACTTCTATTTAGCACAAGATTAAGGGTTATAAGAGCCGTCTCACTCGGATCATTGCCTGTTCTGAGACAGTTGACTTACACACACAAAATTAACATATAAACAATACAACAAATCTGAAATACATCTGCTCTAGAGATTTGACAACTATCAGCAAAGGATTCTAAGGGAGAGTATGGTATAATAAGGATCAACATTAAAACTCCCAAGGGTTAAATAGTGTCTTATGTCGTTTTCAGTATTTTCATGAATTTCAAAGTAATCAAAAACGATCATTCAGTTCAGGATCACAGAAAATGGAAGATGATTCAACATGTGAGTAGTGTATACTTTATATTCGTTCCTCCCTAATCGGCGTCTTTCAAGGTTCTCTGAGTAGGTCAAAGTTTTTGGTCTCCTGGTACTATCTTTTCCGAGAGCTCAATTCAATCGTACAATGTTTTTTTCATTCCTCTTCAGACAACGCGACGATCTCCGAAGCCTAATTAATAAAACACCTTCTTTCAACCCGAGGGTTGCGAGTTTGATTCCTGTTGGAACCCTGGTTTTTAAGAAGGATTCAAGTCTGGTTTTAATTTTAGGCCTTTTTAACATATCTCCAGTTGCTTAGAAAAGATTGACACGTGACAATAAGTCCGCTAGGTTATACTAGATTTAACGAAAGTAATACAATACAACGCACTTTACGGAGATACATCATCAGGAGGTTTTTTCGTTGGATTGATGTTTTTTTATTTATATTTTCAAAGAAAATTTATTTACTTAATTTCCTCGACTTTTGAGTAAAAGTTAGTCGACACCGTTTCTTTAAACTATTGTTTCTCAACCTTTTTAGCCTTGTGATCCCCCAAAAGATATAATAAAAATAAGACTTTGTGACCCCCTACTCCACTGTAAAAATTTAATGTCTCTGGTGCATGTGCGCGAGGTTTCACCTACACAAAGACGATAACCCTTATTACGCTACCTGCTACACACTCACTAAATGTATAATATAATAGACATACATATATAACCATTGGATTAAGCAATGTATAACAATGACTTGTACTTTCTATTGTATTTTTTTTAATAAATGTGTTCCTTTTTCTTTGTGTGTGTTATTTTCCTTTTGTACACGTAAATTATTTTTAACCCTCCCCCTCTGGTCAAAAACCGATGCTTAAAACAACCCAACCGATGCTGTCGAGTGAACCATATGATATTGGACCATTTAGTGTTAGATGAAAAACGCATAGATTTTCAAGTAATATTTAATTCAATCCAAATAAAAGTACCCAGCAACCCATTAAACGTTTAAGATACATACGAGTACATTTAAATAATCATCTACCAAATTTGGAGTTCTATCAACGATATGAATGTTGTACCCAAATAATTCCCAGTGGCCACTAAGCCTGGCCGCAGTACATTACGAGTACCAACAATAGTTCAAGACACTAATGAACTATATGTTATGTATTCCGCCTTGGTCCGACACTTCCTCCTCCAGAGGAGCATGCGAAAATAAAGCAAAGAATCCGCCAAACCGGTTCGGTTGACCAGCATTATCTAAATGTCAGAAATGAGGAAAGGATATTTTTAGGCATTATGTAATACAGACGGATAAAAAATAACACTCAATGGATCGTTAAAAGGAGTATTTCTGATATTGGATTAACTTGCGGTAGGTCACTTTTATTGCAGGTGCTATTCCTATGGTCAACTAATTTTAAGATGATAACTCACTTGACGTGCCTAATACCCCTCTTACAGGTCATGAGCTACACAATTGGACGTATGCACGCAAAAAGGATCTAAGCAACAAAACGTATTTTTGGTTGCTTTAAAGTATTGTAATTATTATATTAGGTGTTTCATTCTCGATTTTCTTTCCTTTTCCACCATCCCTCTGATTGATGATATCTCACTTTTACTATTACTATTTGTATTGTTCATAAATTTTGTTCAAGCGAATATTGATTTGAATATTTTTGCGATTATGTAAATTTATTTATTTACTTTTGTCTGATTGGTTGGAAGTGATTGCCACCTGGTAATAAGACAACAATAAAAAAACTAAGTTAATAATAATAGCCCGCAGTAACAAACTGCCACCAAATCTATGAAACATGGCCTTGAAATGGTTATTGATTTTATTTACTTAGGCTCCATTTTCACCAACAATGGAGGACGCGAGACTGAGGGGAAAAAAATAACTGGAATGGTAAAGAATGCGACATCAAAGCTGGTAAAAAAGGAAGAACAGAACTATCACCATTATGACGAAAATATGCTTAGTTAAGTCTCCCGTCTTCGCAATATTTATGTATGGCGCGGAGGTTTGGAGTTTGAGAGCAAACGAGAGACGTAGAATATATGCATTTGAAATGCGGTGCTGGAGAAGGATGTTACGAATTCCATGGACAGCAATGCAAACTAACGCCTACATTCTCGAAAAACTGAGTATCACCTACAGATTGTCGACAATATACCTTTGGCGAGACCTTCGATTCTTTGTGCGTGACCTAGGAGACACTTTTGAGAGGCTCGTGGTTAATGGAACCGTGGAAGGACACCGCACAAAAGGGAGAGTCCCAATGCGTTGGACTGACCAAGTAAGAGACTACCCTTAAGAACCGTCCTTCGAGCCGCCGAGTACAGAGATGGATGAAGAGGAGTCGTCAGAGGCTATCATGGGTGAGCTAGCTCGATTATCTTTGAACGCCTTTTTATCGAAACCCCAGGTTTATTCTTCCAAGACTATTCTTGGTGAAGTGCTACAAAACAATTAATCAATAGCCGCACAGAAATCAGAATTCTCAAGACTAACAGTTTTCCTTAGAATCGATGGTCTGGTAATGATGACTGGTGAACGAAGGTGAAGATCTCAGTTTCATAGTGAAATCTACTTAGAGTAATTATATGTTCAAATCAATTCAAGGTATCTTAAAGCAAAGCAACTCCGTTAGTATAATACTCAGCCTGGGTTATCCAGTTTTGGATTCCCAAAAGACTTCCAATCTATTTTATTAAGATACCTTTGCAACCACCTTACTCCCGTAGTCTCCCCTATATAGTCATGTAGCGATCCTACATTAAAAGTCTTAATACAATATAATAATTACTCTAGCGGTATCTAAAATTATCGTACGTTTCCTGAACTAATGATAATCGATCAACTGCGTTGGCATTTATCAGCTGTAACCAGTTATCAGACTTAAAAATATATAGGAAATAAAACAATCGATAAAGATCACAGATGACGATATGGTCTATTAATAGTGGGTGTGCGAGCAGTTCTGTATTACCTCACTTCTAATACTCACTTCTCACCGGAGAAGTGCGAGTAGAACTCTGCCCCCTGCCCCCTGCTCTCGAGACCTGGCCACTGCGCCGTTACGTAGACTAAGACTGGTTTCTTCTGCTGCATCATCACGAGAAACTTCTGTACATGTTTTGCTGACGTCATCTTCTTTGGCGAAATAACCATTTTAATGTTTTTAGAAATATGCCCTGTTTCGTGGCCTAGTTAGTAAGACACCTGTTTTCAAACTCGGAAGTTGCGGATTCAATTCCTGTTGGTACCTATAAAAAGGTATCAATCTGGTTTTCAGTTTACGCCTCTTTAAAATTTGACTTGTCGTAATAAATTACCAAATGGGAATAATCCTGGATGTACTATATACAAAGAAAGTATAATACAATATTATATTTTATTATATTGGGAATTATTTTAAGAGACAGACGTGGAAACGCGGATATACGCCTAACTCTGTGGAACAAAATATACCAAGTTGTCATGGTTAGAACATGTGTGGGACACTCCAGATAACTGTATCCCTAAAAGAGTGTTCAAGGCTGCGTCTGTGGGAAAATATCTAGTGGGAAAACCAAAAAGGACGCTCGATTCGTAGATGAAGAGTATGTGCTAAGACAGACTTCAGCTTGTCTGAGAAACCTTTACCAAAAAAGTCCAAGGCAGATTCATCCGAGGCGTACCGTGGCTGTGGTGTATCCTGGCTCTGTGGATAAGGGGGGAGAAAATGAGATGAAAGGAATTAAATGTCTTGTCATATTGGCTTTAGTTTGTTTATCTTAAGTAGATTTTTATAAGATAACTCAAGGTTAATGAACATTTACAATATATTTTTTAAGTTTTTAAAAACATTTCTCGTTTTCTTGAGACCTAGCTACTGCGTGTACTAAGACTGGTTTCTTCGCCTGAATCATCACAATAAGCTTCAGTACGTTTTTTGGTGACGTCAGTTTCCATAGACCGAAAGAATTAACCAAAGTTATCAGTTATTGTGGTGTACGAGTATAACATGGTTTGGTCAGATGAGTTGACTGTTTGGCCATGTTTCTTGTTTTTTGTGACCTAGATTCAATATGTTCAGACTGGTTACTTTTTCACCATCGTTAATATACTCGTATGCTAATAGGTCGATTTTATCGACTATGTACCTGTATTAATTTTCACTGTCAATATCTGGAATGTTTTCAAGATTATTATTAAGAAAACGAACAACCCCTTTATTTAGATGATTCATACCAGATATACTATAATGTTAAATAATAAATTACTTTCTTATTTCACTTACTTAATTAGTCCCCGCGACACATTCCAGTATTTCTACCTACTATAGTATGTCGAGGCTCTTCAAGCGACATGATACCGATTTGTTACGAGATCAATCTTAGGTTCAATTGGCGACATGATACCGATTCGTTACGAGATCAATCTTAGGTTCAACTGGCGACATAATACCGATTTGTTACGAGATCAATCTTAGGTTCAACTGGCGACATGATACCGATTTGTTACGAGATCAATCTTTGGTTCAACTGGTACCATGTTTCATCGTAAGTATGGTCTATTGACTAAAAAGAAAAAAATATGTGATAGTTTATCTTTTGCATTATTTGGTTATTTTTTACTGTTTTAATTTTGCTTATAGCTATATGTGTCTCTAATGTTTCTAAATTTATTTATTTTTTATAACTTTTTTATAATCGCGACGTATGTAAAATTTTAACTCCACTTTCTTTAAATTATGATTTAACTCTTTAATACGGTTTATACATTTTGAAGTTGTTATTGGATAGCCAACGCTTATGATTGCATTTAAGTACTAATATTCCTCTGTGTTATTCCAATACGAGCATCTGTAATTTTACAAGCACATTATATTTAATAAACTCTTGTGTAGTTCATCTCCCTTGCCTTAGACGTTACATATATTTTTAGCTTAACTATCGTCCAATTCACAGTATTTTATATATTGTTTATAGTTAAGGCATTAACATTGTGGGGGTTTAAAGACATTGTAATTTATTTTATCAAACAATGTTTATTCCACTTTTTTGTAACGGTATAACATGTCTTATTTGTGCTCCCCTGATGATGAGGTGAAAGCCTTGAAACCAGTAGGGTTATACCATTACAAAAAGTGGAATAAAACAGTGTTTGATAAAACAAATCACGATCACAGGATTTTGTAATATTCTCAGATTCTCTTAGTTCCGTTAGAACATTGTCGTTTAACCTCTCGAATTTAGTTGATAATTTTTTATGTGAAATCAGTCTCGCTTCATACCCTTCAGAATAAAAACAAAAACATCACATTTGTGCGGATTCCCGCTCACCAGAGTATATGATACGCGGAAATGAAATCGCAGACAGGCTGGCAAAATATGCAACAGTATCCGGTTCCTCCCACTTAAACTATGTAACTTTTTGCCAGGATATCATATCTCAGGCTAAAAAACGTTTACTCACCAGTTTACCAAAGCCTGGGAGCTGTCTATTAGCAGAAACTGTGCTGCCTACAGGAATATTCAGGTTTAAATACCTACTAAACCTTTGATAGGAAGCCACCTTTATAAAATCCATATAAAAGAAAGCCCTACATGTACGTGTGGAATGGGTGAAGAGACCCTCGTCCATGTTTTCATTGAGTGTCATCTGCGCACCGCATACAACCTTTACTCAATTGTAAATATCCCCCGTCCGTTCAGTATGTCTCACCTACTCAACTCAATTGTCCATTAATTTATAGTTACATATCTGAATTTATCATATTGTCCTAAACTCTTTAAATATTTAGAACTACAGTATTTCTTACATATTCTCGTACTGTATAATTTCTTTCAAATTGTTATTAGCACAAATCATCCTCTTTATAGGATGTATATAATGTCTAATTAACTAATAATAATAGTATGGTGTAAGAGATTTTCATAAAAAATATGGTATCTCTTTCTCTAGTATATCACAATATTCTTTCTTTTGCTACATTCACTTCTTAAGTGAAACATATATACACCAGGTAGTATGTACTAGAATACGATTAAGAACGGCATCACTTTGGCACCATTAAGATGATGTAACATATTAGATACTAACATTTTGATATTCCTACCCGATTATAAACAGGTACCGCACAATCAGCTTTCTACGAATCTTCAATTTTTTAGAATCATTGTCAACGTCAAGGAAACAGTATGGCGGAACGCAACAGAATATAAAGATCTTCAAAGAGCTGGACTAACTAAATGAAAATCACAACAATACTAACTACCCTTGGCCGCTGCTATCTAAACCGTGGAGTGTATTAATCGATGGATAGGAATTGTCCAAATACGTCATGGAGGCAAGCACAATTGGAAAGAACCCAATCATTTTTAATAAGAAAATCTTGTAAACCATTATTATTTGATAATGAAGTCTAGTTTGGTGGGTATTTTTAATGCAGATGTTGTTGATGTCAGGGGGGTCTTTCTCCAGCATTCCCTCAATCTCATGTTTTGACTCATTTAATTTTATTTAATTTTTTTATTTACCCTAAATTTCGTATCCTTATTGCCCTAGGGCAATAAGATCTCTCTAGAGAGAGATTTTATTGTTTCCTAATTAAGTATTGTGTTGTTGATTGTATTTTGTTCTTTTTTAAGATAGATATTTTTATGTACTATATTTTGAAATATATACAATTATGTATCCTGAATCGTTCGTTTTTTTGGAAGATGTTGATACGATATCTTTTGTTTTATAATTGTTACTGTTATATGAAAAGGACACTTAAGTATCGTTTATTTTGTCAATAAATAATTACATACTATTGACCTGGAATGGTATGACTAAGACTGTTTAAATATTTTTTACCCATAGTTGTTAACCAGTCTTCTTCAGCATCTCATAAATTCAGTGACGTGCCTAGACAAATTGGCCTAATAGTGTCCGGGATGACTCACATCAGCGTCAATATGGTGACCTGCGTGGTCAATCAACAGTAGAATTGCAATATTATTATAAATTTATTGGAATATTGTGACGTGTTCTATTATTGCATATTACGTGTCCATCCTACCGAAGTTTTCACGTCAGAATCTAATTTTTATCGTGATTTTCCCTGACAAAGCATTCCTCATAATGACGACACTATAAATGGTGACAAAACTGACGAGTTTGAAAGAAAATATTCGTTACGTAATCTTATTTTATAGAGTTCGATTAACTCAGTGACGTAGATATATTATTTCGCTGTTTTAACGATATTTTTACGTTTATTTAAGATTTCTAATTGTAGATTAAGTATCGTAATTCTGACAAATAGATTAAAATACTATTGTGTTTATGAGTACATACATACTTAACATTAAATTATTTATATATCACTTCATTGCACAACGATTATGCGACCTTACTGTCAAGTGGAAGTCTCTTCCAACCAAACTGACAAAATTATATAAAAGAAGTTAAATTATCGGAAAAAAATACACAAATTAAAATATAATTAGTTTGTTCAAAATTCATGAACAATATAAATAATAAGAATGAAAGTGAGATATCATTAATAAAAGGAAAAAAAGGAACACTGAAAAGAAAAGAAAAAATGGGAAGAAAACGCGTTACAATATTGAAATTAAATTAATATTAATTTTCAATGGCTTTTTAAAACTCGCTAATGACGGAGTAGTCTAAAATTAGTTGGTAACTGATTCCAGAGTCTCACAAATACAATCGGTGAAGTTTATAGCAATATCTTACAGCCAACCAAATAATAATTCAAAAAGATAACGATAACAACAAAACAAATAAACATTTTATCTACGAGTATATCAAAAGAGATAAAATATGTTCAATTTTATTTTGTTTTCGTAGAGCGAAACTAGACTAGACATGACGCAATATTCTATTTATTTTATATTTTTGGCATAAATTCAATATTCTGAGATTATTTTGGATATTATTATCACAATAGCGTGTTAGTGTCAAAATTGATATATACGCTTACATGGTAGTAAAACTTGGACGTGAAAAATCAATGAAAGGTGTCGAATAAATACGGTGAAATAGCGTTCACTGAGAAAATTATGTGGTGTATCGATGTATGATAGAATAAGAAAAGTAATTATTAAGGATTAATGTGAGCTTTAAACTCATGTTTTAAGTAGGGGGAAAAGGAACACGTTGAGGTGGTTTGGACATGTTGAACGGATGGGTGACGATAGGCAGATTAAATAAATGTATTATATAATACAATCATAAGTGAGAATCGTACTCGAGAAAGTATCGTTGGACCAGGTAAATGAAATTTCGAAAGCAGGTTGGGTAAGACGTATGAGAAACAGAAGGAACTGTATGAAAATATGTGTGGATGTAGAGGAGGCGAAAGATGTATGTCGAGATAAAAATGTTTGATGCCCTGGTCAGTCTACCTATCACAACAGGGAAATGGTAAATACCTATATGTATCTATACATATATCATCGATCCGGTGTATGTATCTATATATTATATATCATCGATCGGAGTGGGTGTCATCGATCGACTATGGACATCGACTGTGAGTGGATAAAACTAGTTCAAAATAGTACGCATTCTACAAAATAGTACGCATTCTACAAAATAGTACGCATTCTACAAAAGCGTAGGTACATATTACATTCGATATTTGGATCGTATTTAGCAACAACTATAATTTGTTAGTCTTGTACATTTTTCAGTTCTGTAAAAGTATTTAGGTTTTTATCAAGACCCTTCCCAAATCTTTGAACGTTTCCGAGATATATATTTTTTAATAAACACAAAATTTCGCTTGAAGATTTGGTTCGATTTATACAGCAAATGGAGCAAGGCGCTCGATCTGCTTCGTGATCGATGGTCGTGTGCATTCTGGCGGGAGACACACCTTCGGGCGTCAGTTGCCAGCAGTCAGAGGCTAATCTTAGCAGCTGATGTCATTATCTTTCTAGTAGCTCTAGGCACTGCAACGAGATCTGAACCTGGATTGGTAGCTTGATGTGGCATTAACGTTGATAGATTGTCTGTTGACTAATCTGACAGGTGAGTTTTTTCTTAAAAAAATCAACTTTCTTTGGAATCTGTTAATGGTCTCTACAGATTGTAAAATAACTGTACATGTTTCACAGTCATACATGACAACTGTACTAATTATTGTATTATGCAGCTTGACTCATATAACTTTGGCCTATTTGTTTATTGTTAAAATAACAGAACTGAGGTATGTCCCACATTTATTTTATTTATTATTTAATATAGACCATAGAGAATATCAACACAACAAATATTTTTAAACAATTCAATTCAGATTTATGGAAACTAAATATATTATCACACTATATGTTTATTACATGTTCTGTAGACTATTACATGCTTCCACGTTGTTTCTTGCGGGAAGTATCAACTGGCATTTCAGTACATTTAGAGAAATTATAAAATTAAATCACTTGAAAATTATTTATTATGAATGCATATTAAGTTGTGTATGTGCAGTTGTGTTTGCGTATGTCAGCATCCGTGGTGTAACGCTAAGCAAGTAGGGGCCTCAGGTTCGATGCCTGGCGGATTCACTTCCGGACTGGCTTTACACTTAGACGTCTACACTTACATCTAAATGTATGTGTTTCTGTCACTTATAAACTACTTATCACAAATTTTTATAGTGCTACTAAACAACACAAAAATAGCGATATATGAAAACTAAGTCTAACCAAAATATGCAGCAAATGAAACGTGACGATCGTTTTGGAACTTTGGGTTTGATTTGTCAAAACTGTGTTTGTTGTAGTGTAACTGCTTAGTTAATTTATACACTGATATTTTAAAGACATCAATATCGGATAATTCGACAAGGTTATTCCGCTCTTAATAGCTCAGTTTGTTAAGTGTTAACCAGACTGGAATCCTATTTAAAAAATCTGGGTTCCAGCGGGGATCGAACCCGCAACCTCCGGATCGGCAGACAAGTGTCTTACCACCATGCCACGGAGGTCGTCATTATGTCACTCATTCAAAATTGAAAATAACTAAAAAACATAAACAAAATATATCTACAATAAATATCCCTTGCAGTGACCTTTTCACAAAACAGCGATAGAGAAATAGTCCAATTATTATTATTATCAAGTCTCTAAAAAATTTACCACAATATCACAATGAAAACAAACGGAATAAAAACTAGAAAAAATATTATTTACAACTGCGGGTGTAAACTCAATTTTACAATGCGTTGCACACGCGAAAACGCCCGAATGCGACGGAATCTTCCGAAGTAATGAACGAATATCGTATGCTGATGTACTCGTAATATACTAACAATATTTAGGCATGGACACGCCGCGCGTGTTCTGAGCATGAAGCCGATGTTCACATGGACACGCCAGGCGTGTTCTCAGCATTGGACGAGTTAATCATCCTGCAGATGGTGGACCGATGTACGTGTAATTACACTTTGGCAAAGACACACAGTGTTGACAGATCAAACCCAAAGTTCCGATGGTAAGGTGATCAAAGTTCCAAGACGATCTGCTGGTTTAATCTGCTGCAGTCTTTTGTGAGGCAGAGTTGTTGGCATAGCGATATTCTAGTGTTGATTAACAGCGCTATAAGAATTTATGATAAGCAGCATATAAGCAAGATATAATATATAAAACGGTCTTAAAGCAAAATTAGTCCGGAAGTGAATCTCCACGGAATTGAACCTTGGGCGTTTGGTAGCTTATAACGTGAATGCTAACCGTTAGACGACTATACGATTATCAAAAGTAAATGAGTAATGCAGAAATACTACCTCCTTCGTGTGTCTTCAATGTTTACATCATCACATACAGTAAACACTTTTGGCCTAAAGAAAAATCTAAATCATCCATAAAAAAAACAACTTACGATTTGAATTCCTGTTTTTGACTTCATCACTATTAAAAGTGCGATCAATGTTTATGTTTTTTAGATTCAAATACATGTTATTAGTACAATGGGGCATGATGTAGTTGATTAAAAATGCGAAGTTTGTTTTCGAAACATAATATGTATGGAATACATGCATACAAGATCCAATCTGTATTTACCTGTTTTAATGTATTTGAGGAATCATGACGCCACATTACATGGACTTGTATACATATATTTATTTGATTTAACTTAATTTTTGTTTTTTTTTTTAAATAAGTTACCTGTGGGATCTAGTTGGTAAGGCACTTATCTTCTACCCGGGAGTTTTGGTTATCAACGATACCCAATAAATACAAAAAATATATAAGACGTGTACGAGTGGTGTTATCTCTTCACTTACGGTATTGTTTTCAAAAAGTAACGATGACAAAATGTGAGTTAAACGCCTTATCCAGTGGTTCTAAACCCAAAGATTGGTAGCCTCGCGGCCGCGCTTTTCAGCACGTTCGCATTGCCAAATAGGATTCGGTTAAGGACTACTAATGATAAAACATAAACTGCACATTTTACTCGTTAGATATTTTTGTATTTACGTGATTGATAAGTGTTTATTATTGACGAATTTCGTGGTCTAGCTGCTAATACGCCCGTCTTTCGACTCAGGGGTTGCAGGTTTGATTCCAGTGTACAGGCTTGTTGCCATTTAAAGCCAATAACATATTTCTAGTTGGTTGATAGAGATTGCCACATGGCGTTATAAGCCCGTAATATTTTATTTATACAGCGAAAAAGAAATACAAAACAAAAGTAATTCGATATTTCAAATAAAAGTCTGCTCTCTAAATGGCACTTTATAAATTGTCATTTTATTATTATTTTGTGAGTTGGATCCTTTTAACATATACATTCATATTCTACATATATACATCCACATTCCATATACATCCATATTCCATATTCATATTCATCCATATTCTTATACATCCATATTCCATATATGTTACATATATGTTATGGATCATCCATATTCTATACATCCATATCCTCGGTTTTATAATGAGAATATTAAAAGAATTTAACAGTACCGATATTCTTCGAAACTTATATTATTATCTAATAATATAAGTTTCGAAGGATGCATCTGGGCTCCTCATCAGCTCAAATATAAAAAAAATATAGAACAAATACAAAAAAAATCCTCAGATGTCAGCTCACCGTCTCGAACTTCTCACGTTGTGTAACTATAGAAGCCTCGAAACAAGAAGGCAAGAATTGCGATATTCCTACTAAGGGTTTTTCAAGGTTGCTTTAACTGTCCTGCGATTCTAGAAATACTATGTTTATATGTACCTAAAAAATATAGCCGTACAAGGAATCACCCTCTGTTCTACATACCAACTTACCGGACGAATATCATGGCTAAACATTCAGTCACGCGTGGTATAGAGATATTGAACCTGAATGACACTGTTGATATATTCTCGGTACCGCCTAGCAGTATGAGAGGAATCCTGGCTAATATTCTTCCTAATGAATAAGCTAACTCTAGAAGCAGACCCTCTTTGTGTAACAGGAAAGATCCGTGCAAAGTGGATTTATTAACTTTTGGACATTTAATATTTATTGGCAGCGCTCGATATACTCGTAAATTTGAGTTTAAGCTGATCTCATCTTAATGAAGGTTTATTTGGACCAATATATGCAAAATCCCAATCGACAAAATATTTTTCGGTTTATTTAAAATATCGAATAACCATAACTACCGATCATTTATGTATAAAAACATCAAGTCAGATAAACGGGTGTTTAAAATTTTAACTTAAAATTGTTCACTATAAGTCCATATGAAATGGGCTTGATTGTTCGTCAATTATCTCATAACAGGTAAAATATGGGTTGGGTCATTTTTGCAAATATTATACTAGTTGCAACCCGTGAAATATTCACGGAAGTAAAACAAACTCTACATTTATGAAAATATATATTCATAAATATGGAATTTGTTTAAATATATCATTTATACATCCACCCCTTTTACACCGGTTCAAAAATTGTTAGCTAGGTATTTAAAATTCGTTCAGTTATCACGGACCCACCGAGATTCAAATTTCGAATTACTTTCGCAGAGAATCTAAGTATGTATTCGTATCTCGCTCTCTTGTATTCAAAATTCAATTCTCGTATTCTTTCTTTGACGACAGCCATCGTATGGGTTTTGGCCTATTTATACTATGATACACCCATTTGGTTAGCTATAAACAAATAATCCATTAGGAGTGCCTGCGTCATGTCTACGAAAATAAAATAAAATAAAATCATTTTTAATAAAAAATATATTTTAAGCACTGAAATGGGGTTTTTATGACATTCATGCATACATATAATCACGCCATGTCCCTTGCAGAGTAGGCAGAGAGAACATATCTCCGAATTTTTCTATCCAATCACATAACTTTCACCTTCTCCATAATGCATCTCGTCATGCACAATCTTCTATTCTTCATATTTTAAATTTTACCTTCTTTCAAAATCTAGTCCATTTGATCTAACCCCGTTTCCCTCGGTCTAGCTTTTCCACGCATACCTTGCACTTCTGAGTTATATACTCGCTTAGTTATTAATTCTCTCCACATGTCCAAACCATCTTATAGTTCCTTTCTTCATCTTACTTAAAACATCAATTTTATCGAAACATTCATTTTTGATGTCTTCGTTCCGCCTTCTTTCATACATAGACACTATTTTAAGTTTTTAAACAAATAATTTTCCAAACTGCCAAACAGATTTTCGGCAGTGACTCTTGCCACTTCAAACAAAATATAACATTTTTTTACAAAAAAATAATCTAACTAAAAAAATTAAACGAAATTTAATGAAAATCAAAATTAAGTGATCAAAATACACATTTATACGAGTCTCAACCTAAATATAAATTGATAATCATACAAAGTCGCATAGAGTTTTTTTACATTTTTTCATTAACGCACTCCGCACTGAACTACTCGTATTATATTTGTCCTCAGCTTCACAAGTATTTTATCTACTCGTATTTAGTTTTTGGGGGATATGATACCTGCTTATTTTTTATGCAGTAGATATTGCCTTAGAAACCAGTTTAGACATTTTATGGTTCCATATAACAACAAGAAGAATCAATTGAAATGTATTAAGATGATTCGGTAAACTGTCTAAGGTACCATATTTTGCATTTATTAGAAGTCTCGTAATATTTTGTATTACAAAAAAAAAACGTGAAGACTGTTTTAAGTAAAAATATTCATAAAAAATTTTTCCTCCAGAATTCAAGGCACGGGGATAAAGTTTCAAAGGGGGTGTGACTATTATTTATAGACCTGATGAAAAGCTACAACATCAAGACAGGCACTAACATGAGACTCCTTTGATTCACCATCTTCAAACTTCAGTTGATTTGGCCATGAATTGAATACCGAACAGAACTTTCCGCACCAATCTTAGGAAATACCAAATGAATGGCCAAGGAGAGATGAATCGATTAGATAATGGAACTTGTATTGCGATTCGGCATAATATGAGATGAAACCTTGGGTTTATTAAAATACAAGGGTAAAAGACGAAACATTTTGTTTTATTGTACGCCTGATTCTATCCTTAGAGGTTTATCTAAGAAATAAAGAAAAAATCGTCAAATGTGGAAGGTTAAAGACGGCATTGAAATACTTGGAAGAATGAGCTTTCCCCATCTGAATGAGAATGGAAACCCCTCGAGTTGTCTTATATTATTGTAGAAACTGTAGTAAGATAATGCGAGGGATTTTTCCGCCATTCTGTCAGATGGAAGGAAGAACAACCAGAAATCATTGTCTCATAAAATAGATCACAAAAAACCTACCCTGGATCTAATAAGAACTGAATAAACCAGGATTGTGAAGTCGGTTGGTTATTTATGGAGTCGGAAGATGTTTTTCTAAATTCGACTCCAACTTAATTATTTTTCAACTAATGACGTTATGAAATTATAAACTATGTACCATTTAGTACAAATAGCGTTAGTATGATGAGGAATCACAGTAACACATTAGAGTTAATTAATTACCAAAACACCTACATTAGAGTTGTAAGTATGACATATGTTTAGCAATATATGTACGAATTGGAGTCAAAGTTTAAAAGTAAAACATTTAAAGATTCTGGTGTCGTAGTCGACATGTTTTTTGCCGACTCCACAACCTGGGAATAAACATCTCGGTCGTTTCCTCGTGACTGAAGATCAAGATCTTTCCGGTCCACCTGCCCAACTCTGCACACGACGATTCTCCCTTCTTTGGGTTCTCCCTATTTTATGATTGTATATATGGTAAGCACAACACACACATATACTACGCTTCACTCAAAGTCGAATGTGTTACTATTACATAGCGGAAGATCTATAATGGTTTCATTTTAGCTCATGTTCCCTTGGTAAATTTTCTGCAGATTTCTTACCAAATATGTTTTTCTGAACATAAACATATGTCTAATCTAATAGCCGCATCCACTACCTTCCTATTCTTATAATTTATTTCATTTTGTAATATTTTTAATATCTCAATTATAGTGGGTTCGAATCCCGAGTAATTCCTTTTATCAATTTTAAACCTCTCGTTGTGTCGCCATCACAGAGGACATTGATTTGGTCATCGGGTTCATGGTCTACCTATGACTCGTCCCTCCTGACTACCCGTTATAAAAAGATAACTTCTGCAAGATCGATGAATAAGTTTGACAGCCCTAACACTAATGCATGGCTAGTATAGAAAGAAGCACTCCTTGCAGCGTGCATAAAACTCGTTTTACTATAATTGGCGTGAAAATAATAATCCATCATTCAATTGCCCTTGTCGTATCATTGAGAGTTAAGCACTCATTAGTGCTAAAAAAATAAATATATGTTTTCTTCCTGTTAGCTGTGGTATCCAGTTGTTATGAGATGACTCTGTCTGATCTCTTCCGTGTGACCTTTCACAATCTCCACCATGACTTTTTCTCCAGAATATCAAACTCCTCCCTGATATGCATGCCCATAAAACTGTAAAATAATCGTACTTTCATTATTGATGTAGCAATGCCATTTTCCACCTTCAACTCATCACCTTTTATGATACAAAGTAAATATATTTACTTTGCATCGTAAAAGAAGATGGGCAATGGCCGCAGCCGCCACCTTCCATTTCTCATATTTGATGGCCTAGTTGGTAAGACGCTTATGTTCCATCTTTGGTTGGTAAGACGAGTATCCTTATGGTACCCGAAAAAAAGAGTTATTAGTCTAGTTAAAAAGTTCATTTGATAACAACGCTCACATGCGCTGGATATATGCGAGTATTGATGCCTGCCTACGTGCGGTAATATTTTCAACATGTACGATGACAAACTGTAAGTGACATTTATTCCAATGGTCCTTTACTCGAAGGTTGACTATAGGAGCCGAAGACAATGTTGTCTCCAGGCTACGCTCTTCAACATGTTCACATCATCAATTCGGGTGTGGCAATGGGTACCATACCAATGAATTAAACTTTGATTATTTTATTATATGTAATATTTTTAATTTTCAATGATAGTGGGTTAGATTCCCAAGTTAGAGCGCCATTAATGGTAGTCTGTTCTCTAAACGGCGCTATACAAATTGTCTTTTTATCAATATTATTATACTTAAAATCTGAGATTAATTTTAAAAATCTCGTGAACACGACGAATTTGTCGGTTCGTTATAAATTATACAGAGGAACGAGATTCCACCATTTACCATAGGTGGAAAAATAGTGCCGTTATATTAATTTTGTTGGTTTCTGAAACTGTGGTTGGAATAACAGACTGGAAAATCAAAACAAAGGCACTCTACATGATGCACTTCACAGGACTAAGTAACGAAATGAATTGACAAGCCTTAATCAATATCTGTACTTACTTCAACAGGTCAGGAGCATCAAAACTTAGACATAACTATGATGTTGTTGATTCTATACTAAGTAATATTCTTTTCATTCATTTGTGTGATAAACCTTCAAAATATCCGATTCGATGAAGCGAACAGGCTGAAGAACGGGGCTGAGAAACAACATTGTCATTGATCCCATTAATCGAGCCTTAGGATTCAAAATCTCTCGAGTATGCGTGTAATTCTCTGTTCGCTATCCTTCAGCTTGACTATGCTACCCCGCACTTGAAGATGCAACAACACGTCTAGCGCGTACTAGCATTGTTACCGGACAAACTCTTTTACCAGACTAGTACCATTTTTTGGGTACCATCGGGAATCGAGCCCGAAACCCCCTGATGGAAGTCAAGCGTCTTGCCAACTAGGCAACGAAGATCGTCGAAAATAACTCTGTAATATAATAATTAGTTGTTAAGACGAAGTTTTTCAATCTGGGGGTTGTGGATTCGTTCCCGTTGGAACCAAGATTTAAAAAAAGGAATCCAGTTTGGTTTTCACTTAAGGCCTCATTAACATATTTCTGGTTGGTTGGAAGAGATTGTCACATGGCAATAAGTTTGACAGGCTGTACTGTATACAACGAAATTATAATACCATATAATAACAAATATATTATCAACTTCTCTATATGTTAGTTTATATTATAAAACAAAGAATGGCACAGTTTCTCGACAACATCCCTCCGACTGCCAAATGTGGCCACAGTTCAGAATCAATAAAAAAGCCATTAAACCCAGTTACCGACCAGCGGAGCCGCAGTAGCCACGGAATAAAGCGATAAAGCTAGAATACAATGTGCTCCATTCTTGTGTTTCTGTACTCCATTATTGTTAACAATGGACTACGCTGTGTTTTGGTACAACACGTTATAAATACTAAATCTGCAATATCCATCATATGACTCGTTTGATTATATTGATAGTCCAAAAATGACCAACTAAAAGCCAGAAAATATCAAAATACTAAATCTTGTTCATCACTCTTTGTTCTTCACGTCGTCCTTTACTGTTCACATTTACCGTTAAACTCTGAATCCAGCTACCAGCTGCCGTAAAACTTGCACTCTGGCTTGCTTTAATAGCGATTTACAAAGCATTTATCAGTTTTCAAATATTGTACATAACCTGTTTTTATCTATTCGCAATTATATTTGCTTCTGCCTATTCCTCCCCTCTCCAAACTATTGATTATGTTTTAAAAATAATGTTCTGTTTTGATTTCTTTATTCTCTATTTCTAAATAGGGAATTTTAGTTTCTTATTACTTTTTCTACTATTTTTCTCTGTTTGTGAGTAACGTAAAAACTTTGTAGCCTCTCGATCATCAAAATGCAATAAAAACGCCGATTATATATTTGTACAATAAAGTTCCAAATAAAAAAATAGTTAAACGTATGATCAAAACTAATAATCAATGGACTATTTTATACACTAACCTTAACTTTTTTATGTACCGACTTAAAACTGAAATTGATCTAGAAATATTAGTGTTAGTGATATTATGTTTAGTATGCTATTGTAGCATTCAAAATATCCCAGACTGGGTTGATTTTCAAACTTTTTCACCTTAGTTTATTGTTATATTGTCGTTCGGAAGTTAATTCCTAAGAACACTTTTTTTCGTCGTCTCTGGAAAAACAAAATGATTTTATGGCGATTTATATCCTCATGATTTATATCGAGTACCCTCGTGATTTATGTGGAATAAAATCTAGTTATTAAAAAAATGACTGCTTGGCCACATTCAGAGCAGGATAAAAACAAACATTTGGAAAACAATCGTTTAAAAAAAGTGAATATATATCAATAAATTCACCATGGTACCGTTTCGTCCCTGTATTAAGAATTTTAAATAAGTGTTTTCAGTTCTCAAACACTTAAAAAAAAGTGTAATCTATGTCATATGATTGCCATGCATATATTATATAAAGAACATATACTCGTATACTCGGTCTAACTGAATAAGGCGATTTGTGGTCTGAAACAGACAATCTCAGCATACTACGCACCTCGAAGGGTACAACCGTAACACACAATTCTGTCATGAAGTAAGGTGCCAAGTATAAGGCACACCACAAACAAAGCACTCACAATAGCCAGTTACAGATAAAACCTTTGCTAATCGCTTTTATCCTCCATTCAAAGCAACCTTTTTAGTATTTCTCAACCTTTTTAATATTGCAACCCTCTGAAAGAAAAAATAACTCTTTATGGTGTCCCTCCAAAAACTTAACATGGGTTACGGAGTATTCTCTTCTTGTATACGTACATACATACCGTCACGCAGTCTCTCTATCGGGTTAGGCAGAAATGAGAGATCGCCGGACTATCCTATCACGATAAACATACTTCGCCTCTTACACATCCATACAGGTTCTACGATTCCTCTGACTTTTTACATTTCCTTCTTTCAAAATATCGTACACTGATCCAACCATACTTTCTTGGTCTTCCTTTACCACGTATTTTACTCACATTTGTACTATATATCTGTTTTGTTAGTCTTTATTTATTCATTCTTTCCACATGCCCAAACCATCTCAGCGTCCTTTGTTTCATCTTACTCAACACATCAGTCTTAAGTTCATATTAATCACTCATCACTTCATTCCGTATTATATCATCATACATTGTCACTATGTATTCGTCTCAAAACACGCATTTGTACAGCATTTATTCAAGTCCTCTCAATCCTTTTCCAGTTTCACGTTTACTACTATGCAGCAAAATTGGCACCAAAATACCATTATAGAATATACTATAATTTTGGCAGATTTTATCACCTTCGGGTTTAAATTTTAAATTTGAACATAGATGTTTTAATGCCTCGTTGACTTTCCTATCGCTACATGCCGTTCGATATCCCTCTTAATTCTTCCATCATCTGAGAAAACACTACCCAAATAGTAGAATTCCTCAACTTGCTCAAATCTTTCATTATTAACCCATATATTTCACATCATTTTGCTTTCACACTTACCCATCTCCATTACTTTGGATTATACTCGTATATATACTATAGTATTACATTGATCTACAGATATAAATTCAAGATTCCCTGGATAGATCGTGTTAGAAATGCTTACTCGTATTTGTAAAGACCGAGAACTGCTTAAAATTATAAAGACGCAAGTGGCAGTATCTCAGTTACTAATTAGAGATATAAGATAAATTATAACACAATCGATCATCCAGGGAAACATAAATCACAAACGAGGTAAAGGAAGACGCCATACTTCTGAGCTTAAAAACTTGCGGGAGTTATTTTGAAATGCAATGAACAAGATAAGGATTGCCATGATGGTGGCCAACATCCGATGAGACGGCACCTCCAGAAGAAGATGACGACCTCCGTGGCCTAGTTGATACGACACTTCTCTCCCAACAACAATTCTAGTCTGGTTTTCACTTAAGGCCTCTTTAAAATCTTTCTGGTTTTTTGGAAGATATTGGAACATGACAATAAGCCCGCCAGGTTGCAATGTACACAACGAAATAATACAAAATATGTTTTTTTGTTTTGTTGCTATTTTATTTTCACTGTATAATATTGTATTTTAAATAATTTTTTCAATGTACTGGTATACATATGTTCACAGGGGTTCGAAATGAATATATTTTGCATAATATGTTTTGACATAGCCTTCAAATATTATATTATACATACGAGTACATACTATAGTTTGCATATTTTTTTTATTGTGAATCACATAACATTTTGATAACTGACCAAAGTTATTTTTTCTGAGATCGACTATTCACTGCAATATTTCTAAATAATCACGATAATTAGTCACAGAGAAGCCACAACAAAACATGCCGTTTGACCATAGATATAATATAAAAAATTTACTCAGTAATATTTGTTTACATCATTATGGTATTATTTGTCATTGTTAAAAAATAAATATGTTAGATAATGATTATTATCACATCCGTCCAGAATGATAACGACTATCAAATATTTTTTGCAGAATCTATGACGCAAAAACGATAGACCTGCCTATAAATTATCTCCGATTTTGGTATACTATTGAATGCGGATTAAAAATGCGGCTTGATAAGCAAAAAAATATGTAAATAGATAGTGTAGCAAAAATATAACAGCGTCATTGACTGCACATTCTCGGTTAGGTCTTGTGTTGTTGGAACTGTCAATCTTGAAAGACTGTTGTTACTCAGTAACTAATAATATACACATGTAAAAAAATTGAGGTGAACAATTGAAAGACTTAAGTTGAAGAATCTCTTATTTGGGAAATGTTTTCTCAGACGACGGAAATCTGGAACGAGATGTTGAACTGCAAGTTTCTATAGGAAAAATCAACGGGGCACAAAAACACATATACTCAAACCAAGCAATCTATTAAAATTGTTGATCGCACCATCGTTTTAGTGCCAATATTGATATATAGGTATGTGAGTGAAATGTGGACGTAAAAAATGAATTAAAAGAGCTGAGTAAATTTAGTGCAAATGCATTCACTGAGAAGAATATGTGGTGTGTCGATGAATGACAGAATAAGAAAAGTAATTATAAGGATAAAAGTGAGCTAAAAAGTTATGTGTTAAGTAAGGTGAAGAAATCTTGTTGAGGTGATTTTGACATGTTGAATGGATGGGTGATGAAAGACTTACTAAATTAAAAAAAGTATGGTTGGCCCAAAATAATGAAATTTAACAAGTAAAATAATAAACGTGTGAAATCTGTCTCATTAGGTTGTACGAGTATTATGTGCAACAAAAGTGTAGGACAATAATATACAATCAAGCACTCATGACCGAGGAAGTTAGTATTGTATTGTACTACACTTTCGTTGTATACAGTAACTGGCGGGCTAATTGTTGTGTGACAATCTCTCCGAACCAACCAGAAAGACCTTAAGTAATATCCAATTTTTAAATATATTTTTTTAAATTATCTGTGTTTCATCGGAAATTGAACCCGCAACCCTTGGGCTGGAAAACTGGCGACTTAGCAACTAGCCTTCGAAGATCGAATAGCCATTCCATCCTATATATATTTTTTGGTTCATAGCGTGAACAAAGTTTACCTTTAACAAGCACACAACTTTGGTAGATGAAACTTTAAGTTCCAATCCAAAAGTATGCATTGGAAAAGTATTTATTCTCTTTTCCTAGAATTCTGTTAATTTATGTGTGCTTTTTTATGTGTATAAATAAGATAATGGTCCTTCGTTAATTGAATGTTTCTGGTTTAAATGATCTTTGTTGAAGTAGTGTGTTATGAATTGATTTCATTTGTCTACTTTTTAAGTGTGATTTTTATTCTAATATTAAAAAGTTTATCTACGAATATGTATTTATTCATTAAACGGCGTATAATGAAATGTTTCCAATAAAATATGCAAGTTGTTCGAGAGAAATTATGAAGTAACGAGAAAAATTATTTCCTTTCTCACACATACAAAATCTACCTGATTCTTGCGACCAGTCGCGGTTGGGCTTATTTTTGTTTTGTTTTGTGAAACCTACCTACCTTAGGACGGGCATACTTCTAATTATGATGGAAAGTTCTTTGTATATTAATAAATATATGAATAAATTTAAAGAAATATAATAGGTATATATAAAAAGGTTCAAGTTGAAAGAATTATTCGATTTGGCCTTATTGTATTGTATTTTCAGTACAGCTCATAAGACTCTCCTAGCAACTTCTTAAAGCAAAGGCATTTTATGTTATGACTTCTGCTCTGAGAAAACGCCTCCTGTCCTCGTTTCCGCCTCATTCATCAACACCCGCTCTATACATTATGTTGTGTGTGCTGTGATATTTTGTTAACCTTCCTACACTAAAAGAATATCCTCCCACCCACCAATGAGACCTTCTATAATGCAGATGTATTGTGTCTTCGGATGACCCTCGGCAAGGTTCTTGGAGCCAACTCTGTAACCCAAACAACGATGTAATCAAGTCAATATTTTTTTATAAAAAGTATACATAATTATTTACGATGTCGTTAATTAAGTTGTTTTCTTTGTATTTACGAACTGAGGTATTAAGAACATCACCACTCGCACACGGAATTATCTTGTTGAATGAATTTTCCTATAACGATATCTTCCATATCGCGGTTGATAAATTGAGAATAAAAACTCTTTAACTAACTTTTTTACGCATAAGCCACTTCACAGGGAAGCATGAGTAATACTGTTCCTGTTGCCACTGTATTGTATTTCAAATTAATGATTTAATTTATTTTCTTATATCGTGTAATTGATGTCAAATGTAAAATAAATAAAATGCTAAAAAACCAGAGTACAAAGCACAAAAAGTCATCTCAGTTTAAGAGACTTGACAGAAAAGTGTTTTTAAGATTTTTCGTTAATTCAAATAAACGTCATAAAAAATAAATATGACTATTTTTCATTTTGAAACATTTACAACCTGATTGCAAAGTGATTTTTTCTAAACTTGGTGTATTAAGGTAATGTACTTTTGAACCCTTTCATTTTTATCTTAGTAAGTGACAATGGTTCTTTATATCCATAAATGTTAAAAGAATGTGGTTTGTGAGATTTCCTTTTGTGGTAATATAAACTCGATACGCTGTTTTAAAACAAATTGAGTTTATATTACCACATATGTTTTGAAATCAACTTAATCGTGTTTATACAATTAAATTATGTAAATTTAAGCCCAAAACTGAGATATGTATTCCAAATTCTATGAACTGCTATTAAATTATGAGAAATTCGTACAAAATATTGAAATTTTAAATAAAACTAATAACACTATACGTGAACATTTTCTTTTTTACTTTGAACTTCGCGAATGTTGATACTATACACTTAATGAATGAATACGTTAATATATCGCAGTGTTTATGTATGCAAATACACGTATGTGTATATAATATTTATTAAAATGTATGAATGTTTACTTAAGGCAGATGGTTGATAGTCGACAATAGTATTTTGGTGCCAACTTTGCTGCATGGGAATGAAACGTGAACCTGGAAAAAACGAGAGTAGCCGAATAAATGCTGTAGAAATGAGTGTTTTGAGACGAATACATAGAATGACAATGTATGACAGAATACGGAATGAAGTTATTAGTTATGAATGTGAACTTAAGGCTGATGTGTTGATTAAGATGAAGAAGAACACTCTGAGATGGTTTGGGCATGTGGAACGAATAAATGAAGAAATACTAACAAAACATATATACATTGAAGATCCGAGTGGAAGGCGTATGAGAGAAAGACCAAGGAAAGTATGGTTGGATCAAGTGATTGATATTCTGAACGAAGGGAAAGTAGAAAGTCAGAGAAATCACCTAGGTTGTACGAGAATGTGTATGGTTGTGGAAGATGCTTAGGATATGTGTTGAGTTAAGAAAGTAAGGCGCTCAGTCTTCTCTGCCTACCTCGGCAAGAAGATGGCGTGATGGTATGTATGTATGTAAAAAAATTGTATGTATATAATTTGTTAGTATAACATAAATGTATACATGCATGCATGTGTATATTATTTGTATGTATGTATAAGAATATTAATTTGAGACTGATGTTTCAAATACGATGAAGAAGAGCTATCTTAGATGGTTTCGGCATGTATAACGAATTAATGAACAAATACTAATAAGATAAATTAGTAGTGCAAATGTGGGTACAAGGCATAGAAGAGGAAGATCAAAGAAAGTATGATTAGATCAAGTGAGGGATATTTTGAAAGGAAATGGAAAAGTTAGAGAAATCATAGGAGCTGTATGAGAAGGTGTATGCATGGATGTAGAGGAGGCGAAAGATGTATGTCGCGATAGGAAAGTCTGGTGGCTGTATTCGGCAGTGAAACGACTTAATGGTATGTATATATGTATTTTTTTATTTTGTTTAGAGCTTATAATTTTCTTTATTGTTTGTAGCATACACGTACGAGTATATTATAGAAAAATAAATCCTGATTTACTCGTATATACTGTGTAAGGCACTTCTGAAAGTTTCTAGACTCCAGTATGTTTTCAAATCAGCTTCTAGGCTTATTTATATATGGTAGTCATAAATATTTTCATATAAGTCAACTTCTAAAAAGTCTATAATAGCTCAAGTGTCACGAAGATATTGATTTCGAACATTGTCTCTTTGTATTCAAATCCCCTAACATGATATCTCCATCGTATCTTTCAAATTTGTACCTGAGACATGTTACTTCGGAGAGGAGTAGAACTTTGAGGTATCTTTATTGAATAAAATTATTGTTCAGGGATTTTGCAGTTGCAGGTCCTGCAGTGTAGAATGGTCTGTCTCTAAGTGTTAGAGATATGGGTGGCGTGTGCAGCTTTAGGAAGCATTCGAAGATAACCCTTTTTTGGAAGGTCTTTCAAAATGTATAATTATATAATATATATGAACACTGGACACACATACACTACACTCCACCTAAAACCGATCGTCTTACTATCATTTATCGAAAGATTTATAAAGGTTTCTTTGTAGTTTGTCTTTCTTTGATAAGTTTTTTACGCTTTTTTTAGCAAATGTGTTTTTTTTAACATATGCAGTTGCGGAAAAGTACCCAATCTAGTGAATGGAGCCACCATCATCATATTCTTCCCCCTTTTTTTTGGTATATTTTGAATTTTTCAATAAAAGTGGGTTCAATTCCCAGGTTGAGCGTCTTTGTGGAGAGTGTGCTCGCTAAACGGCGTTGTTTAAACTGTCATTTTAGTATTACTCTGTGCGGTAAAGAAATTAATTAAATTAAAAAAAAAATAATCATTTCTTATCTTCCCTAGCTGAGCAAATGGTTTGCTCTGATGCCGGAGCAGCGCGAGAGGGGCGGCAGAAAGTGTTACAAGGTGACCCCAGACAGGCGGAGCCAGGGCCGGATGGTTGGAAGGCGGGCCGCTATTGGGCGGTTGCAGGAGCGCGAGCCAATCTCATTGGGCCGGTTCAAAAGACCGGTTCATTTAAGTATGCTACGATATGCGTCAAAATTATATTTATTTGGATTTTAAACCTTTAGGGTGTTCTTGTTAAAAACTAGAACATCTCAGTTTTAGCGTCTTAACGTGAGAGCGTTTTTAAGATTTTGTGTAAATATAAATAGTTTCTTAACAATATCAGATTATTCGTTTTTTTGTATTTTATAACCGTATCATCGTTATTTTGCTAAAGTTCCTTTCATTTTGAAGCAACCCAACGGCGTTTTTTAACAAATATAAATATAAGTAGTGAGTTTCATTCATTACAAAAGCCAAGTATTATAAGATAAAAAAAAAACAATTATATTACATCAAATAAAAAGATACATTAACACAATAAAACATTTCTAATAACACATTAAGTATACACAAGTCAAAATTATTTCACAAATATACATTTTTTATAATATAGTTATTAATTCGATATGAAACCGTCTCGAGATAGGTAGCCCGCACCGCACCACACCGAGCATCACTCTTGACATTAATTCGGAAATAAAAGTACAGTTGCGTACAAAAAATATTTAAAAAAATAAAATGATCAGTATATTTATAGTTTAAGCACAATCAAAAGTTATATGATAAAGTACTAAAACATCACATGATGCTAAAATATAAAAAGAAATCAGAAGCGAAATAAAAAAAAAACAAGAGGAGAAAAAAAAGTTTAATGTTATGATCAAACAACGCACCTAGCAAGCGTCATTGTGGATTCACCGAGACAATCCACAAATCCCATTCGACTTTAAAAAAATATTTATCCGTCTCAAATACATAATTTAAAAAATACTTAGTAAATATCCAAAAATACTCCAACTGAATAAATTGGCGATTGAGCTTCTTAAGATACTCGTAAATTGTTGACATAACTGGACTACTTCACAGAGAAGCAGGAGTTATATGTTAGTTGCTTCTATGGTTGCTATTTAGAGTTATATCTATTTAGTTTTTTCTTAAATGAAACATTTTTTATGTAATTAAATTAAAACTGTATTACATACTCGTATAAGATGAAAAATTATTAGACTAACTCTTGACTGGTACGATGCCGTCTTCATATCAACATAGTGCCTGTCTAAATGACCACTATTTTCCTGGTTTGCGGTACGGAGGCACGCTCTCCCTTACTCTGTTTCACATAATCCAGGATAAGCACGAACCGCACTGACCTTTCTGTAATCAATGTGTCATATTTTTTTAATATTTTTATTACAATAACATGTTTTTTTGTCGAGAGCAAAAATTACTGAGTATGATAGTAATAATTTTTTCTTCGTCTTAATTGAACCTTGTCTGATCCTCCAAAGATCGATGATCACTCTGGAAATATCATCACGGTCCTACGTTATACGAAAGAACTCCTCGATACCTCTAATGCCGGTCTTATTACGGATATTCCACAGCTCTCTCCTGCCAACTCCACGTCATTCGTCTTGACCCTCAAGTACCGAATTTTAGACAAGCCTCGTAGCGCTTGCCTCAAGAATGGCACTCATTGTTAACTTATCATTCTGTCAAAATAAATACACATTAAAACGTCTGCTCCAATTTCTCAAAAAGATTTATAAAACTTCACAAAAAAATTATTACAATATATGTACATAATATATTTATTGATTACTGTTCTGAATAGCTGGATAAATTCAATGATCCAATTTATCAACTAAATTCATTACTCTGGGTCACTCTGGGATCATGAGACGTTTTATCAGTACATATGTACGAGTATACTTAATAAGAAACAATAATACGAGTACTACGGCCCCATAGAAGTAACTTCATAATTAAATACTCGGTATGGAATTTTAAAATTAAATTGCGTTCTTGGTTTTAGGGTTTTGGTCAAGTATATCTTGCAGCGGGGAAAAAAGGTAAAACTTTGCCGGGCAAATAAATTTTATTCACCGCACAAAGTAACAAAAAAAAGAAGAAATATTGTTGAAGATGTATGTGTATTTACAATGAAAGCAAACTTGGTAAATTTTAGATAATTATGATTATCATCATAAGGGCAGAATATGGTGTGATATGTTTTCAAAGGCGAACGAAGAATAATATCAAGCTAAAAAAATTATGGCCTAAAATTTATTGACTCTCAATTCCCAAAAAACTAAATACTCGTACATCACATTTAGGATCACTACAAAACTCGAGCATCTACAAATAAACTCATAAAACTTCACACTTGTTCACCTTCGGCTGGCTGTAGTTGTGTTTCTTTGGAAAGGGTTGATAGTATAAAGTACCTACCTTAATATTTTTGTTGAACAGCTTCTTCGCTGGGAAATTAATATTAACGCTTTAAACACAAAAATAAAAAAACTTGGGTATAATTCGAACTGTGCTGAATAAAAATATTCTTAAAGGTATATATTTCGCTTTATGTAAATGGGCACTTTCCTACAGAATATCGATTTGGTGGGGGGGGGGGGGGTAACAATTTAACAAAGAAGCACAAACAGGTTTCCCAAAAAATAATGATAAAAATAATAAATATTTTTCCTGCGTAGTATGTATGTTATACCACACTTTTCAGAGTATCGGGACCTTAATGTTGCCAACATACACATATTCATTCTCTGGCATTATCATCAAGGAATAAATAAAATACAAATGCAGAAAAGGCACATGGCACGCATGACAACTGATTAAATTTTCACCATCCCTAGAGTTAGAACAGCTTTTGCTCAAAGATAATATGCTTATCTGGGCCCCATGACCTACAATGAGATACCGAATTAAATAAAGGCAAAAGGGTGCGACAAAATCAGGCAGTGGATCAGAACGTGTCGTTATTGCGACAGGAGTTTGAGTAGGAGGGGTAAGTTGTAGTAAAAAATTGTGTTAACTCTTAAATGTGGTGTTGTAATTTATTTTATCAAACACTGTTTATTCCACTTTTTTGTAACGGTATAATCCTACCGGTTTCAAGGATTTCCACTCATCTTCAGGGGAGCACAAACAAGACTAAATTCTGTTCGAACTGGCACCGATATACACGCTTCAACGGTTTGGGATATTCAGGTTTGGGACTGAGGGATGAGGGAGGCATGGGACGGTTTAAGTTAACTAAAAATGTTTTGTGCTGGTTTAGGTACGCAGATGACACTCTTTGTGTTTGGACGGGTACCGATAGACAATTACACCAATTTCTTAAATATTTAAAATATATAGAGTTTTATAAAATTTACACTAGAAACAGAACAGGGCGGAAAATTAAATTTCTTGGACTTAATATTATCTCGAAAAAATGGTACATTTGACTTTGATATGTATAGAAAAGACCGTTATTCAGACTCTATAATTCCAGCAACTTCCAACCATCCTAATAACCATAAATTCGCCACCTTTAACTGTATGCTTCATAGATTATTCAGTGTCCCATTAACCGACGGCAATTTTAAAAAGGAATTAATAACTAGAAAAAAAATTGCTACAAATAATGGCTATCCTGGAAGCCTCATTGATTCACTTTTAAAAAACAAAACAAAAAGAAACTTATAAAAGATTACATATTTAACGACACCTATAGGTAAATGGAGCAAAGTCCTATTTATAAAAAAACATATCAAACGAAATAACCAAAAATATTCCAAGTCACTAAAGCCAGCTTTTTACACTAATTTTAATCTCCGGAAACTCTTATTTAATGGGAAAGGCAAAAATGGAAACTTAGCAACAGTGATGTGTATAAACTTTTATGTGCTGACTGTGATAATTTATATATACAATAGGAAAGACAGGAAGATCATTTGAAAAGAGATTTCGTGAATACAAATCCGCCTTAACAAATCCTCTAATTTATTCTGAAATGGCTAATCATTGTCACCGTGAAAACCATACTTTTTCTATCGATGATGCCAAATTCTTACATATCAGTACAATCGATGATACCAAATTATCGATTGTACTGATATGTAAGAACTTACATATCCATGATGCCAAATTCTTACAAGTCAGTACATCGATCCGAACATCTGGTAAATACATATATTCCCAGAATCTCTCCGCTGCTGGCCGAGATCGTCCCATGCCTCCCTCAGCCCTTAGTCCCCAACCTCAATGTCCCAAACCGTTGAAGCGTGTATATCGGTGTCAGTTCGAACATAATTTAGTCTTGTTTGTGCTTCCCTGAAGATGAGGTGAAAGCCTTGAAACCGGTAGGGTTATACCGTTACAAAAAAATGGAATAAACAGTGTTTGATAAAATAAATTACAATGTCTTTAAACCTCCCCAACGTTAATGCCTTAACTATAAACAATATATAAATGTGGTGTGATTTTGATGATTGTATGCGGAACATTATGGAATGGATTTTTTATTTATCTCAAATGATGAAGTACGAGTATGTCAGGGGTTAAGTTTCGTAGTATATACATATAAATAAGTCTCACAACTTATCAAGTTAATGAAAGTGTGTGACAGACATCTTAAATAATCAACAATCGGTCAAAAGTATCCACTTATTTTTTTTATGTTTATATGTCCTCAGTAAGATACAGAAAAAAACCTAGTTTACCGGGGACACGACAAATACAAGGCCACAAACCCAGATCCATATAAACTGAGTATCCACTTTAAATTACCTGTTCTTGCTTTGTTGTTTTTCTTGTTTTTCATAAATTATGGATTCATGCAATTATTTGCCATGTAAATAAATCATAAATACATAAATCATCGCCAAGTCGCTATTGGGGTAGGCAGGCAGAACAGATTCATTATATCTTGGGATACAATTTTCGCTTCTGCCACATCATACACATCGTCAATCTACTCTCCCATTATAAAGGTTTTTCACTCGTCCCCCTTTTAGAATTTAATTAATGTGGTTTTGTCACATTTTTTCTGGGTCTTCCTAAACTTCTCGTACCTTCTATACAACTGTATAGATTACTTTTATAAATCAGTCATACTTTCTACGTGGCCGAAACAAAGTTGCAATCATAATAATAATGTCAGATATCTATTTTTGTAAACAGACGACATTTGGGCATAAATTGGTGCAGATTAAAAAAAATAGTTCACCATCGACATTCTCTGTCATCAAAATATAGCCAATATTCAATCCAAGAAGAAAAATAAATATTGATGACGACATATGTGGTCTTGTTCATAAAATGATTGTCTTCTAGCCCCCGGGTTGCGGATTTGAATCCCGTTGGAACCCAAGTTTTTTAAAAGATATGCAGTCTGGTTCTCACTCAAGGTTTGTTTAACATCTTTTTAGTTGGTAGGAAGAGATTGCCACAGGTTGTACTGCATACAAAAAGAGTGTTATACAATACAAAATAAACGTGCTTACTATGAAAGCAAAATTTGGTTCATTTTAGATAATTATAAAGTTGTAAATATACAAAAATTAAAGAGTTCTATCAAAAAGCTCTAAAATACAGCCCAAGGGGAAAAAAATGTAAAATCTAAAAACAGAAGTCGCATAAATAGCAAATCATTTTAGTTGATAATTTAGAGTTTTGATTTGTAATAACAGATGTCGCACCATTTTCCGATGTTGGTTATAAAATGAGTATATTTCAATTATAGCTGATATAATTCAATTATAGAATCGAAATTATTTTTTTACCCACGTCCTGATTTAGCGCTGAATAAATTATAGTCGCGAGTGAAGATTTTACAGTTTTGACGTACAGCTGTCAGTTAATGTGTCGGGGCGCAAATTTTGTGTTTAATACAGTATTTTATTTGGGAAATTCATATAAAATGTATTTATATAATAAAAATAAGTAGTGCGCCCAGTGAATATTGTGTATACGATAACAATTTAGAATTGTTATTAAAAAATCTGAGAACACGAATGGCACAGGTTAATCGTCTTGTCATAAGAATAATGTTCGACACCTAACATATTCATCGCGGCCGATATTTCACACGAAGCGAGGCAAATTTTAAAAAATCTAGTACATCATCGACATTCTCTGTCATCATAAGAAACAGCCAATTCTCATTCCAAGAAGAACAATAAATATTAAATTGATTTGAAGTCACCTTCATGACCCAAACCAAGTTTGTTATTGCTCTAGTCCTCCTTGAGAGACAGAATGGTTTACCTCGACGGTATAACCATAACTCTCAACGCTTGACCGTAATACAAAAAACTCGACAACAATCCGATTGGCATCAGGAATGCAAATCGTCACGTTTAAAGACATACTCGTACATACATAGCATTACGTCATTTCCCTGTTGTAATAGACAGAGGACAGAGCGCCAAATTTTGATTACTTCATTGTCCTCTTCCACATCCACACATCTTCTCATATAGTTTGTTGTTGTAATTTTTGCTGGCTCAAACAGTGTATTTTATTCTATTTTAATTCACGTAAGTATTTATAAATAAAATGACGACGTGATCTCTGCAGTGATTTACCGTTAGGTGAGATGGACCTTTTACAAATAATCCTATTAAGAAATTGTCCCTTAACACACAAAAAACTGTTTTATTTGTTTATAGAATGTCATTATTGAAAATAATTGAATGGTGGTTATTGGGTAAGATGATGATGTCTTTTGGGTCGCATACGAGCCTTCCTAGAAAGCTTGCTCTTGTTTTAAATGGGTTTACACAAAGGATCGTATACATGATTCTAAACTAGTCACAGTTAAATTAATCACAAACAAACAACCAGCCTTTGCTTGATAAAGGGAAAATCGGAAGCTGTCGTTCTCATTCTACCGAGGACCTGCTTCAGGGACGAACGTCTAACGACACAGCTGCACTGCATTTCTCTAGCATGCTGGATGGTAAGCTTCGCCGTCACGACGCCAAGAACTACAAAGGTCGGGCAACGGAGCTGGTCTCGATATGAAATTCTCCAATTTGTCTATTTGATTTGTAAATGTCTTTTAATTGAAATGTGTAAATTCCTTATTTAAATTGTCAATTTCTTATTATTTATTTTAAATTTCATTTTACTTTAAATTTAACTTGTGCCCAGCTTATATTTTATTGCTAATACCCACACCTCATTACTCCATATCAGAATAAATATTATGTTAAATTTTGATACTCCTGTTAAAAGAGGTCAAATACAATCACCTATACTGTTAAAGAGAGCCCCGGGGGTATCAAGTTCCTTGTTTTCTTACTCCTTGCCTTTCCTTCTTTCAAACATTCATTCGCTCGATCCAAATATTCTTATCTCGGTTGTTTTCTCTATTCCTTACGTTGTAAATTTGTTGTGAGGTGCATGGCCGCGCGGTCACACACTGGACTTCCGCGCGGAAGGTCGTCGGTTCGAACCCCACACTGTGCTACTCCCCTCGAATAGCATTTTTTCCTCCTGTTATTTGGGGATATAAGTATACCTATGACGTCGGTTATATATATTCATTCAAAAAGAGGAAAAAAAGAACATGCCGGTGTGATCCGATTATCCCATTCCGATGTGCCATCGGACCTAGTCCAGCGGTGATGCCGGTGAGCTTGCTGGTGTGCAACGGTCTACGGTGCAACTTTGCTTTCCAATTTAACTGTAGTAAGTAAATACGGTAGAAATGCGTGCACTGAGAAGAACTTCTGGCGTGTCGATGTATGCCAGAATAAGGAATGTTATCAATAATAATGCGAGTGCTAACCGCTGAAAGATCTTTAATTTTATTACAATGTGCTTGTACTGTCAATAAAGATACGTCTCACCACAATGGATAAATTATCGAGATGGTAAAATAAATTATTCCACAGATGAATATGACCTCTGACAGGAAGTAATGAATTTTAAATCTGGTATAACAATATAAAATAGAGTAATGTATAGATGAACGAGAGAAAATAGGTTGTTAATGACTTAGAAAACATATATAAATGAATCGCGAACTATTCAAAGGTAGAATGGGTAAATAATGGAAGGGAATAGTTCGATAAATTTTAATTGAAGGAAAGGTGAGAGATAAGGAAAACAGAACACGTGTTTGACGAGATGTATGGATATAGACAAGGCAAGAGCTGTGTGCATGGTTAGAAAGGTATGGATATATGTCCTCTCTGCCTACCCCAAAACGGACATGGCGTGATAATATGTATGTATGCAGATATAATAAAAATGATAACCATTTTACTATCATACTTAATAGTTCATTAGTAAAGATGACATGTTAGTTTATACGACGAGATGTATGGATATGGATGAGACAAAAGTTGTAGGTATGCTTGAATACGAAGCTATGAAGATCTGTCATCTCTGCTTAATCCAAAAAATATATGCATAATGGTATGTATGAATTGGATTTATATATTTGCTTATCTTATTATTGCATTTCCCAATTATATTAGTCACAGAACCTTTGTGTATTTCAAGGGTGGCCAACCCGCGGCCCGCGGGCCGCGTGCGGCCCGCTGGGTGTCTACTTGTGGCCCGCGGAGCATATGCACACATTTTTTTCTTTTAGTGTACATAAAACCACCAAAAGAACATTCTATCGTGCGTAGTTCGTATCATATCCCATATATGGAAGTATCTCAGTACATTGATTCAACTATAATGACAATTTCTTCTATGGTATATTCATGTTAACAAACAATCACAACGTTAAGCTGATTTTAAAAAGCGCGCACGACGATTTTGCGTGGTTAGCCGTGATCGTGAATGCGGGGCTGGATGCGTCGTGCAACCGCCAGTCTGTGGCAAGCTCGCAACGCCGTCGGACGTGTGGTCGCTTCCATTGTGTGCGTTATCCGTTATCGCCATGTGTTTCGTGAGATTTTGCGATCGACTTTCAAATACACATTGATAAGAATACAAGTTGCTATAACCGAGTATCCTGTCTAATACTATACCGAGTCCTGTCTACTTTTTTAAGTGCAGTGAAGGTAAGCAAACCCAGCTTTTATTTTTTTAAATTAATCTATGATATTTGACTTTGATTTTGTAGAGTTCTATTTTTTGTTTATTTTTTACAATGCCGATTATATTTTTTACAATGCAGTTTTGATTTTTTACAATGCACCACAAGCATCTCATCCTTTTGTCAGAAAGTTATGTAATACTGATGTCATTTTATTTTTTTTTTTAGTTAAAAACGAAGACCCACGATAGCGTCAAGAAGTAAAGACGTTGGACCAAAGAAGAGAAGAGGCACAAAAAAACTGAGAAGTTTTCAAGACAGATGGACTACTATAAACTATTTTTTCGTGGAATTTAAAACAAAGCCAATATGCTTGATATGCAATAATTCAGTTTCTGTCTTGAAAGAGTATACCATTAAACGGCATTACGAGGCTAAACATGCATTTGATAAGTACGAAGGGCAATTTCGACAAGACCAAGTAAATTAATTAAAAATAAAACTTTCTGCGCAACGTCGGATATTTACTAGAGCGGCTCAAGAGTCAACATGCTATGTAAAAGCTAGTTATGCAGTAGCCATGATACTAGCAAAAAAATCGAAGCCATATTCAGATGGTGAAATGGTTAAGGAATGTTTGGAGAGTGTCGTTGAAATTCTGTGACCAGAAAAGAAAACGGATTTCTCAAAAATAAGCCTGTCTCGTCAAACTATTACTAGGCGTGTGGATGACATTGGAAAACATATTGAAGATAATTTGAAAAATCGAGCATCCAAGTTCATATTTTTTGCTCTAGCATTGGATGAAAGCACAGATCTAACAGATATCGCCCAAGTGGCGATTTTTATCAGGGGCGTTGATGTCCATTTTAACAAAATAGAAGAATTAGCGGCACTGTATCCACTTAAGGACACTACATGCTCGCGAGATTTGTTAGGAGCTGTTACATTGACATTGAATCGCTTTTCGTTACAACTCAACAACCTATCGGGCTTAACAACAGATGGTGCTCCAGCAATGGTTGGGAAACACGAAGGTTTAGTAAAATTGATTGAAAATGAGGCCTGCAAAGTTGGTAATACTTCGATGCTAAATTTTCATTGCATTATTCATCAGGAGAATTTATGTTCCAAGTCCCTTAAAATGGATCATGTCGTGAAGGTGGTCATCAAAACAGTGAACTTTATTAAGTCGAAGGGGTTGAATCACCGTCAGTTCCAAGAGTTTCTCAAGTCTTTGGATTCACAGTATAATGACGTTACATTTTATGCAGAAGTAAGATGGCTGACCCGTGCCAAAATGTTGAAAAGATTGTTTGATTTGAAGCAAGAAATACAATCATTCTTCGCAAGCAAGTCAAAAAGTATCCCAGAATTCGAAGACAAGGAGTGGGTTAGCGACTTTGTATTTCTGGTTGATATAGTTAGCCACCTAAATGTTGTTAATACTCGTCTACAAGGGAAAGATCAACTAATTAATAACATGTATGATCTTATTTCCGCATTCCAAATGAAACTTGGGCTTTGGGAACAACAGTTAAGGACAAAAATCTTCACTCACTTTCCTACATTGTTATTGCAGCCAGACATCACACAAATGGCGGCGGATAAACACGCTTCGTTGATATCCGACTTGAATCTGGAATTTGAAAACCGATTTCAAGATTTTAAAAAGCATCGTGTGCTTTTTGCGGCATTTGCAACGCCATTCTCCGTAGACGTGAATTTATGGCTAGGAATTTTACAAATGGAACATTGTGAAATGTGTTGCGATGCACAGTTAAAGGAGAAATTCAATCAGGTTGGTTTGGAAGAGTTTTACAAAGCATATTTAGACAAGGAGAAATATCCTGCATTTTACAAACACGCTCTATCGATGATTTCGCTATTTGGAAACACTTACACGTGTTAACAGCGTTTTAGTCGAATGAAGTATATTAAATCTCGAATGGGAACACGAATCACTGATGAGCATTTGGAAAACTGTTTGCGTGTAGCAACAACATCAATCGTTATCAACATTGATGCACTTAGTTCTGACAAACAAAATCAGACGTCTCACTAAAATTTATTATATTTTGTTTATTTTTTATTATTAATTTTTGTATTGCCTAACTCTAATCTAATAAATATGTTTGATTCTCATTTTTGTTATATCTTCTTAAAAAAACAATATATTTCTTGTTTGCTTTGAATAAAAATTTTTTTTGTTGTATGGCCCGGTAGGAAATTTCATTTCTTAAATCTGGCCCGGCTGCTGAAAAGGTTGGCCACCCATGGTGTATTTTGTGCAAAATAACAGAACCCATAAACTACTATTTATGTTAGGTAGCACATAAAAAAACAAATGCGCCGCAGATAAAAAAAAATCATGGTTCAAGTTCAAATACTCTTAAATTGAAAGTTACATTTTCTCAAGGGAGGGGAATTAGACGTTTAGTCTTCTTTCGTGTCCCGTAAATAAATCCAGCCACATGGAACCCTAAGATTCCGTGAATCCCATTGAAGACACGCTGTCTTATTATGATCGTGGGGATTTTTTCGAACCGCAGTGCGTACCAATGCCTCCACTCTAAGGAATTGTGGATTCATGATAAACTCGACTCTGTCTTGGATGTCTGTAATTCATCCTGCAACTCTTAAGATATATCGCCCGTATAAAAAAATATAATTTGGAGAGATTGATATTAACTTAAAATATTGATGGGCAAAAGAGTGTCAGACCCCCAATTCGATGGACCAACCAGGAGAAGAATGTTACAGGTCTTCCTGTTTTTGCTGCTATCCTGGCTGCGTAATTTAGTTAAAAAGGTCAATTTTAATACAGGTAACACAATTTAATTCTCAAGTAGATAATATCATATAAAGAATCATATTTTTAGTGAGTTTGTGGATTCTATCGGCAAACAATTTTTCTGAGAAAATCAATTTCCATCCAAAATCCATTTCCGATTCTTTGAAAAGGAACTTAGTTACGGCGACATTAGCTCTGTTTTCTATGTCTTAGGTTATTCACTTGATATTATTATCACAAAAATGTATGTTTTCATTGTTTATGTAAATCTATAAATTGAGGTTTTCACGCATCTTTCAGGTATCCTCTAAAATTATTATTTTTACTTTCACAGTCAATGTTTTGCGCAGGCACTCTCTACAATAACATACAACAGATTCCTACGTTTAAAAAAAATGAAGGTAAAGTAGGAAAAGAAAATATAATTTTTGTCTGGTTGTTTAGAACCGATTGCCATCTGATAATAAACTTGTTACATTGTATTTGATGCACTGATTTATAATTACAATAAATTAACATGTATTTCAGCGAAGAATGTCAGTGTTGGCCATAGAAACAATAACCATAAAAAAATCACGAGCTCCCATTAAAGAAACACACAACAACAATTACAGCAAGTATATTTTCCCATAAAAGATGGAATTTATGAGGGAAACTCATTAAATACGATGTAATAAAGCAACACGGGCAATTCTGCTAATGGCGACTGACCTTCCACTCAAGGCTCCGCGCGGAAACTGTAGTGTTTTTTTTGCATTTTTATTACAAAGAACGCCATTACACAAATGAGCAAGAACAAAAAATAAACAGAACAATAATAATTCATAATAATATAAACGTCGTGTTGACAAAGAACTGCGATAAATGGACTAAAAAACTACATTGAGATATTTCTTTAAGCATGCAAAAATAATACTCGTAGAACAATGTTCTCGGTGTTCTGTGAAGACTTTTTGATTGAAGCAACTTTAAATGTTCTTTGTTCTTTTTCTCCGTGTCGTCTCTTATCGAAGAATGACCACATTTATTAAATTTTTGCTGTCCGGAATAACTCAATATGCGCTATACCCAAACATTTCACGCGTTATATTGCATTGTATTCCACTTCTGTTGTACAAGATAATCTGACGGGCTTCTTGACAATCATTGTAAATGGAATTGGTGAGCGATCTTTTTCAGCCAACCAGAAAGATGTTAAAGAAGCCTTATGTGAAAACCAGACAGAAATCTCTTTTAAAATTGTTGAGAATTCAAAGGATCCGATCCGCAACCCCGGGGTCGCAAGACAATCATGTGATACATTGTTTTTTTTATCAATAAAATTAACTCAAGGTTTCCTTATCAACAAAATTTATAAAATTATAAGTTTAGAAATGTAACGATGCCAAGATTAGTTACTTGAGATTATTAAAACTAAATAATTCTGGAGATGTAAGGTACTCTTAAAGATAACTGTAGGGCATACATGTCAGTTTTATTTTCTTTAACTAAAATTATATTAGCTAATCACATTTATCATATGCTCCTACTATAACATACACTCTCAATTGAAAAGAGATGAAGACATCTCTTTCACTTAAATTTGTTATATTAATCGTCCACAAGTCTCAAATTCCTCAGACACATTTGCACAAGAGAGGAATGAGGTAATTTTGACGTTTTATCCTATAAATTATTTTCGTGATATGCATATAGACCATCACGACGTTTCTCTGTTAAGGTGGGTAGAAAGAACAGACACTTTCCTATCCCGGCACACGTCTTTCGCCTCTTCTACATTCATGTATCTTCTCATATAGTTCCTACGATTTATCTGGCTTTTTTTATTTTTCTTCCCTGAAAAATATCATTCACTTGATGCAACTATACTTTCCTTGATCATGCTCTCTCACTCAAATTTGCACTGTATATTTGTTTTGTTAGTTTTTCTTCATTCATTCGTTCTATATGCCCAAACCATTTCAGAGTGCTCTTCTTGGTCTTACTTAATATTGGATTGATGCATAAGTGCGTAACGGTTTTATTATATTTAAATTATTTTTTTACGTAAACAAAATACACAAACTAATCAAAAATATGTTATATTCTTCTGTATTGTTTACGATTGTCTCCCAACGTTCTGGTAGTTTTTCGATTCCACGCCTGAAGAAATTTGACGGTTTGGAGGCGAAGAAGTCGTCAAGCCAATTTTGAAGAGCAGCGTCGTTATAAAAGGAGATTTCTCGAAGGATAGAGAGCGTAAAACATGAAAATCTGATGGAGCAAAAACAAGAAAATAGGGTAGATGTGAAATCACCTCCCAACCGAGCTCTTAAATGGCTGATTTTGTAATGTTAGTAGTATGCGGACGGGCATTATCATGCAGAAAAATCACTTAATGCCGTCTTCTCGGTCGTTTTCAAATTACACTAAACACTAAACCTCAGAAGTGGTGGTATTGTCCTTGGAAGGAATTCATAGTAGATGACGCCTTGTTTTTCCCACCAGATGCACAACATTGCCTTACGTGGATGGACACCAGCTTTTGCATGGGGAGTTGCTAATTCGTTAAGGTTCAGTCATTCCGTTCTGTTCTTGATGTAAAGACACCATTTATTGTCACTAGTAACACTTTTGGAAAAAAAACGGTGGATGTTGTTAATGAACGAAACGATGACGAGCAAGCAAAGAAGCACAAATGGTAACACGCTGATTTAGGTTGTTTTCGCTCAAAATATATGGTGCCCATACACCCAATTTTTTAACTTGGCCCATGGAATGGAAGTGTTGTACGATGGTTGAGTGGCCACAATTCGTCTTTTTGCCAATTCCCGAATTGATCGACGTGGATCATCGTGAATTGAAGCGTTTAAACGGTCTTCATCAAAGTCGGATGGTCTTCCTGAACGCAGAGAATCAATCATTCATGTCAAAATGCCCCAAGTTTAAACTAAAAAAACATTTTCTCTCGTAAGAACCATTTGTGCCGTTTACATCTTCCCCGTAAACGGCACAAATAGTTCTAGAAGCCTCCGATGCCTTTACTTCTCGGTTAAACTCAAAAGAATATATCGGAAATGTTCGATTTTTTGTACTTGACACTCACTTTTCTTTAGTCAACAATAAACACAAACTTTCTATAAATTAAAAAATCAAGACGTATTCAATAAAACAATAATATGGTATTAAAATTACATATGTCAAAATAATTCTTTCCAAAGCACTGTTGCATTGGAAATAAAAAATGCTACAAACTTATGCATTAACCCAATGCATCAGCCTTAAGTTCACACTCATCTCGAATCACTATTGTCACTCCATGTATTCTTCTCAGTGCACGCATTTCTGCAGCATCTCCTTGATATACTTCAAGTAAATAGTTGTAACAAGTAGCCTGAATAAAATGTTGAAGAAAGTGGATATTTTTCATCTTCACCATCTACTCCCGATTCTGATATAACATGCATCTTACCAACATGGCCACGGAGGTTGTCTGATAAATATTTGATAAACAAGTCTCATCGCTAAATCACATACCTGAACCCACCCAAAGGCATAAAACAAGTCAGTCGAGATACCAGTCATTACTATTCGCCCACACAAGAACTAAGCGGTCGGTTATTATTTTTTTGTCTTTATTGATTCTAGTAATTCAAGCAAATAGTGGCGGTGAGTCATCACATCTCGTACAATACCATTCAATTGATGGCCCAGTCGATGTATCGGACTACCAGAAATGTCTGCTAATGCTCTTACAGAGGACCTTTATCTTCGTTACCTTCAATTACCTCCGAGAGCAATATTTATTTAACACTTTATTGTAAATCAATCTGGCAGACGTACTGCTAGGTGGCATTTTCCTCCAGCCAACCAAACAAATGTAAATAAAGGAAGTTACACGGTCGCAAAACTATTCAATTGATTATTCACCTTCACAAAATTTATGAAAAATATACATAATAAAAGTAAAAGTGCGATATCATCACTCAAAGGAAAAGGAAGGGATGGTGGAAAGGAAAGAAAAATCAGGAATAAAATACTGAATTGGTAATTCAGACATATTAAAGAGCGTGACTGGAAGACAGTATTGTCTTTCATCCCACTTCTGAAATATGAAATGAGATGAGTCCAAACCTTTTGATAAATTCTCTCTTAAATGTTTTTTTCCAGTGCCTTAAAATACATGTGTTATTTCAGGATATATATTTACATACTACATTGTTATCGATAACCTTTTATTTATTTTAATTTTATGTAATAATCATTTCACTCGGCTCATTTTCTGTTCTGAGCCTGCTGACGTATAGAAAAAAAATCCACAGTATGTATAACCACACATTCATACTTCAACCGATCTCCTCACAACCCTAGCCAAATCTCCACCAAATATCCCACGTCTGCTTCATAAATCCGATGAAAGAGTTCCGTGCCTTGATATCGGACCGATACACCGGACACAACAAACAGTGCAGTCGCTCGTGTGTTTTCTTGTTTATTTCTCTATTTTACAAAATTCAGACCCTTATTCCATTTTCTCTCTACGCTGCCAGTGGATTTGGGTGTGTGTGTTGTATGTTTTTATATTTTAACAATTTTGGTACATATGTATTCATTAAAATAGTATTGACTACTTACCTATTTTTTTTGTATTTTAATTTACATGTAAGGGTGTGGGCTAAAATAAATACCTGACGTCCTCGCGGCTGGGCTCGCCCTCTATTAGTGAGATGTATCTCGATTGGGAGGATATTATGAGACGAGCCCCGACCATTTGATAGATTCTCTATTATATGTATTTTCTTATCAGTACCTTAAAATATATGTGTCATTTCAAGATATATTTGTATATGTACATACATACATACTATCACGCCATCACCCTGTCGGGGTAGGCAGAGAGGACAGATACATTCCTAATTCGCCACACATCCTTAGCCTCTTCCAAATCCATACACTATTTCTCTAACTTTCTACTTTTTCTTCTTTCAGAGTATACTTCACTTGATCCAACCATTATTTCCTTGCTCTTCCTCTCATACGTCTTCCACTCACACATGTACTGTAAATCTGTTATGTAAGTCTTTCTTCATTCATTCGATCTACATGCCCAAACTATCTCAACGTACTCTTATTCAACTTACTTAACACATCAGCCTTAAGTTCACATTACTCCCTTATCATTTCATTCCGTATTCTGTCATACAATGTCTCCGTGTATTCTTCTCAATGCAAGCATCTCTACAGCATTTATTCGGATCCTGTCAGTCTTTTTCCACATCCACGTTTCACTACCATGCATCAAAGTTGGCACCAAAATACTATTGACTATCATCTTACCAAATTTTTATGCTGTCCGGTTCGAGTGCGTGTGTTTTAGTGCCCCATTGACTTTGTTTCCAAACGCTACACGCCGTTTGACATCCCTCTAAACTCTTTTCTATGTTACTGTCGATAAACTTATATTTTTTTTATTCTATCGACCCTTCGGAATTAGAACTCGCGGTCCGTTATTATATGTATACCTTAATTTATTGTTTTTTTTAATTTGTTAGTATCATCTGCTATTAAGCCCGCTACCCCCCGATCGGAAGTCAGACGTATTGGCAACTGGACCACGGAGTACTATGTTACGTTAGTAAATTAATATTTCTTTTAAATGCTAAAATTAAGTCGAAATTAATAAGCCGAAATTAATGCTAAAATTAAGTCGAAGAAATTCCAAATCAAGAAATAAGGCATATTTCAATACTAAGCCACTTATCAATTTTATTTAAAATATAAATATCTCGTCTTTTTCTTGATATTTTGTTTCTCAAGCGTAAACGAGATAGTGGAAATATTTTTAATATATGGAATTGATGTTTTCTGGCGGAGTGAGCAGTGCGGCAGAATTGGGAGCGTGACGGGTGCAAAAGAGATGTACTATGAGATTCTAGCAATCGGCAACCGTGATATAACCTTGGTACGCGTTGTGATAAACATCGTTAAAAAGCTACACTCAAATTGTACAAAAAGGGTACTCGACAAGTTGTTGAAAATGTCAGGTGACCGTTCATTAAAAACTATACATGATAAACGGATCCAACCCACATTTAACGTTTTTTGAGGTATTTAATGAAACGTAACGTTGTAGGGAATGATTTATCTAAAATTGGAAATTAGCCATGAAACACACATTAATTTGTTTGTTACCCTTTAACATATCCGGATAGATGATACATATTGAAGAGCGTGTGTGGGAGACAATATTGCGTTCGACATCAGTAATCGGGCGTTCGGGTTAAAAATTACTGGATTAGATAAGCAGCTTACAGTTCGCCATCGTAGATTTCTAAAGTATTGAAATTTGAAGATTGTAGATATTAATCAATTTCTTATTTTCTCTTTTCTGAAACAATGCTCATGTAATACAAGTACGTCTATAAAACAATAGTTATTTAAAGTAATTAATTTAACTTGCAAAAACCGTAACAGCGGGAAAGCAAAATAAAAAATAATAGTAAATGACAGCTGACAGAGCATCTGAATTATCCAAATTGGCTAAAAATTGACACTTGAATTACTCTGGAGGGGATTTTTTAAGCTAAGACAATTCAAAATGGAATAATTTGTAATGGAATTTTCATGGTTTATTTTTACTCCGCACAATACATAATGTGTCTTTATCAATAGACAAGATGTAAATTAACTTAGTTGAAGTGGAAAAACCATTGTTTCTCTAAAAAAATATTAAATACTCGTATAAGATAATGTGTCAATGTATACGATTGAAAATGATAACTGAACGATTTTCAGGCCTTTGGGCCTAAGTTGACCCGCAAGCTATGGGTCCAAACTTGATATAAATAATCATATTATATTTTATTACACTTTCGTTGTATACCGTACAACCTGGCAGACATATTATCTTATAACAATATTTTCCAGCCAGCCATAAAAATGTTAAAGAGGCCTTGGGTGAAAATAAGTCTAGAATCCATTAAAAAAAACTGGATTCCAACGGGAAATGAGCCCACATTGCCAGGCTGGAAGACTCCTAGAAACCTGGTCAACTAGACCACGAGGTCTAGGTATTCATGCTAAAAGGATACAACCCACAAAATATATAAAATAAACATATTTCAACGTTAATGTAAAAATATCAATGTATTTCACAGTTAAATTCCTTCTTAAAAAAGATTCCATACAAATTAATGTCATATTTTCTCGATGTATTGAAGACATGTAAAATATGGATTAAATAATCATGTTTATCATTATATGATCGAATATCGAGTATTGATTCAATACCGATTAGTAGAGCACCTTCTTACGACAGATGGACAGGTATCCGCCGCTTACTCATACTTTACGTTCCCAATACCGAGAATTCGGAGCGTTTTCTTCTTGGAAAGCCTCGCCTTAGTCATGCCCCCCTCCCGCCTCCACAAGCAACTCCCTTCGCCAATATTTACAGCCTTCAGAACCACCATCATCCCATTGGCTACTGAATGTCCCGACTTAGTAATATTACACGACACCCTCACAATTTCGCGCTCGAGTATTGCATAGTACACCATACTCGTACTTCGCTTTACGAACCTTCTTTTACCGAAATTCTACTATAACGGAATTGAAGAAACAAATTCGCTTTGCGTGAAAATATTCGATATACGGAATATTTTTCTAAAGACTTTCAAATGAATCGATGAATATAAATTGCCCATAATTTAGATGTCAAATAAGAAAGGCCAATGACCAAGGTTATATTTGAGCACTAGCTCAAAAATTACTTCGTTCGAGAAAATGTGCAAAGCAGCAAACTTTGGATGGCTATTTACACCCAGTTCCTGCTTCCCAGTCGACAAATTATTCAATATACTATATTTTCCGATTCTTGATTAGAAATGCTGCAATTATTTATATTTGTATTACATATATATTTGTTTCCCTGTTCTACATATTTCAGAATACACTCTAGAATTTTCTCAATTATTTAATTGATACTTTTTCTTCATGGAACACGTCATGCACATTTAATGTTTATATGGAAAAAAGTCTAACGCGGAATTTCGATTTAGACAACTTTTCAGAAACGTGTTCCTGCCGTAAATCGAGGAATGGGTTGTATAGGTTTCGATTTCAATGTGAACTGGATCTTACAATTGAAGTAAACTGTACTATAACATATTTTATTTAAAAAAAAGGTTAATTGCATTGTATTTATTCAAATACTAGTGCATCCGAATATTTACACTATTTATTTTTTACATTGATAAATATCAGTTGCCTTACTAGGTCAAATTCCAGTTCCGAGACAATTGATGTATATCCTTAGAACAGATTCCAACTTGATCATGGTCATACTGCGAGCTAGCTTGTTATTCCTTAATTACCAATTCAAAAATACTTGCACCGACTCGACGCTTACGTACTTTTTTCTTAGCCTAGTTATTCCCTTGGTTTTTTTTTGCGATGTAAAAAACATCGAGTATAATTTGGCCAACGTATATTCTAGAAACCCCTTAAATGGAAAAATATTCACGTTTGCTGTAATATCATGATTTTGAATACAGTACTTACATAATATTTATATCTATTATGTTTGTTTTCCCGCCAAACTTGTCTCTTGCCATCAAATTTAGCCAAGAAAACGTGTTCGAAATTCAAATTACTACTTTTTAAAATTTGTTTTCATTTTACGACTGGTAAGTTGCAGTGACTAATCAACACACAACACTCATTGGCCGGTAAGTACCTACTAGTGTAGTCGAAAGGAATTTTACTATTTCCGTTAGAACATTTGCAAAATTTTATTTACGTCACTAGTAAAAGTGTTTTTCAATATAAAAAAGTGTGAATGGATGACACATCCAAAATATATGAAAACGATTCAATTAGTCAAGAGACTTGTTTTAAATTTTAACCACAAAACGTACAACCTTAGGATTAACCCTTTTAATCCCAGCATATTTTGCATAAAATGTGTGAAACATTTTTTGGTAAAAAACAGTAGTTTATATTTTATTTTTTATCTCAGTTAATTTTAGTTTTAAACCCTATTTTTTTGTGGAGACCTCCCTGTAGAGTGTAAAATAATAAGTAATTTTCATATTTCATAAAAAAAAATTTTTTTCATTCAACATAAAAATTTGTAAGAAAACTTTGAGGCTGGTGATCGGCCCCGTGGGATTTTTCGCATACACCAGTTGGGGCCGATAATCGGCCCCGTGGGATTAAAAGGGTTAAATTTATAATTAAAAACAAAAATGGAATATAATTTTATTACACTTAAATCTTGTACCGAAACCATTAGGTAGCTAAAGTCACTACAAATGCATTTAAATTAATGATAGTAGGTTTACTCAAAAAGTATTATTACCTCTGATAATTGCCCTCCAAAGACGACCTGTCCAAAACAATACAGCAAGCTGTAAGCCATTAATTTGTGTATCACGCTTTTAAGATAGCCTATAAATTCGGTCATATAATGCAGCGCAAAACCATTAAATGTGCTTGATGAATCTTGTTGATATGTATTACGTGTCACGTGGAAAACGGCTCCCCCTTCCCTTTTTACTACTTTCAAGTTCTATAGAAAACTTCACCATGTGCTCATCCTCTACTATCATACATGGTATGATCTATTTCATAACGGAGAAGTCAATTATTGGCGTCATCTTAGTGAGGGTTCCCCTAAAAAGCATAAATACATATCACGCCGTATCCTTTGCGGGGCAGGTAGAGAGAACAGGTCTCCAAACTTTTCTATCCAAGCATACAACCTTCGCCTCCTCCATATTCATACATCTCGTCATACACAATATTCTATTACTCGCACTTTTTACTTTAGCTTCTTTCAAAATCTGGTACATTTGGTCCAGCCACGTTTTCCTCGGTCTCTCTTCCATGCACACCTTACACTTGACTTTTATACTCGTTTAGTCATTCTTTCATCATTAATTCTCTCCACATGTCCAAACCATCTTAAAGCTCATTTATCCATCTTAGTTAATAGAGCATCAAATAAAGCATCCAATTTATCCATACATTAATTTCTGATGTCTTTATTCCGCCTTCATACATTGACACTTCACAAATGTTCCTTAGTGCATGCATCTTCACAGTTTTAATATTTCTCTCATCTTTCTTCTGTCAAGTCCATGTTTCACTTCCATACGTCAAGGTTGGCACCAACACACTTTTATGTCATTTTTGTTTCTGTTGATATTACGCGGTTTTTGTATATAGCATTAGGCCCTCTTATAAAACATTAAGTTCCCTGTCGCTACACTTCTTTCAATGTCCCTGTCAACTCATCCATCACACTTAAACATACTGCCCAGATAACAGAGCTCATGAGCCTAATCCAGTGTTTCCCAGTTTACCCACACATCGTACAGACTTTTTACCACACACGCACACACTTCTTTCTATAACCATAACCTTTGATTTCGCTACATTAATTTTTCCAAACCTTTTACACTTTTACTAGACATCTCTCATACATATATAGCTCACTTATCATATTCCTTAAATCGCCTTCATTTTCCGCAAGCGTAGCCATATCATTTGCATACATAAGTCCATATACACTTACTGCACTCATTCTTACACCTCTCCCATTATCTTTTTAATCGTGTATACATGAATGTATGTACAAATTAAACAACCAAGGGGACATCGCATATCCTAACTTTACGCCTTTGTAATTGTAAACCACTAAGGAGTCCTTTTGCTCTTACACATGCACTACTGTTTTCATACAGCGAGGCAATTGCACTTAATAATTTATCATTCACGCCAGTCTTTCAATACTTTCTACAATTTATCCCTTCTTACACGATCCTACGCTATTTCTACAAATGCACAAAATACGTTTTTCTCTTTCCCCAAATATTTATCAGATACGTTTCGTAATGCCAAAAATCTGGTCCATACATCTCGACCACCAAAAAAGGCACCTTGCGCATCCCAAACTTTCATTTCAGTTATCTTCCACTCTCGCTCTTTCACAATCCTTACATATAGTTTACTTACCACACTTAATAAACCTATTGCTCTGTAGTTGTTGCACTCCATTCTTGAGCCCTTTTCCATATACAACGGTATTCTACAACGGTTGCCTTCTTCCAGTCAGGAGTGTATAGAGTTCCAACGTTTATTTAAAAAAATAGCACAAAAAACACAATCGTTGTATTGCAATCACTTATAAAAATCAATAGTCTATAAAAAAACTGTTTGATTTATTTATTGTCATTTATTAATCTGAATACTTCGTGTTATATATGTGTGGTTGGTTTTTGTTTGTTAAATATGAACGTGGCAAAATCTCAGTTCTGTTGACATTTTTCAATATTCAGAAAACAACGAGAAATCGTATAAAAGCTCTTCACCGGTTGGAGATTACACGATACAATATTTACTTAGAACCAATCGAATGCCAGCATTTTGACAAACTTCTATGACAATGGTTAACTAGAAATAATTCGAGTTCTCAGACATTTTTTTTCAATTTGGCAAATTTTACAATTATGCATCCATTTTATTCGTATCTTACAATTGATTCAATAAGAATCGTGAATAAACAATTGAAATAAGATTCGAAGAGGAAAATAAAAGCATTGTGGTGTTATGAGTTTCCATTTTATAAAAGTAGCGAAGCAATGAAAGAAAATGATCAAAAAAATATATCTAGTTCTCTAATTCTCATAACAGAACAAGTTTTTAGGTCGATAGGTCACGACCGACCTATCCAAACGAAAGATATTTTATTTTGAGAAGAATATAACGATGCCAAACGAATCAAAACTAATAATTACAAAAAAAAAACAGTTTTTCCAAATATTTACCTAAACATTCTGAAAAATATACACTTATTTTGCAAGCAAACGATCCATTCAACAGTTGGTATAAATTCACGTATCAAGGTTAAACGTCGACAAAACACGACATTTAAATGCACTTCTAACGACATCTCGTAGAAATTTATGAGAAACAAAGAATATTATTCGTTCATTTAACACATCAATTTTAACTATTAACGTTTTATATTTTGTAAAATAAAAGTATTTTTACAATTATATAAATAATTATCGTTAATTAAAATTAATAATAAAATTTCTACTGCCATCTATGAAAACTATTGAAGCTACTTTTGGGAGTTCGAATGTTAAGACAAGTTTTGTTTTTGTTTTAGAAGTAATAATAATATTTTTAAATAAAAACGGTTGTGACAAATTTCGTCAATGTTATTGATTTATTTTTAAAATAATTCCCATTATTGTTTATTTTCATCTACGAAAAAATATTTCAACTATTTCTTCAAGAAAAACGAAATAGTACACGTTTGGTCTTTTGGAACTTTTGGCCCAAAAATAGGTTAATTTAAATTATTTTTTATAAACAAAGGAAAACACACCATGGAAAAAAACACATTTCTTGGTTACGAATGTTATTTCACAAAGAGGAAATATTTTTTACTAGTATGTAAGTAAATGAAGTTGCATTTTAATATCGCTATTGACCACTAGATGGATCTTTATACAGTTATGGCTGTTTGTTAAAAAAACATACAATTCGCAATTCAATTATGTATGTACTCACTTTGTGCATTTCTACTTATACGAGTAAAAAATATCAACATATTTCATCGCTAAATTAAAACATATTAGCGATACACCAAAAATACACTGTCAATCACGTTATAAATGTTTATTATTGTTTTATTATTATTTAGATTATCGTTTTCATATTTTTTTAAATTTAATAATTTAATGGCATGGAAATATAATTCTTGCCAGGTACGTATCTTTCCTCCATTACCGATAGTTTACTTATTTCTGTAAAATGACGACGAGCCCTCTCGGTGGGAAAAACAACCACTCCACAACTACTTAAAAATTCTTTGCCCATCGCACCAGTTAACTTATTCCTGCTCTATAAATAATACTATACATTGAGGAGACACTGACGGTGCCCCTATAAAAACCAAAATCAACCACCCAACATGAAAAAAAGGATCTTCAAAGCTCCAATGAAAACGTCATTCTGTCCCATCGATTGGCACCCTGCCACTCTCAAGTATTCATTCAGAGTGAATACATATTGATATTAAGAATAATAAAAAATAATAGCCTAAAAAATTTAAATGTGGCCTTTATTAAAAAACAAACAGATGAAATCTTTTTTTAAATTATTGAAGAAGATTCAAATAGAATATATTTTTTAATTCGTGGTAGGTAGCCTGTAACTTTTAACAAACTGCTGTGGTGCGTGTATAATATAAATTTAAATCCTTGAAAAAAAAGTATAAGAAAAAACATGACTGCATGGTAACGCTAGACTTCTGTGCAGGTCGCCGGTTCAAATCCTGCGCTGTGTTACTAATTTTGATTCAAATATTGCGAGACAATTGATATTAAAGAACAGTACTTTTAAATGAATAACATGATGGAATTTTGTTTCGAGACTTTATATAAACATACCATCACAATTTCGATATGGTGTGCATATTTTAAATAATCATCGTCTGTTTTATACCATACATATCTTGGGTTAAGTTTTTATATATTTGTTTCAGCATATTTATACAGTCCTCTGAGATGTTTTATTAATGACAATTTTTCATCCTATCGTATCAAAAGGAAAACTAAAATTTAATCAACCTTTACAGCAATTGTTTACATTAAATCCTATTTGCAGACCACCTAGTTGGCAAGGGGCTTGTCTCCCAACCCGGGGGCTGCGGGTTCGATTCCAATAAATACTATTTTTAAAAAGGTTTCAGACTTTTTTACTTTCGACTTCGTCAATACCTTTCTAGATGATTGAAAGAGCTGGCACATGGTAACTAACCCGCCAGGTTGTACTGCACACAACGGAAGTGTAATACAATATAATATGGAGAAGGAATCGTCTTAATTTTGTCATGTAAAATTAAGCCCTGTAATCCTAAAACTTTTCAAGCTCTTCTCTTCAAATTCCACATCGCTTCAGATACAGATACACTTATTAGAACAGTACGCATCCTATGATTGGAAAAGTATATTTATTTCATGTTTTAGAATGTTTTGTACGTATATGCCTATTTCACTTAATGTGTATTTTGAAAACTTTTGGAATTTAAGGGATTTGCTTATCTATAATAATTATGAATTGCTCTACTCACACTAACCCCTATAAAGATGTAAATATTGTACTTGTCATTTTGCCTAGGAATCCACTTTCTCCAACATCTGATTGATAAGATGCCTGTCTTCCGATCCAGGTTCGGATGTTGCAGGTTTGATTCCCACTGTAAACCAGATTTTTTTAGAAGGGGTTTTCAGTCTGATTTTCACTTGGAGCCTCATAAACATCTTTCTGGTTGGTTGAAGGAAATTTGCATATGGCAATAACCCCACAAAGTTTGTACTGTATACACGATTCACTCGGGTGCTGCTATAACTGTTAGAAGTGATTTGTTTAATAATAGTATGTTTGAGTTCCGAGTTAAAGCGTTATTGAAGAGTTTTCTCTTTAAACGGCGTTACATAAAACTGCCATTCGAAAAAAATAACAAAGAAATATGTTATAATTAATTACTATGTGGTATAATAATGAACCCAGTCAAATCTAATTGAATTCAAGAGCTATTGAATTATTTAAAATTTAGACATATATAAATAGCATTTATGGTTTAAAAGGAGACAAATAGCTATCAAATATTTGATTAAAATAAATCCAGTCTCATCAATATGTTCAATCTTATAAAATATCACTAATTCATTAACATAAATTTTTTATGATTTTTGAAACTGAAAGTAACATTTTATGTTTATATATTTAATTTTTTACTTAACTTAAAACATTTATTTTGATATAAACGTAATTTAATACACATGTATAAAGATTTTTTTTATTTTATCTTATTTGTACATCATATATTAAAATACTCATAATTATAGTTAACAAAATAAGTTAAAAAGCTTAATCTTACCATATTACTCATTATAATAGTAGCAGTTCCTACCCAATCAATATATTCTCTACCACAAATATATACCTAATGGCAACATTATACCGGAATTGAGATAATATCTGGCAAGCGGCCTGCTCACTTGACTCTTTCATTTGCAATTGCGACCGTACGGAGACTATACAAAAATGGGTGGCGGACTCGCGGATCCAGTGGCCTTCGCTAAAGATTTCATTGCTGGAGGTATATCCGCCGCAGTCTCAAAAACCGTCGTAGCACCCATCGAGCGAGTCAAACTGCTCCTGCAAGTTCAACATGTCTCCACGCAAATCGCCGAAAACCAGCGCTACAAGGGAATCATCGACGCGTTCGTACGCATTCCCAAGGAGCAGGGACTGTTGTCCTTCTGGCGCGGAAACCTCGCTAACGTCATTCGATATTTCCCGACCCAGGCCCTGAACTTCGCCTTCAAAGATAAGTACAAGCAAGTGTTCTTGGGTGGTGTGGACAAACATACACAGTTCTGGCGGTACTTCGCCGGGAACTTGGCATCAGGCGGCGCCGCCGGAGCGACATCACTCTGTTTCGTGTATCCTCTCGACTTTGCCCGTACCCGACTCGCCGCTGACGTCGGAAAAGGTGCCGGACAACGTGAATTCAGCGGCTTGGGCAACTGCTTGCAAAAGATCTTCAAGTCCGACGGTCTCTCGGGATTGTACCGCGGTTTCAATGTGTCCGTGCAAGGCATCATTATCTACAGAGCCGCCTACTTCGGTTTCTACGACACTGCAAGAGGTATGCTGCCTGATCCTAAGAACACTCCCATCGTCATCAGCTGGGCCATCGCCCAGGCCGTGACTACAGTGGCCGGCATCGTGTCATATCCATTCGACACAGTCCGTAGGCGTATGATGATGCAGAGCGGCAGAGCCAAGAGTGAAATGCTCTACAAGAGCACCGTGCACTGCTGGGCGACCATCGCCAAGAGTGAGGGTAGCGGCGCCTTCTTCAAGGGAGCACTCTCCAACGTGCTCAGAGGCACCGGGGGCGCATTCGTGCTGGTCTTATATGATGAGATCAAGAAATTGCTATAAACACAGCAATAGTTTAATTGTTAACAAAAATATCTAGCTTAAATTCCGCTCTCGGAGCCTGCACTCGGTTTAAGTGATTATTTACTTTTTAGCCAATGTTAGTAGCATTTCCCCCGATTCCAGCAATGAGCATGAGTATTATATTTATACGTAGTGTTTGTTACATAAGATAGGCTGTATGAGTGGAGTGACGCGGGCTGTTCTTATTTCCTCTTCACCGAATATCATTTCATATTTTTTTATTCCATTTTATAATCGAAGCTTTTCATGTTTTGTGATAAATTTATTTTTCTATATTTTTTTTTGCGAATAGTAGATATTGAATATGTAAGCTAGGTTTTTGTTGACGATAAGTTACTTATGTATAGATAAATCGACATATTGGATATGTAAAAATGAATATTTATGTTCTCTGTCGGTAAGATCGCTGGCAAATAAAAACCCTAGAAGAAGGAAAAATATCTTTTTTATTGTCTAAATCCCCCTAATGATACCTGAAGTTGTCTTATACAAATATTTTGGAAAATGTAAGTGGAAGGCGTGGTAGTGGAATACCAAATAAATTATGGTTGAATTGGATCTGATAAAAGGAGACTTAGAAAATCGGAGGAACGTAGGATATGTATGAGACAAAGGATGTGTCGAAATGGGAAAGTTTGACGCTCTGTACTCTTCCTACCCCGACAGGGAAATGGCGCGATAGCATTATTTTTATCAAGTAATAATTGTATTTTTAATTGACTGAATTCTAATAGGAATTGTTAAACATTGTTCACACTAATGCTGAGAGAAATTTGAAAAAAAAATGACTATATATACAAAATGTAATCGGAACATTCATGTTTTTATAACAGCCCAAAAGCAGTGAAGATTTTGTGGAAAATAGGGCGTGTTATGTAATGAAACACATTGCATAAAAGAATATGAAATTCTTGAAGAGTTTTATTGATCGGTCGTTTATGACTAACCTATCTAAAAGTAAAATGTATGATTGTCAATTTGACAGTTGCATCGTAATGCAGGGAAGCGCTAGTATTTCCTGCAGATGTTTTGCACGTGGCTTGCTGTCTGCGAATCGTGTCAGTTACAAGGTCATCAGTTAATCCTTGAAATGGGCTAATTAGACATTGACCGCTAAATTTTTAAATAAATTACGAACGGACACGAACATGTAATGCAAATAAACGCAACAAATCGTATAGTTTATGTTAATATTTTCGAATTGCTTTGTCTGTTACATAACAATAAGGTTATGTTGCCCTAGTTTTGACATGAAGAAAAGGCTTTATAAATAAGGAAATTTGTATAAAAAGTTGAATCAAATAAATTTTAATGCTTTTTTATATTTTTAAAAGGTTATAAAGACAGTTGTCATTGACATTCCAGGTTTAATGAAATAAAGGAAGTGAATTTGACACTTTGATCAATGTCACGAGACTAGCACATTTCATGCGCGTAACTGTGTAAGTACGTCAAATAGATGGTCACACATCCACATTTAAAAATAAGCAATGCGTCAAGGTCTTTTAAAACTCTTATCAAATTCGAAATTGTATTTAACCCATCCAAGTACCAAGATATGCTTGAAACTAGATCAAAATTTCTAAATTCAACGATGTATCGTTTTATAAGAAAAATAATTGTAACACACTAGTGGGTACTGTTGAACCAAAGTTCAAAGGTTTATTATTGAATTGTTGGCTAATGATGTAATGTAGTATTTCATCGGAATTCATATGTATTATTTATTGTAAATTGTAGCAAATTAGCTCTAAAGTTAATCTATTCAAGGTCTAACTATCCTGAAAAAAATCTTTTGATTTGAAATGGTGAACTAACATACTTTTTGCGATATCCATATCTTATTCATGCCTACACATACAGCTTTCGTCTCATCTACATCCAAATTTTTTATCATAATGCTCTTCTATTTTACAATTCTTTCCTTTCATTAATTTCTTGATCTTGTGATTCCATTTATTCAAGACATATATGTTTATTTAAGTCTGTTATTCGAAACCGCCTCAAGATAATATTTTTCAAGCAGTTATCACTAATCTGTTCTGATTACATTTTGTATTACCAATTCTTCACAAAAACACATTCTTAAATAATTTATTTTATAATTCGTTTTAAATGTCCACGTTTCATTTATGTAAATCAATATGGGCAGTAGTACACCACTGTACTAGCTATTTTATAGTTAAACATATAAGCTCATTTGTTTTAAATTGATAATAGCAAAAATGCATAGTGTAAAAAACAGGTCTTAAAAGATTCAGAATTACTTAAAAAAATATTAGCTTCTTACCCTGACCCTGACTCAATAAAATAAATGAGAATTAAGGTAGAAAAGGTAACTGTAAGAATTGACTAATATTGAAAATGGAATAATAAACAAATATGTGTAAAATAAAAATGGTTTCAACTGTCATAAACCTATACAATTAATTCAGTGCCATGATTGCAACAACTCAAAAGGTGGAAGATGCCTGCGCGTGTATTGATTTATAATCTGTAAGCTGTTGCACTTCAGCAAACACAGTCTTGATAAATTAAACCCAAAGTTTCGATGGCAAGGAGAACAAAATTCTGAGATGAATGTGAAATTTAATCTGCTGCAGTCTTGAATTTGTCAGAATTTTATATAGTACATTTTTTGTATTGCTTAATAGCGTTATACGAATATAAGTTGTAGAAAAACATAAATCAGATGTAAAATGGTCTAAGAAAAAAGCTAGTTCAAAGTGAATTCACCATGATTTGAACCTGAGGTACCCGCTTGCTTAGCGTGAATGCTACCTATAAGACCACAGACAGAATTAAACATAAATAGATGACAAATGGAATCAACAATTGATGAGTTGTTAAGTAACACACTACAAGCAGAACACTTTGGCATAAAAGTACTAGGCGCGTCCAGAAAGTAAAGAACGATTGCGCACCACGCCCTGCGCCGATCCCCCACCACCGCGATCATATGCGCGCCAGTTAGCTCCTTCCCTCGCTTCAGTGCGAGCCGGGTTTTGTTGCTGAATGGTCGTGCGTCTTTGTTCTATAACCTTTCAAAATGGCTGCGCCCATCAATAATCCTGCCAAATGTGAAGTGCGTAGTGTCATTTGTTTTCTGAATGCACAAAATGTTCAGCCTATTTTATAGGCAACTTTAAGGAAAGTACATGAATCTTTCCCACAAATTTCACGATCGCTCCTACATGAAATAGTGGCAGAGCACCTTGGCTACAAGAAAATGTGTGCTCAGAAAAGAAAAACCGAATCTCAACACCAGAAAAGTAATGGCAACAGTTTTTTGGGACTGAAAGGGTTTGATCCTCGTGGCGTTTATGCCAAGAGGACACACAATAAACTCAGAGGCCTATTGTGAAACTTTTCGACGACTTAGACGCGCCATCCAAAACAAGACACTTGGAATGTTGTCGGGAAAGGTGGTTTTGATTCATAACAATGCGCGGCCTCATGCATCATCACGAACACAGCGAGAACTTCAACATCTTAAGTGGGAAATTTTTGGACATCCTCCTTACAGTCCTGACTTGACACCAAGTGATTTTCACTTATTCCCGAAACTAAAGGAATTTTTGGGTGGAAAACAGTTTGCAAACGATGAAGACCTCAAACAAGAAGTGACATCCTGGCTCAAATCTTTGGGGGTAGAAGAGTATAACATCAGAATTGAAAAATTGGTTCCACGTTACAATAAGTGCCTTGACAGCTATGGCGACTACATTGAAAAATAGAGTAAGGTACTGTGACTTTGTAAATAAAGTTTTGTGTTGATATCTTTAGTTTTTATTTAGTTATGCCAAAACGTTCTTTACTTTCTGGACGACCCACATACTCGTAGCTATAAAATAGCTCTCAGAATTAGTTCAATTTGTGAGAGTTAAGCGGGACTCTAAATCGAGCACACAAATTCTAAAACACTTCTTACATACAACATGTAAAGTGTTCTGAGAGATCTTGTATCAGTAAAAGGTTTGGTAACCCACAAAATCATGTATGTGCTAGGTATGTAAATTATATTTAGATTTTCATTAAGCATAACATCAAGATCTCTCACTTTATGTTTGTTGGTTGAAAATGTATTCAAAGTTGATCTTAATTCTATTTCTAATAAAAATCACATGACACGTTTATGAAGAGTTAAAGCATATGATCACGTAATAACCTGCAAATCGGTTGAGGTCATCGTACATAAAAAAACAATAAATATCTTCACATCATCAGAGTATAAACTTTATGTTGACTTTGTTTAAAGAATTTTTTAAGATGATGTAGAAACAAAAGTGATATCGTACAAATAAGATAATATTTTAAGAAAAGTTCTATATAAGAGATAAGAAATAAATAAGTCACAAAAATTTACCTATTTATTCTTCTCTTCAGTTTCAGAAAACAATCATTTCTCAGTTTTGCTCTATTATTGTTTATTACAGTAGCCCATTAAATATTTTCTTTCAATCTGACTTTCTTTTGTATGACCCTTATATTTGTGCAGTTAGGCTCATCAACCAGTCCACCGCACCTGACAAAAAAAGATGGGACCCCCTCAGTCAGTTAGTTGTTTGCACCTCACTGCATATGTCTAGCGAGAGATTTATCCAGACCCCATTCTGCATCAGGTATGCGCTGCATCCTTGACTTTGTCAAAATCTTTCTTGAAAGAGACATACATATCTGCAGTCATTCTCACTTCTTCCATCTCACATTCTCTTAATTTGATGAGGCATCTTAAACTTCCAAGTTAAAAATATCTACTAATAAAATCACCTGTGTATTATTCAGGGTCATATTCGACAGGATTGTCTAAAAAGCTTCTGATCATATTTAGACGCAATTTTTTTCATGCAAAAAAAATTAAGTAAGCCATCATGAATATCAATTGGAAATAACAAAATTTAGAGTGGATATTTTTAATGAATAATCAGTTACTTTGAAAAAATAGTAGTGTTACAGCTCCTTTTCAATCTAAAGAAGCATACCACTCAAAATGGCAAGTCAAAAGTAAAAGAGATTAATTTTCCAACTAATATTACAACTAAATTAGGTACTTGTAACACATTTTTTAACAAAACTCGTACCAACACTGTTTTTTACTTGTATATATTTAAAAAATATGTCATGATTTACTTTTTCATAATATTTGAAGTGACAAAAATGTTTGTTTTAAAAAACAGCCAGTCATTGAAAAGGTGAAACATATATTTATTTGTTTAACACTTACGAGTATATGTAAATACATGTGGCAAGTGTATAGCTTTAAAGCGATTTTTTCCAATCAACCAGCTTTTATTTTTAAATTATTATTGGTATTATGTCTTAAACTTGTAATCTAATACTTTGAGTAAAAGTAACAAAACTAATCTTTGAGTAAAAATAACAAAAATTTTAACGAAAGATAAATCTCAAGGAAAATAAGGATGAGAGTAGTATAAAAGTGAGGGATGAGGAATATTTTGAGATAAATAATGACTTATAAGATTTTTCTTAAAAGATATGAGGATGAAGCACACTTCATAGATTTAGGGAGATCATTTCAATAATCCAATATAGAAAGATGGGTCGGAAAACAAAGGATCGATAAAAGTTTGTAATAAAGAATGAATTCATTGAATTAAAATAATTTCTTTAAAATAGATACATTTTGAGAATCATTAGTAAATTTCTAGTTTCTTTTAAAAATATAACAAATTATATTACACTTTTAAACAATGAGTCAATTATTTCATTGAATTTATGTAATTTATTATGATTTCAAAAATCGCCCTACATTAGAAAGATTCATTCACCCCAAGTCACGAGCAATGCAAATAACTCACTGAAAGTAAGTCAAGTTTACGGTCATTGTCACTCATCACATAGCAAGCTGTATGAATGGGCCATCCTACATAATACACATCCCAATGACATATTTTTTTTTGGCAAGCAACCTGAGGAACTCATTAGTGAGAAAAACAAAATGAAAAATTATGAAATATTTCTTGAGCAATATTTTTCCAAATATAGCAAATTATTCTATTATTAATATTAGTTTTTTTTTTAATGATAAATTGTAATAAATACTTTCCAACAATGTAGGCAATGATAATTTTATAAATGCATGAAGCGTGTAACAGTTCATAGTAAATTTGGGTTTATGCCAAGTAGTTAATGTCTTGGAAAAAAAGTTCAATACCCAAGCCGAATGGACATTGGTCTAATTCTCTTCTGCGGAAATATTATGTAATGAAGGAAAATATTACATCTAGACAAAACTACTTTTATTAAACCCGTTAAATGAATGAGTATTTAAAAAAATAATTGAATTTAGCTAAATTGTGCAGATTGTTTTTTATTTATTTAATAAATTAGAATTAGTTTAACATGGTCAGTACTCAAAACGCCCATCATTATTCAATTTTTAATTTGTTTGGATGGATTAAAAACAAGTATCAAGATCTAAAAAGTATGATCATAAATCCGAATATTGTGTCAGACACCAAAAACTGAAAATAGGACAGTGAAGAAATCTCCATGTTCTGTCAACCCTCTTTGCAGTGTTAATCAATCCAAACTGTCCTCAATATCTGCGTGAAAAATTTTACTTTCTGTCTGAGCATTGTCCGTCCGATTGAATGGTCGTAGAATACTTTGAATACCAACGCATCACACATCATTTTACACATTATCTCTTACTGTTCACTCTGTTCGACTTTAGAATGATATTCCTGGTTCAATCAGAGATTAATCTTTTATTTAAATTTTTATTAGATTTTCTTAAATATTGATTTCATAAAGTACATGTGTTTCTCTTTTAAATTTTCTCTAAAATAATTCAAAGTAAGTATAGCGAATAGATGCAGTTAATGAAATTTATCAAAAGCAGATTCAATCAATATCTCAAATAGATGTTGGAAAATAGGTTTCGAAAGAATTCTTAAGATTCTTAAGGACTTTTAAATGTCTTAATATCGAGTTACTGAACATTGAGCTCTTTTAGGCAAAACATTGTAACAAACCTACAGGTGTGCAAAACAATTTCACAAAATGTAGTTTTAATAATTAATATTACGTTTTTTATCAAGCCTTGAAAATGTTTTTTCGCTAACAGATTGTATGTTAATTAAATATTTTCTAACTTTATGATTAATTCTCTGTGAAATTGACAAAATTTTCATCGTTGTCCGGGACGGGTTGGAATTTTTTTTATAGATATAAATTATTAAGGTCAATCCATGTAAATCAAAGGAGAGTACCAAAAATAAGGTGAAATAAAAAAAAAGATTCAGACTAGAAATTTGTTTTCATTTGAAAATTTAATATAAATGATTTCTATTACATATATACTCGTATATAATAGATTATGTATATACTTAATGTATGGAAACCAAATTAGTTCATCAAATTCATTCATTGTCTCCATTGAGTTAATACAAGAGTTTTGTAAATTCATTTACCAATCAAACTAAATAATTGTCAATTTGCCTTGGTTAACAAATCTGAAACGTTATCAAATTGTTTCTGCCATATTTATGATTTATGTCATTAGACTCGTAAAATGTTCAGATAATGAGTATTAACTGGTATTCTTATCATATATGGAGGGTTTTTATTTGCTAGATATGTTATCAGATGTAAGCAATCTGTTTAAATATTGTCTAGAAAATTTGCAGTAGTAACTAATTCTGTTAATCTTTCAATTAAATCAAACACACCTAAAACTTGAAATATTCAAAGGTGATCAAACTTATTTCATAAGTATTATGTAAGGAGGAACCTAGAATTATCAAAATTTTATCAAATGTTACTTATTCATTCGGACCCGTGTATTTATATGGATATGATTTCAACATAAATATGGATTTTATAATTTATTATAATTAAGAGTTTGATAAAAATTGTTATACTTAGAGAGAAGAATTTATACTGCAGAGTAGTCATTAATCGATAACCATTTACTCGTAAATATAACTATAACTGGTTTGTGGGCGAGACTAGTTCATGCAGCTATACTATCAGCTATAAGTTATAAAGCAGTAATTACGTAAATAATAAAATTCATTTTTCATTTGATCTAGTTTTGATTCTCTACCTGAATCAGTGCAGTACAAAATAAACATAGATAGAACAGATTAAACGATGCTTCCTGAGCGCTTTGGGCTCTTCACCGGGAGTGTTTGATAATCACGATCTAACACTGAAAACCAAAATGGCAGTCTATAAATGTAATAATCATACCATCTCAAAATGCTGTAATCATACCATCTCTGATATATGAATGAGAATCGTGGGTTCTCTATAGACAACACGCTTCTCAGGCAAATAATGAAGATTCGATGGTACCATAGAGTATCAAATTATGAAATTTTGGGAGCAGAGCTAATTGCTGTAACACCGAGATTCTGGTATATGGATATGTAGATCACATGCCTGACACCAGACTGATCTGCAAAAATATCCTCTTTGGTGAGCTAACAGAGGGCAGAAGAAAACACGGTGGACGGTGCAAAAGATATAAGGACGTACTGCACAACACGCTCAAAAACATAAATGCTCTGTATTTACAACTGCGAACAAACAGCAGCAGATAGAGCCAAATGGCGTAGAACTGTTGCTAGTTGAGAAAGAAGAAGTAGATAATCTGCATTGAGAAAGAAGAAGCAGATAATCTGCAAATTTATATTTTATTCAATATACTCAACAAATATTGATTACAAGTGAGAGTATCTTAAACATAAGAAGTTGCTGTTATTTTTTTTTACAAGAGATTATCCCTTGTCAATTAAAAAACAGTAATTATATATATCAAATTCTCACGTAACATTGCCATTGAGCTGCTTTTACATATTTTTCTTAATAAATCAAGCATCATAAACATAAAATATTGAATTGATTGATTTGTTCCTTAAAAATAGTAGAGAATCAAAAGATGAATTCTGAAAAATTCTGCCCGATTCCACCAGTGTTATAAGGCAATTTAGAGTCTTGGCCTAACACGGGAAGATGTGGAGTGCCAGGGTGCAAACCAACCAGGATGAATGCCTTATATGGCTCCATGTGTTGTTAGAACGAAAAAGGGGTTGAATCAGATTGGATCGGAGAAAATAAAAAAAAATTGCATTTCACAATAAAAACTCTTTTTTGGTTTTATTTTCGCAGAGCAACAGGGGAATGATAAGGTCTGGAGTGAAACAAAAATGTATTATTTGTATTTACCCAAGTTGATGTCAGATACTTGCTGATGATTTTTGTATAATTTGAACTAGTAATATTAAAAATGTTTTTCATAATGGTTGATTTTCCTTATATATTTTAATACATACTTCGAGTACATATTATTTGTCAAAGTAAACAACAATTTATCCTTAACTTTTAATAAGGAAGGTGTTGCTGGATAAATTCTAAACAAAAATTTAATTGACTTGACCTTGCTACTTGACAGTAATTTCAATGTCATAAAAATCTAAAACAAAATTCATATCTCCACTATTTAAAAAGAGAACATCAATCAATATTTGGTTCCTGTTTAAAGGATTTAAACACAAATTGAATAATATTTAAAATAAATTAATATATTCATTTCACATATAGTCACAATAGAATATTTAATAACAATGTTTGTCAGAAATTATTTTTTTTTACACAGAATGTTGCTTATAGAAATCTAAAATATAGAAATCTGTTAAAAAATCATACTTTACATATAAACAAAAAAAAACAAATTGAATTCAACACTTCTCTCTGTCCTTCATTTACTGATACCAACTTAAAAAAATATAAAGCATGATACCCGAGTCTGCATCAATTTCTGATTCATTTTTACTATCTGTTGAAATAAACCAAGATGGTAGCAAGAGAAAAATAAATATGCATGTTTATGTATGTGTGTGCGTGCGTGTGTATGTGTATACTTATAGGTTGTTTTCCCATACGGAGGGCCTCTCCGTAATGGGAGTTAAGAGCAAATCTAGCAATAAGGATTATATTTCCATGTCATAAATTGTTATTAAACAAAAAGTGATTGTTTGCTACAACTGTAAGAGCGACAACAGTAACAATAAAAGAGCCAGCCATCTTAATATAATAGATTTTGAATAGGCACAGCAAAGTGTTCTGTCATTTTTTCTTCGTGTAAATAAATTGTACAGCTCTCATCTAAATATTTGTTTTATTAGTTTTCAATAACCACTTTTTAATTAAGTAAGAATAGAATATCTGGAAATATGTAAAAAATCACCTTACCGTTTTCCTAGAACCAATTACCCGCATAAATGGAGGTATTTGAGTATATTAATAAAACTAGGAATTAGTAACTTATATGCAATTGTTCATTGGAGATATTTTGATATAAATTAGAAACATTTATTAAATTATAAAGGGTTAAATTTTAAGTTCACAATCAATTCTTGAAATTTGTAATCAGGTACCTCGTTCTTATATATGGAAAATATCCAGCCTATAAAAAGTGTATTGTAAGATTAAAATTAACATTAAAAAATTCAAAACAGGTAGGTTGTGGATTGTATTTTGTTTTATATAATATATTTGAAGCTTTGGGCCAATTTCTGATACATGTAAAACTTATTGATTTAATCAATTAGTTTTACATGTATCAGAAATTCACTTAATTTAAAATCACTTAATCATAAAATTTGAAAGCAGTATTTAGTTAGACACAAATATTGATTTGAGACAAATTGTCAGCACTTACTCAATTTTCAAACAGGTCAATATTGTTAAATTTTAAAATGTTACTATTAAGCTATTTGAAATTGACCAAATACTGAATGCAAACTGAGTAGTAAATTTAAATGTCTCATAAAAAAAATAAAACAAGTTTTTCTTACCACGTAAATTTATTTCAGACTTTGGTTAACACAATACACTTCTACACACGGTATAAAAAGTAAATAAATATTAATTAACTACGTTCAGCAAAAATATGCGTAGGGAATAGTTGAGCTTGATGATATTTGACTTCCTTTTCTTCAAGTGACAGTATGCTGCTGAAATATGAAAGAATATATTTATTGCTTTTTGTAAAAAAATTATACAATTTTAGTTAAATGAAGATAGAAGCAAATGAAAAGCTAAATAATAATTAAGTATGCTGTGAACTCAGGTGACATTTTATTATACGCAATCACTTGTTACTGAGAAAGATTGTGAGTATATCATGTGCATGGGTTTTAGCTTATTTAAATTTAAGGAAAAAATCATTCAGTCATTAATTTGTAAGGCACTTCAGCATGTACACATTGGTTATGCAGACATAATAATCATAGATTACTTGTATAATGCTGTTGCATAGAAAATAATTGAAAAGTACTTTGTTTTTAAATTTACAAAAGACGTGTAAGCCTCACTAAATAAATTCAGGTTGAATAATGTTTGTAAGTATATTTAAAACTGGGATGTCAATAACAGCACTAGGTTAGTCAAAAAGTTTTGAAAGCGACATCTATGGAGCAGTAGAAAACCAAAATTTCTACGCCATTTTAATATTTCATCTTTCATAAGAACGTACTCAAAATTTCATTTCGATCTGTCAATTCATTCTTTGTTTACAAGCCATTTGAAGTTGACGTGTCAATGTATTTTTTAACAATGGAAAAATCCGAATATCGTGCAGTGATTAAATTCTTTGTTTTGGAAGGTTTATCGGCTACTGAGATCCATGCAAAGATGGTGAAAGTATTAAAGGAGTCTTCTCCTTCATTTCCAACCGTTCACCGATGGGTTTTGGAGTTTAAGCGTGGCCGTACAAGTGTTGAAGACGATCCACGCTCAGGACGTCCAAAAAGTGCATCAACACCAGAAATCATAGCGAAAATACAGGATATGGTTTTGGAAGATCATCGATCGACTGTGGATGTGATAGCTGACACCATAGGCATTTCACACGGAACAACATGGCATATTTTGGCTGAAGTTTTGGGTTTCAAAAAACTGTGTGCACAATGGGTGCCGCATTTGCTAACAATGCAACAAAAACACGTTCGAATGCGACTTTCTGAGCAACATTTGGAGCAATTTCGAAAGGATAAAAAGGATTTTCTGCGTCGATTCATCACTATGGATGAGACTTGGGTCTACCACCATGATTCTGAATCAAAACAAGAGGCTAAGGAGTGGTGTGAACCAGGCACTTTGGCTCCGAAGCGAGTTCGTGTCCAGAAATCGGCCAAGAAGGTGTTAGCGTCAGTTTTTTGGGATGCAAAAGGAATTTTATTGATAGATTATCTCCAAACTGGTAAGACAATCAACTCTGATTATTATTGTGACCTTTTGGACCAGTTGGATGAAAAAAATTGTGAAAAAAGACCCGGTTTGCAGAAGAAAAAAATCATTTTTCATCAAGACAATGCACCTGCTCACACAGCTCAAAAAACCATAGCGAAAATCAGTGAATTGGGGTACGAATTGTTGCAGCATTCACCCTATTCGCCAGATTTAGCTCCCTCTGACTTCTGGCTGTTCTCAAACCTCAAAAAATTCCTTCGTGGAAAGCATTTTTCATCAAACGAAGAGGTTATAGCCGTCGTAGAGGAGTGTTTTGCAGGCCTTCCAGAAAGTCACTTCCGTGATGGGACAACAAAGTTGGAAGATCGTTGGACCAAGTGTATTGATCTTATGGGAGACTATACTGAGCAATAAAAGTGATTTCCCCCCCAAAAAAATGTATTTTCATTTCCGCTTTCAAAACTTTTTGACTAACCTAGTAAGTATACTATTCACTAGATTTTTGGCATTGGAAAGACTGCCACTGATGTTTGGGCAATTGTATTTATTGTACTACACTTTCATTAAATACAGTATAACCTCGTGAATTTATTGCCATGTGAAAATCTCTAACAACCAACAAGAAAGATGTTAAAGAGGTCTAAAGTTAAAAGCAGACTAAAAAAAGACTTTAAAAAAATTGGGTACCGACAGGAATCAAATCCACAACCCCGGGTCGGAAGACAGCTGGCTTACCAACTAGGCTACAGAGGCAATGGAGCTGGTTAAGAAAAAAATTCGGCAAATCTTTAAACATACCTATCTCTAGTTAGCAACTTTAAAAAAGTGCAATATGATGAGAAATATGACCGAAAGACAACATTATATTTAACCTGATTAATCAAACCTATGAATTAAGAGCCACTGGAGTAAATATGTAATTTGTTGTTGTAGATGTTGTCAACATACAGAAAGGTAACAACCCCGTGAATAAAGTATATCAGACTGGGGTCATATTTATTCTGGATACCATCATTGATTGAACCTGAAACTTCTCATAAAGAAGACAAGGAAGGAAGAATGAAAAAAAGTTTTTTGGTTTATTCATCAACAAATTTTTTGTCTTTCATTGAACAAAATTAGTATTTTATGTATTCTTTCATTTCCATGACTTTTTTGAGTCTGCTGCACTCCTTGTAGTTGGAACGATACCTTTCATGTATCACCCTTGTTAATGAGTTTAATTTTTAAAAAAATATTATTTTTCACCACAAATACATGCATGACACACATGCGAATGGTTTCTAAGGGTCTGGCAATTTTAAAAATACTGGGATTTTAGAATGTTTAGGATCTTGGATGGTCAGATTTTTGGACATTTATAAGGAAGAGTTTAAAATTAAAAAGTTGCTTATTCACCTTTTGGTTTGTTTCTTGCCAGTCGAAGTAATGTTCAACCCGGTTAATGTCATTTCTACTGGTCGGACGGAACCGAAAAAATCTGTCACGGGCACTTTGTTAGGATCTCTGGCAAAAAGATCTCTTCTGACTCCGACCGTTGACTTGCAAACACTCTTTGGACAAACTGTCAACTGGAAAATACAATAAAATATTTAACACAGTAAAATCATTATCATACGTTAGTTAACAAAACTCCAATTTACTCTTTTCTAGTATTATTTTTCCCTTTCACCACGTCCATACATTGTGTCATGCAAACTCTTCTATTTTTAAGACTTCACAAATGTCTTTTACCCTACCAAAGGTTCCCAACATGGTCCATAAAAATTGTCAGGATTTATGGCATTGCAATATGTCATAACAGCTGGTAGTGCATAAATTATATGTATGTACAATAGTTAGAAAAGTAACCTTTAAATTTGATAAGATTAAGACCCACTGTTCTACACTATTTTAATAAAACAGAAAGTAAGAATATATTTGATAAATACATACATACTATACATACATATTATCATGCCATGTCCCTTGCAGGTAGGCAGAGAGAGCAGATCTCCAAACTTTTCTATTCAAACACACAACTTTCGCCTCCTCCACATCTCCATGCACAAAATCTATTATTCAAACTTCTCACTTTACCTTCTTTCAAAATCTGGTCCATTTGATCTAGTTTCATTTTTCTCAGTCTACCTCTTCCACGACACCTTACATACTCTCTTAATCACTCTTTCGTTGCTCATTTTCTCCACATGTCCAAACCATCTTGAAGCTCCTTTCTTCATTTTACTTAAAACATAAATTTTATTCATGCATTTATTTCTGATGTCTTTCTGCTTTCTTTCATATGTTGACACTCCACTTTCCTTAGTGCACGCATCTCCACAGCATTAATCTTACTTTTATCTTTCTTCTGCCAAGTCCAAGATTCCCGTCCATACGTCAAGGTGGACATCAACACAGTGTTATTTATTGTCATTTTTGCTACTGTTTATATTGCACTGTTGTTGTATATTATATTAAGTGCTTCGTTACCTTGTTCCCCGTCGCAATCCTTCATTCAATGTCCCTTTTAACTCACTCATCACACGTAAACATACATCCCAGATAACAGAACTCTACTTTGATAATGTAACAAATTTAAAATATGTAAAAATTTGGTTCTTTTGTTAATATTATATATTACTTCAATTATTAGAAGTGTTGTGAAGGATCATTTTATCTGTAAGCAAACTACTAACAGATAACAGGTTATGTTTAATGCTTCTGACCTATTCTCAAGTAAAACTATTGAGAGCATTTTCACTTATACATCTCAATAATTCATTGAACGATAAATGTTTCTGCGTCTCGATGGGTAGATTAAGAATTAATTTTCTTGAGATTCTTAGTAGATAATAAGCAACTTCATAGAAGTGCAAGAATGATAATATTTTTATAACAACTTTCTTTGAGTATTATCTTCAAATATTTAATAAAATTTAGTATTATTTGTATCAACAACATAATAAATAAACAATAATAATAAACTAAAGAAGCTAGATATTCTAAAATCTTTCATATAAAACGTGAACTAAAAATTGTAAAGTAAACAAAATCAATTACGTACGAATTCTCCCATTGTTTTTTTACTATCCGGTTGCACTCGCTCCAAGAACTCTAATGCAAAGAATGTGTATCTATCAATTATATACACTCCAATGACAGAATCAATATGATGCTGAAAATAAATTTTAAAAATCGTTTATATTTATTTAGCTGGAAATCATTAAAAATAAATACTTTTGGGTGGAAAATATAAAGGAATGAAATATGAATACTTAAACTATTAAATATAATTATAGAATACTATAAGTGTTGCCAAAACAACTTAGGCATATTATACTGATGTTGTAAGCAAAAAAAAATATAACTACGTAAAAAATAAAAGTACACTATTTATGTCACCATATTCAGTTTAAAATGATCTATTATATTAAATTCATATGAAAAATAGCCTAAATGTAAAACATAAAATTATATTACCACTTAAACATTACCTACTGAATTGCAAATTTCAAGAAATATTTTGATTAATTCAAACAATACCATTGTTTTTAAAACAAAAGAAAAATTATGAAAAGAGTGATAGATTTATTAAGAACTGAATAAAAAAACATTATTATAATTACACTTAAGTTGTATACGGTACAACCTGGGGAGCTTATTGCCACATATCAATCTGTTCCAACCAACCAGTAAGATGTTAAAGAACCCTTAAGTGAAAACCAGGTTGGATTCCTATTCGAAAACAAAATTGGGCACTAATATGAATCGAGCCCACAACTTCTGGATTGGAATACGTGATTCTTACCAACTGGGTCACAGTATCCATGGTAATAATCATAAGTCAATATAACTAACATAAATAATGTTAACCTATTACATAAATAAAAATCAAAACATTGATTTCAGTTTTACATATTTATCTGCACTGCTTGGATGATCATTTTTGTTTGGTAGGCCATGCATTATCAACATATAAACCTACTCATAAAAATGTGAAATTCATCAAAATAAATACTTTAACAGATGGTATCCGAAGGTCAGTGAAAAGGTATTCGAAAAAAAAAGACAAATCATAACAAAAAAAGGTAAGTGTCAGATTCAGGTAAATAGGAAGGGTAGTAGAGGCATGCACAGAACAGCTCAGGTAGAAAATGAGCAAAAAAAGGTAAGCTTCTTGGAAGCAGGTATAAGGAATCAGTATTCTTAGGCCTATGTGACATGGACGTTTATGAGGTATTCTTACTTGATTTAAAAAAAATCAAAAGTATACATTTCATGAGTTGGATTCTCTTTGTATCATCACCTTTTGAATTCAGAAGTCCAAATTTTATAATTTGAAAACAATTGAGTTTTCATGTTTGAAAGTTTGAAAATCACAAAAAATAACTTTTTAATGGTACTATTACTATAAGATATTTTTGTAGACTTGTAATGCTAAGCAAAATCATGGAATACTGAATTTATCCTTTATTTTTTTTTTTGATTTATGACAATATTACATTAAAATATAAATTGAAAAGGATGCATATTTTAAAATACTCTATAAATTTTAAAACAAAATGACGCAATATTCGAATTATTTTAATGTCCTATTATTAAATTTTAATGCCGATTATTTTACAACTGAATTATCATTTTACATATGTGTAAAACAGACCCTAGTTTGAGATATTTAATTCACACCCTAGTTTGATATATTGGGTGTACACATTAGTTCGGTCCACTTTTTTTTGTGTTCAAAAATGAATTTATTTCTAAACAAAATGAATGAACAGATCAATTTAAGTATTGTCCATCGCTGGCTACTACTTTTTCCCATCTCTCAGGCAATTTTCGAATTCCATCTCGAAAAAATGACACGTCTTTTGAGGCGATCCAAGTTTGGAGCCAATTTTCGGTTTATACGAAAGAAGTGAACCCTGCCAAATCGTGCTGCATCCTTCGGAACAACCAGTAATCAGAAGGAGCAATGTCCGGGGAATACGGCGGGTGCGGTAAAACATCCCATTTGAGCGTTTCCAAATATTTTTTTACGACTTTTGCGACATGAGGCCCAGCGTTGTCATGAAGAAGAATAACTTTATCATGTCTTTGCTCGTATTCCGGCCGTTTTTCTCGCAATGCACGGCTCAAACGAATTAATTGTAGCCGATATCGATCGCCCGTAATGGAATAGCCAGGTTTCAGCACCTCATAGTAAACAACACCCCTTTGGTCCCACCATATACAGAGCATGATCTTCGAACCACGTATGTTCGGTTTTGGTGTTGATGTTGAGGTCGATGGCAACGATTGACCGGGCTTAGTGTAGTATTTTTTCTTCTTGGGGTTGTCGTAGAATATCCACTTCTCATCTCCAGTTACAATCCGATCCAAAAAACTTTTTCTTTGTTGCCTTTAAATCAGCCGCTCGCAAGTGAAAAATCGCCTTTCAACGTCTCTCGGTTTCAGTTCATAAGGCACCCAATTTCCTTGTTTTTGAATCATTCCCATGGCTTTCAATCGTACGGAAACGGCTTGTTGAGTCACTCCCAACGATTCTGCAAGCTCCTCTTGCGTTTGACTCTGATCTTCTTCGAGTAATGCCTCTAATTCTTTGTCCTCGAATTTTTTTGGCTGTCCAGAGCGAGGCTTGTCTTCGACGCTGAAATCTCCATCCTTGAAACGTCGAAACCATTCCCTACATGATTTATCAGTTGGAGCAGCGTCACCATAAACTTTGACAAGCATTCGATGGGCTTCAGCTGCACTTTTCTTCCAATTAAAGCAGAAAATTAAAACCTCTCGCAAATGCTGCTTGGTTAACACAAAATTCGACATTTTCAACACTGTACAAAACAAGGTTTTTGCATGAAACTCAAAGCGATATAAACTGAATATTATTGGCAGATGTCTAACCTCTCTGAAACCGCCAAAATCGGCTGTCACTGTCACTATGAACCATTCATAACAGCCAGAGCCATCTTTTGGAAACGGACCGAACTAAGTTGTACTCCCAATATTTAAGAAACCATAAAATACATGTAAACTGACTATAGTTCGGAAATTCTAGGATGAGTCCTGTGACAGTTCACAAATTTGCCCTAATGCAACCTTGTAACGATGTTCAGTAATTTTCATTATTTTATCAACTTTAATATAAGCCTCAATTCTAATAAATAGCAAGTTATTTAGGTAAATACATTACATAAGGTTGTATTGGGGCAAATTTGTGAGCTGTCACAGGACTCATCCTAGAATTTCCGAACTATACATATTTTTGAACAAATATAGGATTGAAGCATGCTTATTTAATAATTTAAATAAATTCGAAGTATAAATTTTATGACTGGTTCCTTTAAATATACATGTATACTTCCATTTAATAAATGTATTTATTAAAAATATCAAGCTCATATAACTTTTTTTTTTCAGTTTATTGGATATATCAAATGAGAACCATTCACTTATATGTATAAAGAATATTACTTATTAAATATGTTTGAAAGTGGTTTATATTGATTTGTTTTTGTAATAAAAACAATAGTTAAGTAACTGTAACTTCCAGAAATCAATCAATGAAAAGAGATTGCCTGCAGGCTAAAATCTAAGTTGTTGATGATTAGATGTATTTAATCAAGCAGGATAGTAAATAAACTACCAGAAAGTTGAAAATTCAGGTTATATAAACAACAAACAACCTATGAGAAAAGAAATGAGGAGTATCATCCCATTATCCATTAAGTCCACTAAACTACTAAGGACTCATGGACTTAATGAGTTTTTTTTATTTTTTATCCACTTTGCACGGATTTCTCCTGTTACACAAAGAGGGTCTGCTTCTAGCGTTAGTTTATTCGTTAGGGATAATATCAGCCAGGATTCTTCTCATACTGCTAGACGGTACCGAGAATATATCAACCGTGTCATTCAGTTGGTTCAATATCTATATACCACGCGCAGTGGCGGCTGGCTCATAAGTGCTCTCGTGCGTCGAACTACTGAATTTATATAACAATAAACACCTAAAGAAGTATAGCGAAAATGTATATTATCATAACAATATTTATGAAAAATAATATATATTTATGTCGACATGGCTCATCACAATATGCAACTGGATTTGTTAGAGCTATTTGTTGTATACATGTGTTTTGCATCTGGACGCAATCTGCGAGCATGTTGGATCTTTGAGTGCGTTATTCGACGAGCTCCAAAATAAGGCAAAATCATAGAAATATTTTGAAGTTAAAAGAGCACAGAAAATCTTGAGACAGCTATATTTGTATAGGGAGTTCTAGGAATTTTTCGTGTTTTAGGTTCACGCACCAAATATCCGAGTGATCCCGAAAATTTCCGAATGACAGTTCGCTGGGATAGTAATACATCAATTTAAAGTTTTTTTTTTAAATATGACCACCGCAGAGAAGGGATGATTTGTTCGTAGCGTTTAAACTGGGGCGTCTTTTTAGTACATATGTCTTTGCGAGTATATGTCTCCAAATTAACAAACGTTTTTGCTTAATTAGGTAGCGACTTTCTTTCTTTACTTTAAGTATAACATGAGTTGTGTTTTATTACATTTTTGCAGTTTCGTCGCGCACTCAAACTTTTCTCTACCTATCTATATAATATTACGAGCCATTTGCAAGATAAACGTAACAATTTGGATTATTTATTGTGTTTGTTTGCGTAAATTAATAAACATGAATATTATAACTGTGGAAAATATTAAAAAAAATAAGTCAAGCTTTGAAAACAAAGTGACAATAAAAAAAAACGGTCCTCCTAGACCCGAACTTGTGATAAAACAAGAGTGTAAATCTGGTGCTAAAAAATTTATTCGTTCCTTTAACAAGAGGATGTATAATAAAGCTTCATGGCTCTGTGGATGTGAAAAACTCAATAGTTTATTTTGTTTTCCGTGTCTTATTTATGATGTTGATTCAGCTTGGACAATTGGCGGCATTAACGATTTAACTCACCTTTCAGAAAAGATCAAAAAACATAATTCATGCCAAATTCATCTTAAAAACGTTTTAAGCCTAAATGTGTTAGGAAAAGTTGATATCCGAATGCAATTGGATTCAGGCTATCGTTCACATATTAAATATCATACCGAGCTCGTTAACAAAAACCGATACATTCTGTCCAAACTAATCGATTGTGTGAAGTTTTGCGGTGTGTTTGAACTAGCTATGCGTGGCCATGATGAGAGTAGTGATTCGTTAAATCCAGGAATATATCGTGGTTTAATTGACTTTGTGGCTGAACTTGACATATCGATGAAGCAACACATGGAATCCGACTCTTTATTCAAGGGCACTTCAAAGACAATACAAAACGACATATTGGATGCAATTTTGGAAGTATATTACGAAGAAATAAAATTACAAATTTCGAAATGCGATTTTGTAGCAATCCAAGCGGATGAAACAACTGATGTATCGACAGTTATGCAAATGGTTATGGTCATTCGATATGAATGGAATGGCAAAATTCACGAACGATTTTGGAAGTATTTAACGCCAAAATCCCATTGCGCTGTGGGATTATCCGATTCTCTATTTCAAGAACTTGAGTATTTAAATATATCTAAGACGCAATTAATCGCTCAATGTTACGATGGTGCTGCAGTAATGAGCGGTCAAATTGGAGGAGTTCGGACAAAAATTCAAAATATGTTTCCTTATGCGCATTATGTTCACTGTTACGCTCATCAACTAAATTTAATAGTCGAAAAAAGTGTGTCTCAAAATAGAGAAGTAAAGATGTTTTTCTCGAACTTACAAACATTTCCAAAGTTTTTTTCGCGTTCATCTAAACGTACAGACATTTTAAGTGAAATAGTAAAACGCAAAATTCCATCAGTTCCGCAAACGAGGTGGAATTTTAACATCAGAACAGTTAAAACTATTAGCACGAATCGCGAATCTCTAATTGAGTGTATGGAAACCATTTTGGCATCCGATAATGATAACCAGACAATTAATCAAGCAGATATGCTTTTGCGCTATCTTACAGATGAAACATTTCTTTATTGGTTGAGTTTTTTCCAAAAAATTATGCCACACTGTGATATTTTATTTAAACAATTGCAATTTAAGAATTTAGATCCCGTTATAATTCGTAACAATATCAGTGAGTTTGAAAAATGTGTTCAAAATGTGCGTAACTCCACGGATAATTTTTTTGAACCACCGACTAAACGAATAAAAACCTCAAAGTCAGTTATTTGTAAAGAAGTCTGCGATACAATTTTGTGTGAAATGAAACAACGTTTTGCATTCAGCAATCACTTAACTGCCGCAAAATTACTCTATTGCGAAAAATTTACTGAGTATAGGTAAAATTTTCAAGTCGTCAGCGAACAATAAACATGTCGAGTGATTTATGGAATTTTGAATGTCGTCTATTAATATGAGGAATAGTAGGGGACCTAAATTGGATCCTTGTGGTATACCAGATCTTGCGATAAATTCCACAGAAGACTTGTTATGGATTGTTACGTACAATCCATAACAAGTCTTCTGTGAAACGTGTGAAACTTCGTTTTGAAACTATACACTTCAGTTGTAAAACATTTTTCAATCAATTTTGTTTTATTATTAGTGTTAAAAATGTAAAATTTCTCATATAAGATGTAAGTTAAATTTGAAGATGTAAAAAGAGGTTTTGATCAAAATCTGATAACTGTAAAATTAAGATGAATCAAAAGATTTTCTTCTACTATATACAATTTTTCATTTGAGCTAAATTGATTTAACTTTGTTGTATTTAAACAGTAATATTGAACAACTTCCATCGCTTACTTTGAAGCATGCTTGTTTTCCATCTGGGGGTTATGAGTTCAATTCTCTGTGATATCCCAAAAAAAAGTATTAATTAAAAGTAATTTTATCGGAATATTTATGATAAAATACCAAAATTATGGTTGGTTAGAAAAAAATGCTGTATAGCAATAAGCCCGACAGGTGTACGATTTTTAATCAAGTACCTGTACAAAATAATGAAAATAAAAATAAATTAAATTATTGTTTGCTTGAATATTGAAACATGAAATAATCTTTCAATTTAAAATTTAGCAGATCTAGAATTAGCTCTGACAAAATGTTTAATAATCACACACACCAAAACGCCATGTCCCTTTTGGAATAAGCAGAGGATAGATTTCTACATCTTATCCAAACAGACCAGATTAAATCCTCCACATCCATACATGTGGCCATACATGCTCTTCTGTTTATTTTAAAAAAGCAATGCATAAAATATTACCGAAAGGGAATCCTCTCCAACAAGGCTGCTTGCCACGGCCAAAATATTTGGAGAATAAAATTTCTCATACATCGAAGCTGCTTGACAAGTATCAATCATGAAAAATATCTCATTGTATCTGAAAAAATTAATGATGTGTCATATAAAGAGAAATTTTAAAAATGCACTCTGTTTAAATGTGATTAGTTAATTATGATAATAATAATGACTTATTTGTAGGTGTAGAAAGAATTCCAATATCACATAGATGAATTCTCAAAAAGAGTTAAATTTTTAATCTCCTAATAACTGCCAGATTTTAATCTCCTAATATTTATTGATAATAAAAAATGGATTATTTACAACAGCGTTAGTTGACAAAGATCATGTCACAGTGGAATCAGCTAGCACAGATGATCAGAAAGGCTGAAATACGCTAAAAAAAATCATGGTGGGATTGGAAGGGTATCATATACTATGAGCTGTTACCACCAAACTAAACTATTGTACATATTCAAATAAATACTGCTCACAATTGGACAAATTGAAGCAAACATCAACAAGAGGCCAGAGTTGGCCAATAGAAAAGTCCAGCATGACAATGTCAGACCACATGTTTCTATGGTAACTCGGCAAAAATTGTTGTGGCCTGCTTTAAACAGTACAACTGATGAAAATCCCAGGATAAGAGGTAGAAATGTTTGTTGAAAAGATGAAACGTAATTAGTAAAATTATAAAGTAAGAATATTTTTTAATTAAATTAGCATTTCTCGAGTTATCAAATACATAGTTTTTAAATAAACAGTGAAATCATTCCTCGAATATTAATTTTCATACATGCGTCGTTTATTTCATCCAGTCCTGAATTAATCCAAATAAAACTAGCAAAAACCTATTGCATGGATTGTACCTCTAAGCATCTTTTTGCGACAATATTTGTCTAGAATTATCACTGCTCTAACCAATACACCTGTAGATGATTGGGTCACATATTAAGCATGTCATCAAGAACTGTGTTGTTTTATCAACCTCTAGGGATTCAACGAATTTGATACTCAATCAACAAAATGTGTTATGATAGGGAGATTCAGTCTTGGTCTAACATGGAGAATTGGGCTGTAGACTAACATAGATGGAAGCATTTTGTTTAATATCCCTATATTCCTAACAAAACGAAAGAATGTTGGACCAAATTCAATATGGTGTTGCAGAGTTATATTTGAATAATAATAAACAGATAACTTATATAGTGCTATTTCATAGTTAAATATCATCTTAAGAGTACATATCAGGTCTGTAAATATGAAACCGGAAGTTTTTATAGAAAATACACATTTATTGTATGAAAATGGTAAAAAATATTTTATTCAAAGTATTGCTCAACGCTAGCTACACATTTTTCCCATCTCTGGCAATTTGTGAATGCCACACCAAAAAAACTGTTGCTCTTTTGAGGCAAACCAATCATCGAGCCATTTTCGTAAGAAGTGAAGCGCTGCTCAGCAAATGCGTGTCCCATCGATGCAAATAAGTAGTAATTGGATGGAGCCAAGTCTGGTGAGTAAGCCGCAGCGAAAGTATTTGGTAACTAAACACGTGCGATGTTGCATTATCATGAAGCAAAATCACTTTGTGTTGCCTCTTTTGATATGCTGATCGTTTTTCACGCAATGCTTGGTTCAAATCCATCATTTGTTGTCGGAAGCGTTAAGTAATAACGGTATCACCAGGTTTTAGCAGCTCATAATATATTAGGTAAAGCGGAAAGTAATGACAATTTTTTTTGATGCGACAAAAAATGGATTTAAACAAAAACTGTACAATATTATTCCGTTAAATAATTACCGTTGTTACCGATAATCTTCCTCCACAGAATAGGCAGTTTTTTAATACCTTATTCGTATAATTCTGGCGGTTTTTCGGTAAAATATGACTCCAAGTGATTTTGGACTAGTTCGAAATTCGTAGATTTTTTGTCTCGAAGGGAATGTTCCATCGACCTAAAAAGACGGTAATCCAAAGGTGCAATATCAGGTGAATATGGTGAATGCTGCAGAACTTCTAAATCTAGCTCTCTTATTTTGTCCTGCGTAATCCTTGCTGCGTGTGGTCTTACATTATCATGTTGTAGAATTCTTCTCAGATTCTTTACTAAAACTGATCATTTTTTAAGCAGTTCTGCCTTTAATCTTTCGATTTGGGCACAATACACATCTGCTGTAACAGTCTGACCAGATTTTAGTAATTTATAATGAATAACTTCCAAAATATCCAACTTCCAAAATATCCAAGAGTCAATATCGGCTGAGGGGTAGACACAGCTACCTGATTTGTCGAAAACCAATGTTTTTTGTTTTTTTTTCTCCTCGGATTGGTGTAAAGGACCCACTTCTCATCCCCAGTAATAAATTTTCTAAGAAATGGATCAGTTTCATATCTGAAGAGTGAAGATGAACAGATTGTTATTCGTTGTTCCATGGCCGTTGAAGAAAGTTCGTGCGGCTCCCAATTTCCTTGTCTATTTTGTTTTCCGAGCCTTTTCAAATAGTTCTTCACTGTTGTTCATGGACAACCGATATCTTGTGACAATTCCCTGATGGTTTTACGCGGATCGGACCTCACTAATGAATTTAAAGTGTCATCATCGATTTTAAGAGGTCTTCCTATTTTTGGTTTATCCTTCGATTCCCTTTCACAACTTTCAATTTTTTGAAACCATCTTTGGCACTTCCGAGGATTCAAGATGTCTCTATAAATATCGCAGATGGTCTGGGTAGCTTATTTTGACTTCAATCCTTTATCGAATAAAAACAGCATAAAATACCGCAAATTTGTCTCTTCAATCTCTGGCTTTTGCAGTTTTGTACTTTGGACCAAAACCAAAAAAAAACATCAAAACAGAAAGGATATTAATCGAGCTTCAAAACGATACCAACCACGACGTATTAACCCAACGGTAACTGGTGGCAAACTGGTTTCAACGTGACGCCTAATGAAAATTGTCATTACTTTCCGCTTTACCTAATATAACACCCTTCTGATCCCACCAAACACAGAGCATTGTATTCCGTCCATAACGATTTGGCCTTGCAGTCGATGTCGCTGGTTTGCTTGGAGTTACCCATGATCTTTTACGCTTAGGATTCTAGAAATATATCCATTTTTCATCGCAAGTGGTTTTTCGGTTTTCCTGCTGTCTTTCATTCAGTTCATGTGGAACCCATTTTCCCACCTTCTGGATCTTTCCCATGGCTTTCAAATGTATGGAGACGGCTTCTCGTGTCACATTTAATTGATCCGCGAGTTGTTGTTGCGTTTGAGCACCATCCTCATCCAACAATGCTTGCAATTCGGCGTCTTCAAACTTTCTCGGTGGTCTTCCACGTTCTTCCTTTCTCACGTCAAAATCGCCACTTTTGAATTTTTTATACCACTCAAAGCACTGTGATTTACCAAGAGCATGCTCACCGTAAGCTTCAACAAGCATTCGATGCGATTCTGCAGCAGTTTTCTTCAAATGGTCAAAACAGATAATCAATGCTGTCCGCGAATCGTAGTTTTCAGGCACAAAAACAGACACGTTCATGCTATGAAAACATATGTAGTTGTATTAAACTTGTATTGTTGTGAGTTAAAATTCTTTGACAAATGTAAACACAAGAAAAAGGCGCCAATGACGCGGTTTGACAGTCACTACATTGACAACTAGTCATCTATGAGGAAATTCCGGTTTCATATTGACAGACCTGGTACATGTTTTATAAATTTATAAAAGGCCACGTACAAGTGCCACTAAATATACTCAGGTGGAATTAAATCAGAAGATAGATGTCAATATGCATCAATGTAAATAATTAAGAAGTCCACCAGATCACTGACACTGGTAAAACTATTTCTGACGTTAGAACAGATATCTGGTATTATTATGATCCAATAATGATGCAGAATGATAAGTTCGAATCAGCTAGTTCAGAAAACCCAAAGCAGTTTTTAACAGCCATTGCAAAGTAATACCTTCTTTTCTGCCACATTTGTTCCAAAGCATCGGCCATTTCCTGACTGGTGACTTCCTCGGAGTCCTGGAACTTGAGGAATCCATCTCCACCATGGCCAGTGAGGTAGATTAGTACATTGCTACCCTCATCCGTGAGAAGCTGCTTGGATCGAGGAGTACCGGGGGGCAAACGTCCAGTTAAAAGACGGACGAAATTCTCCACAGTTACCTATAAACAGAAATTGATAAATTAACTATAATCAACCCTTAAAATTTGAAGTTTTTTTATTGTTACTAGTCACTCAAATCAATACTATTATATAAAAAAACTGCTTATAATATATTGTTTTTTTAAACAAATATAATATCTGCGAACAATTGTAAAAATTATAATCACGAATAAAAATATGAAGAAACATATGATACACCATCTTCTACGAAAGTTATCAACAAACTGACTATCGTGTCGCCACCGTGGTCCAATCAAAATACGTCATTTTGGCACTCTTCAAAGGATTAAAGATGTACAGTTAGATGCTAGACGGTAGAAAGTTAAGATCAACTTTTCAAAAATGAGTACTTATAAGTGTATAACAAAAATTAAAAAGATATCAATGTGAAACATGTTAATTCTTTTAACTACGAGGCATATCCAGAAAGTAAGTGTACTGAATTTTTATAGGTTACAATTTTTTTTATTTAAACAAAAAAATTACGTGGCTACCGTAGTACATATGTAAGCTATTTTTCGACATGTCGCCATTCCTCGCCATAACGGATGACGCCGCGTATTTCGCACTTGGCGGAAGATTGGATTGACATTTTTCACGAAACGTGTTGTCGCGTCGACACTTCTCAACGTACTGACCTCGAACCGGTCTCGTTGCGGAGGGGAAGGGTCAGGCTACACGGAAGTGTAGCCAACATGTCGAAAATAAAATCCATCCGGTCGTGAGAGCCTCAGTACACTTACTTTCTGGATACGCCTCGTATATAAATCGTATAAGCAGTTTTGTTAAAGCTACTCTGATTTTAGTATATTTCATAATTCAGCGCATTCATAGTTCATTTTGCTGTGTATACAATATGTAACACATGTGATTTAAAAAAAGGAATATTATGCTTCATGATGTACGAGGGTAGTCCCAAAAGTACCCGACCTAACAAAGAAAACACAAAAAATTTGGGAAAAAATATTTTTATTTCTCAACATACTCGTAGTCTCCTTTCAGCTCGACACACTTTTCCCAGCGATGTTCAATAGCTTCGATACCCTGTTTATAGTGAGAACCGTCGAGCGCCTCAAAATAGCCATCAATCGCAGATTCCACCTCTTCATTGTTGGCAAATCTTTTACCACCGAGCCATTTCTTCAAGTTTGGAAAAAGAAAATAATCCGAGGGGGCTAAATCTGGCGAATAGGGTGCGTGAGGAAGCAATTCGAACTTTAATTCATTGATTTTGGCCACCGCGATAACGGATGTGAGAACTGGTGCATTGTCTTGATGAAACAACACTTTCTTTTTCGCCAAATGCGGACGTTTTTTCTTGATTTCATCACTCAAACGCTGCAATAAGTTCGCATAATACTCGCCGTTGATTGTTTTTTCTTTTTGAAGATAATCAATGAAAATTATCCCACGCGCATCCCAAAAAACTGACGCCATGACCTTGCCTGCAGATGGAACTGTCTTCGCCTTTTTCGGAGCCGATTCTCCCCTTTCAGTCCATTGTTTTGACTGTTCCTTCGTCTCAGGTGTGAAGTGATGGACCCATGTTTCATTCATGGTTATGAATCGACGCAAAAACTTGATTTTATTGCTGTGAAACATCGCCAAACACTCGATTGAAACATCCTCACAAAGCTGTTTTTGTTCCATTGTGAGCAAACGCGGCACCCATTTTGCGCACAGCTTTCTCATGTCCAAATTTTCAGTCAATATGCGATGTACAGCACTTTTTGAAATGCCTACTACTCGTATGTCTGCTAGCTCGCGCACTTTCAATCGACGGTCATCCAATACCATTTTGTGGATTTTCTTTACCATTTCTGGCGTGGTCACCTCATTTGGTCGACCACTGCGATGTTCGTCTTGGCAGCTCGTACGGCCTCGTTTAAACTTTGCCACCCAATATTTTACTGTTGTAAACGAAGGAGCAGACTTCCCCGGAGTAGAATCTAGCTCGGCTTTGATATTGGTTGGACTTAGACCTTTCAAATGAAAGTATTGTATCACATAACGATGACCAATTTTGTCCATGTTTACAAATTCACTGAGAGCGTTCACTATTGATGGCTGCCAAACAAATACTAAACAATGTAGCGTCTTAAAACTTGAAACTTAAGCTTTATAAGTTTAGTACTTTCTACCATAGTAATTTTTTAAAGCAACAACCGTCATCTATATGTCAGGTCGGGTACTTCTGAGACCACCCTCGTATGTAAAAAAACACACTATACAATGAAATGCATGTGCATCATTTGTCTTGGTCGTTGAATTTCCACCTTATTCCCAAATTACATTTAGCTCACACTTTGTGCAAGGGGGTGCAGAATTTATGTCTTGTCCCCTGGTGCATAAAACCCTAGGTATGCTACTGTTGTCACTCCAAGAGCTTCCATAATTGATGTAGCAACTAAGGGGCAGTACAATATATTCAGAAGGAAAAGACCTGCAGGGAACCAAGCATGGGATAACTGCTGTTCATTATGAATTAAAAAACAACTGTGGTAAATTACTTCATATCCCCTGTAATCAACTTCCACATCATCACCATAGACATTTATGTGCTGATCATCATTATTGAAGACTGTTGCAGGCCTAGGGTTCCTAGGGTTACAAGCCATGTCATCAGCGACCATCAAGATTATCTGACTGTCAGGGATACCCAGACGCTTCACGCTGCGGTAAATAGACAGCACATTTGCTACATGTCTATAGTTGAACCAAAACCTGGAAGTGTCCACAAGCACAGCCCAATTGTTGGAATGACTAGATTTATTGAGATCAGTAGAGACCTGAAAATAAAAATGGCACATTACTGATAGTTTTTAATTATTTATAAGCAGAAAAATACAATTGGGGAAATTTGTTGAGTTTTTCAGTTGTGAATTCTAAGTGAAATTCCATAATGTTTGTATTGATTCATTTCTATTTATTGAAACAATAAGATATTTGATATCTTTCAACTAAATTTATCAAGGTCACTGATGTGTTTCCCTCCACGAATAGCATTCTATAGATGTCAAGTGTTTTCCAATTACTAAAAAATATTCTAAACAAAATTTAGTAAATAGCTATATAATGTTTAGTTATTCCAGTTCTTGATCCAGAAGCAATCTCAAATGTTAATGGTTGGATATAATAAACCATGAAATGAAAACCTTTTGGTCTCTATGTGGTGCAATTCACTTAAATTGCACTTTTGCATTATTTTAGCCATATCTTTTCCCAAAGTGAAGTATATCGTCTACAGTTATATTTCATTAGTTTGCTTCAGACGTAACTGAATATAATTCAATTATATATATAAAGAACAATGTGACGATAACTTAGTGCTTTTATTAAAAAATATTGTCTGAATAAATAAAAAAACACAATCTCAAGATTTTGGGGAGGGAGAACCGAAGACGACATCAATGGGCTCGTTAGTAAGACGCTTGTCGCCGAACCCGGAGATTGCGGGTTCGATTTTCGTTAGCCCCCAATTATTTTAAAAAGAATTCCAGTCTGGTCTCTTTAACATCTTTCTGGTTGGTTGGAAGAGATTGCCACATATTAAAAAACCCACCAGGTTTTACTGTATACAATTTAAGTGTAATACAATACAATAACAACGAAGTGAGTAAGCAATATTATAAAACATGCAATATCTACGATAAAGCTATGATTACGAACTATCAAAGACTGTATCAATGGAGTTTGTATCAACTCCGCACTATGGTATGGAAACTAAAAACATTTATGATGAAGATATTTGAGAAAATAAATTAAATTTTTTTTACATCTTAAAGAATGCCTAAATTGATATAAAATGCATGAATATTTAAACAAACCTCGTATGGAATAACATTGCGAAAATTCAAAATTATAGCTAAAACCACAAAATAATTCATTTGTCTCATTTTATTTTATAAGATAATCAAAATATTTTAATTAACATTATACAACCGGCTTTATTTAAAATCCACTCATTTTATCAGAAATTGATTTCAAGGAATTCCGACATAAATTTGACAGCTAATTTATTTATTGCCATTATCTAATACTAAATTCCATTCATCGTTAGTCTAAAAATATCATATGTGTTATCATTGTTGGTATCATTGGATAATTTGCTGTGGCGTGAGGATACTTTTTTAAATAGATAATCCACCTAATTTAAGATGATTTGTGCCATAGCATGCGGATTTCAAGTTTCAAGTATTGAAGGGGTGACTTTCAGACTGATCACATCTTTATTTATGTGTTATGGCACAAATTAAAAATAATTTAGGGGACTTAAATGATATAAAATTGATTTTCAAATTTTTTAATTAAACTTTTTTTTTACTTGAAATTAAACCATTCAATCAGCAATCAAAACATTAACAAATATTACTTAAAACACCAAAGCTGAGAAATATATACGAATTTTAAACATTTTTAAATTTCTTTTAGATGTTTTTTCTTTAATATTTATGTTAGATATTTTTTAATCTCTCGAAAGTCATGGCAGGTAGATGATTTGATTCCATGAACCGCAAGGCGCACTTACTATACATCTTTAACAACTAACGATTGCTGAAAGAATTAATTTTTTTCATAATTTGTGCATATTACCAGAAAGAATATCGATAGTCTTGCAAAGCTGGAGGTGTTGATATGCGGGTACATTTCATATTCACAATACTCTGTGTCACAATGCTCCGAATGTATTTAGTACAGTATTGGTACAAGTTTGTCTTGCCCTATATAAGAGCTGATAATATGTCATTTGATCGTCCGCATTAAATAAACTTAACATGGTAGCATAGCGTTGCTAGAGATCGGTTAATAGAAATCCGTTGTTAGAGGTCCGTTATTATTGAATTAAAAAAAAGTTTTAAAAGTATTTAAATAAAAATGGTGAGAAATAGTGAAATAAATATACCGTTATTTGACGGTGAAGAATACTTCCAATGGAAAGTATGAATTTTAAAACTCTTACAACTAAAAAAATGTAAAGAAGTAATCCTGCGAAGGGCTCATGCCAAGGATAATCAGGAGGAATGGGGAAAAAGGATATAGAAGCTACTAATTATATATATGGCGCAATAACTGACAAACAGTTGGAATACATCCATGAATGTGAGTCTGCTTTTGAAATACTTAACAAATTTGATAATATGTACTTAAAAACTTCCACGTCATTACAAGTCGTGTGTAGAAATAACTTAGAAAAAATAAAATTAGAGAATTACACAGATTTATGTTCGTTTTTCGATATTTTTGAGAGGTCTGTGAACGAATTAAAACAGGCCGGCGCCACTGTAACTGAATTAGAAAAAATGAATTACATGTTAAGAGCATTACTATCAAAGTACAGTCATATTGGTGATTTGATTGATGTTTTGCCGGAGAGAGAAAGAACCGTTGAATACTTGAAAAATAAAATTAAATCAAAACCGCAACAAGAAAAAAACTATTGTGAAGAAAGTGCTTCACAAATTGAAAAAAGTAATGCATTTAAAATTCAAACAAACAAGTCGAATATGCAAAAAATATATGTTATAATTGTGGTAAAACTGGCCACATTCAAAGGTGTTGGCATGGTCAAGTGAAATATTTAAAAAATGGTTATTATTCAAATTATCAAGAGCGTAATCGTGATTTTGTTAATCAACGCGAACGCGGAGCAAATTTCAATAGTCGCCCCAAAAAAAATTGTTGTTCAACAATAATCCAAAATAACACGTCAAGTATAAAAGAAATAATGATAAATAAAAAACAAATTGATTGGTTACTGGACAGCGGGTGTACTGATCATATGATAAATAGAGATAAATATTTTGATAATCAAATAACATTGAAAAATCCTATTAAGGTGAAAGTTGGTGATGGAAGAATGTTGGAGGCAACAAAGGTTGGTGATATTAGTTTATTTTCCTGTTTATAACACTGAATCCATAGTAACTATAAAAAATGTATTTTATGTCAAAGAAATGCAACAAAATTTATTGAGTTCACTGACAATCATAAAATAGTTTCAAAAGGGCAATTCTCAAAAATCTATGAATTGGATGGTACATTGTCAGCAATAGCGAAGAAGGATGAAGGATTGTATAAGATAAAAAGTTATGTGTCAAATAATAAAATACTTGCAAATGTAACAAATAAAACATTAACTTTAAAAGAAAAACTCCATCGTACACTCGGACATGTAAATTTTAAATATCTGGATATTATGTGTAAGGATCAGTTTCTGGAAGGGATTTCAAAAGATATAGAATCAGACTATATGAAGAGTGCTATATGTATCGAGAACAAGATGCATAATTTACCCTTTAAAAATAATAGAAGGAGAGCGGAAGATACTATCTACTAGAAATTATTCACACTGATGTGAATGGACCTCATAAAATAACTGGATGCAATGGTGAGAAATACTTCTTAAGTTTTATTGATGATTATAGCTAATTGGCAAAAGTGTATTGTTTTAAGTCAAAGGATCAAGTCTCTGATTGTTTAATAGAATATGTAAACGAAATTCAGAATTTAACTGGGAAGATGGTAAAAGAATTAAGATGTGATAATGGTGGAGAATACATAAATAATAAAATATATAAATTTGCAAGACAAAAGGGTATAAGGATAAAGTCGTGCCCACCACATGTACATGAATTGAATGGTACTGCGGAGAGGTATAATAGAACAATAATGGATATGGCTAGATGTCTTCTAGCAGAAGCAAAAGTAGACAGACGTTATTGGCCCGAAGTGATTAAAGCAACAGCTTATATAAAAAATAGGATATTGGCAAATACTGTACAAAGGAAGACACCTTATGAAATATTTTTCAAAAAGAAACCATCTGCAAATGAATTATAATTGTATGGAAGTAGAGTTTATGTAAGAATACCTGAAAGAAAGAGAAGATTAAAGTGGGATAAAAAAGCTGAGTTTGGAATTTTACTCGGATATACCGAAGTTGGATATAGAGTTTTGGTAAATGGCAGAATATTAGTTGCCAGGCATGTTGACATTATTGAAGAAGACATTATGTGTGTAAGTTATGATGAGAACTCCAAGGACGATGTGAAGAATGATGAAAAAGTGCAAAGCAGAACGAGACCAATAAGAC